>JALIGW010000004.1:53855523-54198023 GCA_023053685.1 Diadophis punctatus similis | reverse complement strand
AGTACGATGACCACAGTCACAAAAATAGGGGGGAAAGCAACAGCAATGATAGCTTCACCCTGAGCTTCACGCTCAGTAGAAAGTTTACTTGGAGGAGAGAAACCTGGCACCATGGCGAGTATGCAAGTAACCCTGACATCTATACAGGAGACAATGATGAAGATGCAGGAGGTGATGATGAATAACCATGAATATATTAAAAATGAAATTAAAAATGACATAGGAAAAGTGAAAGGAGAGATACCAAAACTGGATAAGAAAATGGGTGCAATGCAGGAAATGATAACTGTTGTGGCCCGCCCACAGCATGTGCAGCCTGGGCCTTTGGAACCTTCAGTACCTCTTGGCAGTGCTGAGAAAGGAGGGGCTACGCCTTTCCTGAATGCAAGAGCACGCAGGGCTGCCAAGAGGCAGGAAGGTTTACTCCGGAGGAGGTCTCCTTGAGAGTAGAGTGCAGGCTAATTGGCCACGCCCTTAGACTACTTAAGTCCTAACCACACTGAGTCTCGTTGCCTGGAACAATGTGGATTCTACATTGTGACTTCTGTGACTCGTTTGCATTTCAGCCTGCATCTTGTTTCTTGCCTTTCCTAGTTCCGGGACTTGTGCCAAGTACAGTAAGCCATGCCAATTACCTCTTGGACTTCAGCCAGCTGTTAAGATAAGATATTAACAGCTGGGTTTATGAACTGAAGAACTTCTGCCTTTAATTTTGCTTTTGTCGCTTCTAAGAACTTATTAGAAGACTTTGCTTTCATTAGTAAAACAAACTGTGTTTAGACGTTTGTGTGTGCATAATTATTGGTGGGCTCGACGCTGGGGCAGAACAATAACAAAGAACAAGCAAAAAATAAAAGTAGTAGAAACCAAAACAGAACAAATGGGGGGGGGGGGGGAACTAGATACAACAGAAAATAAAATGATGGCTGCAAATAGAGCCTTAGAAGAGACTATAATAAATCTCGAGATGGAAAAATCAATGTTCTATTTGCACTTTCAAAACATAGTTGAAAGTAAGGAAGATCTTTCAAAGCTAATGTTAGAACTCTTGGTGGAATTTTTGCAAAAAAAACCCCAAGAATTTGAAAATGAGATTGATGAAGTATACCGGATCCATACGAACTATGCCCGTAGGCATAAGCTCCCCAGGGAGGTACATGTAAAGTAAAGAGAGAAAATGAGGGATGAATTATATGGCAGAACAAGAGAAGATCCATTGGTGTATAAAGGAAAAGATATCATTACGCTAAAGCAGATCCCAAGAAGAATAAGGGAGCAAAGGAGAAACTATCAATTTTTGTCTACACAACTGCTAAAACATAGGGTGATGTTTAAATGACTCATCCCTGAGGGGATGCTAATTACATGGCAAGAAAAGAGATTTCGCATTGATTCATTGGACAAAGCCCAGGAATTCTACAACCATTATATAAGTGAGGAAGACGAGCAGGATAGCAGAGAAGAGGTAGAAAGTAAGTCAGGAGGAACGGGTATCAGAGGAAAAGATAGTAGAACAAGATATCAGGGATAGAAGGGAAGTGGAATGACAGAAGAAAGAAGGAGCCAAAACAAGAGCGCAGACAGAGATAAGAACAAGGAGAGGATTAAAACTTAATTACAAAGAATAAGATGGAAGAGGAAATAAGGTTATTATTGTTAAATATTAAAGGTATAAACTCCCCGATTAAATGAAAAAAAACACTAATTAGGCTTCAAAGATCAAATATGGATATTATTTGTATGCAAGAGGTTCATATCAGAGAAAAGCATAGTAATATTTTAGATTGCCCCAAATTAGGAAAGCTACATCTGGCGTTAGCACAAAAAAAGAGGGATTGCAGTATAAGTAAAAGATTGGATAAATTTGAGGAAAAGAAGGTAGAATCTTGATGATAGAAATAAAAACCAACCAAAAGAGAATTCTATTAGTGACAATTTATGCATCAAACACAAAACAGATTTTTTTTTTTACAAAAAGCTATTGAGGAAAATAACGGAGTTAAACTTTGAAAATATATGCGTGGTAGGCGATTATAATGCGGTGGTAGATAACAAAAAAGACCATAGGAAGTACAAAGGCGAAAAAGGAGAGATGAAAATTACCAAATACATTTTTTGAAATGGTGCATGAATTGAATTTAAGAGATGCATGGAGACAGTTAAACCCTGGGAAAAAACAATATACCTTCTTCTCACACCCTCATAATTCATGGTCACGAATAGATATGGCTTGGATGAACCTGGATGTCAGGCCGAAGCCATTTTATTTGGGATCTTTGGCCTGCCACACTTTATACTATTCTACTATGCATATTCTACTGTGGGAGAATGGGTGGAGGGATGGTATGTGGTTGTTAGTATGTAGCCATAACAAATTCTTTCTAGAAAGCCAAGGTCATCCTTTGTCTCTGCACCTCTGCACCTGCACTGAAGGAGATGGGTGGACTCTGCCAGCATGGCAGCTGAAGATTGGACAATGTGATGGATTTGTGGGTGTGGGGGCAAGGACTTGAACTTTCAATGGAGTGGTGAAACCCGGAGGATTTCAGATTCAGCTTTCACCCAGATGTACCAACATGGCTCTGTTAATAAATTGGAACTTTGAGGAATACTTTGCCACGGATTCTGATTTAATTTTGGATGCTATTTAGAACCCTGACATTAACCTGAATCTCCCTTAAAAAATCACCCAGCTACCCCGAATCCTCGGGGCGCTGTTCAGAGTCCTGTGCCCCAGCGCTGACCCGGCAACGGGCAGTGTAGAGATGGAGGAAGAGAAGCAAGCCATGGAGAAGCTGGTAGATGATGGATCACGTGTTCACATCGAGACCATCTATTCGCCTTCCCAAGCCGTGGTGGAAGCTGAAGAGGCCACAGAGAAGGAGCGACCAATTGGGGGCTCGGCACAAACAGCCGACCCCTGAGTGCCTCTCTCAGCAGGAGCGAGCCTCTCAAGGCGCAGCTGGAGGGCTGAGTTCTCCCACGGGAAAACTGTGGGAGCCGCACCTGGCCGCGGGAGCAGCCTCAGCCCACGAGTGGAGGCAATCAAAGCTGATGCTGATTGGACGTTCCCAAGATGAAGGGTCCCAGCCACTGTCATGAAGCCAGTCGCTGATGGGGCTTCCCAATCAATTCAGACGACTAAGCATGAGTTGGATCAACCCCTGCCCGGGTTCCGAGGACCGCAAATGGAGCTTGGCCCAGCCAACATTCTCCTACCCAGGGTGAAACCCCTTAGCTCAGTGGAGTGGAGACTCAGTCTCCTTCCACACTGCGAAGAGCAAACCCCCTGCGAGTCTTGCTGCCGGGGTGAAACCCATGTGGGAAACCCTCCGCACTGAAGCGCAGATGTCCCAGCAGCCCAGGTTCGGGGCCCTGCCGGTCTGGCAGCCAACTGCATGGGGGATGCCACCCCCTGGCCAGCAACCGAGGCCTGACCTGATGCCACAGAATCAAGCCCCAGTGGGGTGGGCTTTCTTCCCAGGCATGGGATGGGCACAATGCCAGTGGGCACCAGGGATCCCACAGCAGTTAGACCCCACGCTGATGTTTGCCACAGTTCAGCCCCCCGCGATGTTCGGCCCCGCAGTGCAAACCCAACCACAGCCGCAAGGCCAACCGAAGCCGCCAGAATGCAGCCGGGGTTTGTCCAATAGCCACTGCAGCAGGGGGTACAGCAGGTGGTCCCCAGCAGCAAGTGATCATCCAACTGGCCGCGCAAGTTCCAGCGGCTGACCAACAGGCCCCGGCGCCACCTCCCTGGTTTTGAGCAACGTTTGATGGGGACCCCGGGAAACTAGCCTACTTCCTAAACCGAGTCTGGGTATATGTGGACCAGTTCGGGAACCAGTATCCCTCAGACCGAGAACTGATCATGGTGATAACGGAGGGAATGAATGAGGGGGAAGCAGCTGAATGGGTGGCAGAGCTGCACGACGAAGCAGCCCCAGAACCCGAGGAGACTGATGAGTTCGTCCGCCTGATGAGGGTCCGATTTAATAATGTGACCCGACAAGTGGAAGCTGAGGAGAAAATCTAAGAGCTGAGACAAGCAGGCCACCCTGCCAAAAAACTAGTGTGGGAGTTCTGGAGGGCACCAGGAAAACTGTGGGACTGGCCCGAGCATCTCTTAGTGCACACGTTTAAAGCAGCTCTAGACCCAGAGTTGAGGAAATCCTGCAGTATTTGAGGGGTGCCGAACAGAATCCAAGACTGGTACACCACTGCCATCAGATTGGACCATGAGATCCACCCCCCGAAAAAGCAGAACGGCCAGCCAGGAGGCCTTTGGGCCGCTGATCCCAAACAAAGCAAGCCGCTCCTCCTCCCCCGGGAGCAACGAGAGCAGTAAAATGCTATCAATTTGGCCAGCACGGGCACCGCGCTTCGGAATGCCTGGCGCCAGCCCCAGTCCCACAACCGAGGACCCGGGAAGCTGCCGGAGCCAGGAAAGGGGCCCCAAAAGCCCCTGAGAGGAGTCGCCTCGCCCAACAAGCAGAAGGCGATCCTCCCCAGTCCGATGAAGCTGAGGCATCCGCCGGAGAAGAAACCCCTCCACGCTCCAAAGGAGAAAGCACGGGTAAAGATGACCCAATGGTGAGTGAAGCTATCTGCCCCTTTGTCATTAAAGCTAAACTGACAGTGCCAGAGATGGGGGAGGAAGGAGAGGCAATCGTGGACACAGGCTGCTCGCGATGCTTAATCAACAAGTCAGTTGTAGAAAAGTTGGGGAGCCGAACTAGGGCCTTAACCAACCCCATCCGGTTCCAACAAGTAGATGGGACACTAATTGGGGGGGTCCCCCACCACACACATCACCGAATTAGTAGACTTGCAAATAGGGCGCCACCATGAGTTCATCAGGTTTATCGTCGCCCCAAAAATGTCAGAGGCAATAATACTGGGACTTGCGTGGCTAGACAAGTGGACCCCCACAATAAAGAGGGAAGACGGCTACCGGAAGCTAACCATAGGCATCGGGCCGCCACCCCCAAAATTACCTGAGAACATCCGGAAGAAAGCCAAATCCCTCAGGCCAGACCAGCCCCAGCAGGCTGCCCCCACAGTGGAGGCTAAACTCCCAGGTACTCAGCAGGTGCCGATAGAATACCGGGACCTCGAAGGGGTCTTCAGTGAGGAAGACTGCAATTATCTCCCCCCCCTCACTGACCCACCAACTGCGCAATAGAATTTGTGGAAGGGGCAATGCTCCCTAAACCAAAGATGTACTCAATGACCCCAAAATAGATGGGGGAGCTAAGAAGGTAGATCGATGCCAATCTTGAAAGGGGATTCATCTAGCCGGCAAAAATCGCAAGTTTAGGCCCATATGCTCTTCAAAGAAAAGAAAGATGGGGGGGGGGGTTAGGCTGTGCGTGGACTTCCGTGGGATCAACGCCGTGTGCATCCAAAACATGTACCCCCTCCCTCTTATGAAAGACTTGTTGAACCACCTAGCCAAAAGCAAAGTGCTCATGTAGATAGATTTGAGAGAAGCGCATTATAGACTATGCATCAGGGAGGGGGATGAGTGGAAGACAGCCTTCAACTGCCCCCTGGGGAGCTCCAAGGCCCCCCCCCGCAGTCTTTATGCAATACATAAATGAGGTGCTCGACCCCCATTTGTACAAGTGGGTACTCATTTATTTAGATGACATTCTCATCTTCAGTGAGACCCTGAAAGAACACGTAAAGCTGGTGTGGCAAGTCCTAGAAAAGCTTCTGGGCGCCAAGCTATACGCAAAGCTGTCAAAGTGTGAATTCCACAAAACTTCACTAGACTACTTGGGGTACTGCATTTCTAGCGAAGGGATAGAGATGGACCCAGGAAAAGTGAAAGCGGTGCTGGACTGGCAACCCCCATGCACCCGCAAGCAACTACAAAGCTTCTTGGGATTTGCGAATTTCTATCGACAATTCATCCCAGCTTTTGCAGAGGTGGTGTTGCCACTAACCGGACTACTAAAGACCGGGCCGTCGCCAACAAAACCTAAGCCTAACCAGCCCATTGGGTGGACGATGGAATGCCAAAAAGCATTCGAAAAGCTTAAACGACTCTTCGCCCAAAAGTCCATTCTGCAACACCCCGACCCAGAACATCAATTCATCATCCAGTCAGTTGCCAGTGATGTAGCTGTAGCGGTGGTGCTTTTGCAGAAAAATGAAGAAGGCCAACTTACACTTACGTTTCAAAAAGCTCACCACCACTGAAAGGAGATGGGCCATTTGGGAGAAAGAAGCATATGACATTCGTTGGGCATTGCTCACCCTTCCGAGTTTTATCCGAGGGGATAAAGTTTTCTTGAATTCCAAATATATCCGACTGAGAATGCCCAGCAAAAAGCTAGGGCCAAAATTTTTAGGTCCTTTCCTGATAGTTAAAATTATCAATCCAGTCACAGTTCAGCTGCAATTACCCAGAATATTGGGGAAGATTCATCCTGTTTTTCATTGCAGTTTATTGAAACCTGTGATTGGGTCAAGCTTAAGGCCACAAACTCAACCACCCCTTCCTCCTGTAGTCATACAAGGGGAGACTCATTACGAGGTTAAGAAGGGGGGAGAGGTAGTTAAGGATGCGGTGTTAACCCCCTATGTTATTTTCTCTCTCTCTTCTGTAAGACATGGTCTTTTCCTGAGGGGAGGCCGCCTGGCAGGCTGAAGCCATTTTATTTGGGATCTTTGGCCTGCCATACTTTATACTATTCTACTTTGCATTTTCTACTGTGGGAAAATGGGAGGGGGGATTGTATGAGTTTGTTAGTATGTAGCCATAACAAATTCTTTCTAGAAAGCCAAGGTCATCCTTTGACTCTGCACCTCTGCACCTGCACGGAAGGAGATGGGTGGACTCTGCCAGCATGGCAGCTGAAGATTGGACAATGTGATGGATTTGTGGGTGTGGGGGCAAGGACTTGAACTTTCAATGGGGTGGTGAAACCCAGAGGACTTCAGATTTGGATTTCACCCAGATGTACCAATATGGCTCTGTTAATAAATTGGAACTTTGAGGAATACTTTGCCTCGGACTCTGATTTAATTTTGGATGCTATTTGGAACCCTGACACCGGATTTGATTAATAACATAGAAGACATAGAGATTTTGCCAAGCACATGGACAGACCATAACCCACTAACAATAAAATGGAAAGTTCAGAAGAAAAAAGGATGATGGACAATAAATCAGAGAATTGTAAAAGAAAAACTGTATGTAGAAACAATGGAAAAGGAATTGAGTAATTTTTTTAAGGAAAACAAAAAAGAACAAACAACATTGCAAAACCTTTGGAACACAACCAAGGCATATATGTGGGGGATAACAATAGCATATGTGGCAAGGAAAAATAAGGAGAAATGGAAAAAACAAAAGCTATTACAGGATAAGCTTAAAGAAATAGAGATTGCATTGCAAAAAGAACCGCAGAACAATAAAATTAAAGAAGAATGGGATTTAACGAAACATAAAATAAATTTAACACAACAAGAAGAAATGATACAAAATATAACAATGGCAAAACAAAATTACTTTGAAGCTGCAAATAAACCGGGGAGATGGTTGGCCCATAAATTAAAGAAGGAAAAAACAAAAAAACTGATACAACAGTTACAGGATGAACAAGGAAATACATGCCATAAGAGGGGGGGGGGAAGATTGTTCAAAATTTATTTCAAACACTGTATAGTCAAGAAAATATTAGCGAAGAGGATATTAAAAATTATTTACAAGATACAAACCTACCTAATATATCAGAGGAAGATAGAGAAATGTTAAATGGGAAAATAACAGTAACAGAGATGAAAGGGGAAATTAGAAAACAAAAAAATAATAAAACTACAGGACCGGATGGAATTCCCCCGCAAATATACAAAACATTGCAAGAACCATTAGAAGAAATTATGCTAGAGATATATAATGAGCTATTAGAAGGAGCTAAAATGCCAAACTCTTGGATGGAGGCGCTCATAACATTAATTCCCAAAGAAGACACAGATAATCAAAAAATTCAAAACTATAGGCCAATCTCGCTGTTGAACGCCGAATACAAAATATTTGCGATGATTATGGCGATGTTGTGGTCCGCCAGCGGCCTGTGCAGTTGGTAGCTGATTCAGCCAGGGCCGTCAGAACCTCCAGAAGCTGCCATGAGTGAAGAAGAGGAGCATGTTCTCAATGCACGCCTGCGCAGAGCTGCCAAAAGGTAGGAATGGCTCCTGAGGAGAAGGACTACTCGGGAGTAAGGCTTGGGGATAATTGGCCACTCCCATAGCCTATTTAAGTTAGGAAAACGAAGGAAGAATTTGCAGGAAACAACTTCATTCAATCCACGTCTTGTCTTTGACTTCAAAACTCCTGTTCGGCTCTTGTTTGAAAATCATCAAGTTTCCTGCAAATTGCTCCTGGGCATTTTGCCAACAACAGTAAGATTGTGTGGATTATCTGCTGTTATCAGAAAGACTCTTCGTCAGACTTGTGTTCTTTTTGTTTGGACTATTGCCGGCTGTTAAGAAGGTTAATTAACAGCCATTGCTGGAATGATGATACCACGATTCAGAATTTATGGGACACTACAAAGGCTTATATAAGAGGACTAACTACAACAAACACTATAAGGAGAAATAAAAATAAACAAATTAATGAATTGCAAAAAAAGATGGGGGAATTAGAATATAAACAACAAATTGAACCATTAAATGATAAAATTAGAGAAGAAAAGGTTTTACTTAAACATAGAATTAACTTATTGACACAAGAGGAAGTGGCACAGAAAATTAAAACAGCAAAACAGAATTATTTTGAAAATGCCAACAAGCCAGGCAGGTGGTTAGCCTATAAACTACGAAAGGAAAAAGAAGAAAGATACATACAACAATTAGAAGATGAGAATGGTGATGTAAAAATAACGATAGAGGAGAAAAAAGATATAATACTCAAATACTTTAGTGAATTATATAAAAAAGAGGAAATAAGGGAAGATGATATACAAACATATTTGCAACAAGCAAATGATACACTAATAACAGATTCAGATAGAAATATATTAGAGGAAGAAATAACACTTTCAGAACTGGAAAAAGCCATAAAAAACAAAAAAATAATAAAACTCCTGGACCAGATGGTATATTAGCCGAGTGCTACAAAGAACTACAGAACTCTTTAAAACAACTATTAATAGTAACATACAATGAAGTTTTAAACAAAGGGGAAATTCCCAAAACCTGGACAGAATCAACAATATCACTGATCGCTAAGGATAAAACAGAAAAGCAAAAGATACAAAACTACAGGCCAATCTCACTGCTGAATGTGGACTATAAGATCTTCATGACAATAATGGCAGAAAGACTAAAAAACATAATTAATAAAAATATACACCCTGACCAAAACGGTTTCTTTCCAAACAGAAATATTAGAAACAATACAAGAACGATCATGGATATATTAGAGCACTATGAGGTAAATCCAGGAAAACCTGTAGCTCTCATGTTTCTCGATGCTCAAAAAGCTTTTGATAATTTAAATTGGGACTTTCTTATAAAAAAATTAGAGATTACAAATTTAGGCCCCAAATATATTATGATGATTAGAACTATATATTCGAGACAAACAGCTAAGATAATTATAAATCAAGATATAACAGATAAATTTGATATTCAAAAAGGAGTACGGCAAGGATGTCCACTGTCCCCCTTGCTATTTATATTTACCTTAGAAACGTTACTACAGCAAATTAGGCAAAATCCAAATATTGAAGGACTTAAAATTAGAGGACAAGAGTACAAAGCTTTCACGGACGACATGGTCTTTAATATAGAAAACCCGGTAGAGGTTGGACCAAAATTATTAGAAGAAATAAATAAATTTGGAAAAGTAGCAGGCTTAAACATTAATAAAACTAAAACTAAAATAATAACAAAAAATCTGCCAAATAAACAAATTCAGGAATTAGAAGATAAATTGAGAATCCAAGTTGTAAAAAAATTAAATATTTAGGTATAATACTAACGGCTAAATGCACAACAATTAAGAATGATAACTATATAGAATTGAATAAGCAAATAGAAAAAGACTTGGAAAAATGGACCAAACTACCCATTTCATTGATAGGGAGGATTTTGACCATCAAGATGTCAGTACTACCAAAAATATTGTACCTGTTCCAAACAATACCGATTAAATTAGATAAAAAATATTTTGAAAATTTAAATAAAATGATATCAAAATTCATGTGGGCAGGGAAAAAGGCAAGAGTTAGATTAAAATATCTACAGGATAATAAAAAGCAAGGGGGTTTGGACTTCCAGATTGGGAAATTTATTATCAAGCAGCAGTATTGCAATGGGTAACTGACTGGATTCAAATTAGTAATAAAAGGATATTAACGCTCGAGGGACATGATCTACAGGTTGGATGGCACGGATTCCTATGGGATGAAAAACATAAAACACACTCCTATTTTCAAAAACATAAAATCAGAGAGTCGTTATATAAAATATGGGCTAACATAAAGCATCAACATTACAAAGAAATCCCGATATGGTTTTCAAGCATGGAAGCGACTACCTATCCCACCACAACAGATATACATAAAATGGTCAAGTACTTAGAAATATTGGATGAAGAAGGAAACCTAAAAGATATTGAAATTTTGAAAGAGCAAGGAATTAGAATAGATTGGTGGCCATATTATAAAATTAGATCTAGATTACAAGAGGATAAGAACAAATTTGGAATAGCAAAAAAGAAATCAGAATTGGATAAAATCTTATTGGGACAAGGAAAAAAATGATAACAAAAATTTATAAATTTCTATTAAATTATAGAATGAAAAAAGAAACTGTTAAGGGTAATATGATTAGTTGGGTTAAAATTTTTGGATATGATATGAATTTGGAACAATGGGAAGAAATTTGGATTAAAAATTTGAAACTAACTAAATCAACATCATATAAAGAAAACATTTACAAAATGTACTACAGATGGCACTTATCACCAGCGAGATTGGCCAAAATGTATCAAAACATGAATCCTAAATGTTGGAAATGTCCACATAAAAACGGAACATACTACCATATGTGGTGGACCTGCCCAAGAGTTAAAAATTTTTGGCAAAAAATTCACAATTGGCTTGAAGAAATAACTACACAAAAAATAAACATTAAACCAGAAATATTTTTACTAGGGATGTTAGAACAAACGATAGAAAGGAGATACTGGTATCTTATAATTCATATACTGACAGTGGTGAGAATATGTTTAGCACAATACTGGAAGCAGGGTGATGTACCGACTGAAAACGTAATTATCAGAAAAATTTTAGAATATGCAGAATTAGACAAATTAACAATGGAATTAAATCAGAAAGAAAATTCAGAATTTTTTGAAATTTAGAATTCTTTTTATAATTGGCTGGAAAGGAGAAAAGAAAAAAAAAGAAATATTTTGACTGGTGAACCTATAGAGGAATAGACAAATTTAGTTATTATAAATGTATGTATCTATTAATATATACCTAGATAAAAACTATAAGAAAAATATGATATATATAGTTATATATAGTTGTATAGATATAAGTAAAAAGATAATGTCAAGATGCTTACCGTAGAAGTACCCAAGAGGTTTATATGTATATATGTACACGTATGTACATATATTGTTTTGTTTAATGTTTGTTTGTCCTTTTTTAATGTTTATATTTCAATAAAAACTATTTTTTAGAAAATTAACAGCCATTGCACCGAAAAGACTGATTTATACTTTCATTGACTTTAGAACAACTGCTAAGAAAGATAATTAGTAGCTGTTAATATTAAAACAAGGTTTGTTTGGACGCTGTTTGTGCTGTGTTCCTTTGTCCGGCAGCTGGGTCAGAACAGGCAGAACGACTTAAAAAAATATTAAATAAAATCATTTATTTGGACCAAAACGGATTCCTACCTAAAAGACTGATAAGGGATAACACAATAATTATATTGAACGTATTAGAATACTACGAAGCCCACCCCTGCAAACAATTAGCTTCAATGTTGGTTGAAATACAAAAAGCTTTTGACAGTTTGAATTGGCAATTTCTTAACACACAATTGGGTATGATGAAATTTGGAGAAAAAATTACTAAAATGATCAAGGTAATATATTCAAATCAAACAGCCAAAACATTATTAAATGGAGAACCAACAGAAAAAGTCAACATAAATAAAGGGGTTAGGCAAGGATGTCCACTATCACCGTTGCTATTTATTCTCTTGCTAGAAGTTCTATTAAAACAGGTTAGGCGAAATCAGGATATAAAAGGGCTTAAAATTAGAAAAGAAGAGTATAAAGTACGGCATTTGCCAATGACATGGCGTTTATAATTGAAGATCCTCTGGAAACAGGGAAAACACTAATCCAGAAATTACAGGAATTTGGAAAGGTCGCAGGGTTAAAAATAAATAAAAATAAAACAAAAATAATAACCAAAAATCTTACATAGGGTCAAAATGAGGAATTAGAGTCTTTTAGAATTTCAAATGGTTAAAAAAGCAAAGTACCTGGGGATATGGCTGACCGCAAAATGCTCCTCCATAAAAGAAGATAATTACATAAAATTATTATCACAGATTCGAAAAGGTTTGGAAAATTGGACAAAATTACAGTTATCTTTGGTTGGAAAAATTGCCACTATTAAAATGAATATTTTACCAAAAATTCTATATTTATTTCAAACGATCCCAATAAAATTAAGTAATGTTTTTTGAAGAATTAAATAAAATAACCTTAAAATTTATTTGGCAGGGCCAGAATAAAATGTAAACTCCTACAGGATTTTAGATTGAAAGGGGGCTTTGGCCTCCCAAAGGGGCTTTGGCCTCCCAGACTGGGAATTTTACTATCAGGCAGCCACGGTAACATGGCTTAAAGAATGGGTAATTTTAAAAAATAAGAGAAGATTATCTATAGAAGGACATGACTTACAACGGGGCTGGCACGCCTTTCTCTGGGAGGGAAAGAACAAAGCGCATAAATATTTCCAAAGACATCAGGTGAGAGATGCATTAATGGAGGTCTGAATGAAAATTAAACGAAATTTTTATATAAAAATTCCAAGATGGATTTCAACAATGGAAGCAATGGTCTACCCAAATGCCATAGATTTAAATAAGATAGTAACGTACAAAGAATTGTTAGATGAACAAGGGAAATTGAAATCAAATGAGGAACTGCAATCACAGGGAATTAAAATAGATTGGTGGCCATATAAATAGATTCAAACAATATACAAAAAGGATTCAGAACAATACGGCTTTCAAAATGAGCAACCAGAAATTGATAAAATATAAGCAGGTACAGATGAAAAAATGATTACCAAGACATATAATTGTTTGTTAAAATTCAAAATGGAGGAGGAAACGGTGAAAGAAACAATGTAGCCATGGGCCAAAAATTTCGGGTACAATATTGAATTAGAGTATTGGGAAAAGATATGGGGAAAAACTATAAATTGACAATGTCGGCCGCATATAAGGAGAATATTTACAAAATGTTCTATAGATGGCACTTACCACCAGTGAGATTGGCCAAAATGTTCCCAAGTACACCACCCAACTGTTGGAAATGCAACCATTTACAAGGGACATTTTATCACATGTGGTGGACATGCCCCAGAGCGAAGGAATATTGGGAAAAAAATAAAAAATGGATTGAGGCAGTGGTGAAATGTAAACTTTTTCCCTACCGGTTCTGTGGGCGTGACTTATTTTGTGGGCATGGCTTGGCAGTCAGGTGGGTGTGGGTTCAGGTGGGCATGGCTTGGTGGTCAGGTGACTCATTGGGCGTGCTTGGTGGTCATGTGACTGGGTGGGCATGCTTGGTGGTCAGGTGATTGGGTGGGCGTGGTCAATGTTGGAATGAAAAACAGTTCCTCAGCCTCCCCCTTCTTGAGAAGCCGTAAATCAGAGGAGAATAGACCGAGCTTCTCCATGACTGCTAACTCAAATAAAATAAAACCGAAACTTAAATTCTAATAAATGCTTTTATTATAAAAGAAACAAATATATATATCTGACTACATGCTCACCAGTAGAAATACGTCCGGCCGGACGGAATGAAAGCAAAGAGAAGAACAAAAGAACAGAAACTACACATGCACAGTAAATCAGCACATCATGAGACTGTGTTAACATTAAATAAGAGTATGACCAGACTACCGTAAATCTCAGACTGGAAGCACAGCTGACGAACAAAGAAAACGCAGTGACAAACCCCTTCTTCGTCAGTTGAGTGGACATCAGGTAAAGTCCTTAAGTAAGGCACATCTTCCCACGCAAATACTCGTGTTGAGCTACTGGAAGTGGTTTGTTGAGCATATCAGCAATCTGATCACATGTAGGCACATACTGCAGTTTTACAAAACCTTGCTTCGCTAATTGTTTAATATTCTTATAACGAATGTCAATGTGTCTGGACCTGGAACCTGTGAAATGAGATTCAGAAATATACACCACCGATTCATTGTCTTCCATCACGGTGATCAGTCGAATCAGATGGGTCCAGATATCTGTGACTAAAGCGTCAAACCAAGTTAGAGAATTACATGCATCAGAAACACAAGCATATTCAGCTTCAGTAGAAGAACAAGAAACAAAATTCTGTTTATGCACTTGCCAGTAAACGGGACATCCATTTAAGAACATCATATAACCTGAAGTACTTTTACGTGATTTCTTATCACTTGCCCAATCAGAATCAGCATAACAACATAATTCTGGATGATTTGTATGTGTTGGTTCTAACAACAACTTCATGTGCTTTGTGTGCTTTAGATACTTCAATAATTTCTTCACACATGTCCAATGAAACTGTTTTGCCTTGCCTACATGTCGTGAGAAGAGATTAACACTAAGTGCAATGTCGGGTCGGGTCCAACTACTAATATATAACAGTGACCCAATAACTGAACGGTAAAGTGTCTGATCCTCGAACTCAGGACCTTCTTCATGTGTCAAGTTGTGAAAATCTGTTTGCATAGGTATGTGTCCTGTGCTAGCATCCTTCATGTTGCAATGATGCAAAAGTTGTTCAATCTTATCCTCTTGTGAAAGACTTATCCTCTTGTGAAAAAATATCTCCGAGACCGCCTGCTGCCACAAACTGCCTCCCATCGACCAGTGCGCTCCCACAGAGAGGGCCTCCTTGGGGTGCCATCAGCCAAGCAGTGTAGGCTGGTGACGCCCAGGGGGAGGGCCTTCTCTGTGGGAGCACCCACCCTCTGGAATCAGCTCCCTCCAGACTTAAGAACCATTCACGACCTGTCCACCTTCCGCCGTGCCCTCAAGATGTATTATTTTTATCAAGCCGGGCTGGCGTGAAAAAGTTTTTGGGGTTTTTAAAATTTTAAGATTTTACTAAATTTTAATTGTATTAAATCAGGGCCACATCGAATATTTTCTTTTAAATGTATTTTAATGTTTATATTGTGTTTTTACTTGGCTGTTCACCACCCTGAGTCCCCTGGAGAAGGGTGGTATATAAATTTAATTAAACTAAACTAAACTAAACTAAACCTGCGTTTTGTCAATCTGAACACCTAAATACGTGTTAATGTGACCTAAAGATTTCAGTGTGAAATATCTCTGTAAACCCTTAGTAAATTTCTCACTCATCTGCTTATTTGGACCAATATAAACAATATCATCAACATAAACAAGAATTACCTCAAATGCATTATCAGATCTTTTTGTAAACACGCACTCATCAGTTTCGGACTTAATAAAGCCCATTAAATTTAGCTTTTCAGTAAGACATAAATACCACATTAAACCAGACTGTTTCAGACCATAAAGACTTTTGTGTAGAAACCAGGTATCCCCTTCTTGCTTCCGGAACCCTGGAGGACCTCTGACGTAGATCTCTTCATCCAGGTCAGCATTCAAATAATCTGTGTCAACGTCGAACTGGAAAACTTCTAAACCAAGGATAGTAGCAGTAGCTAAAGCAATTTTTACGCTTTCAGTCCTTACTGTGGGTGAGTAAGTATTTGTGTAGTCCTCAGGATAACGTTGGGCATAACCCTGAGCTACAAGTCTGGCCTTGTACAATGACTCACCATTTGGCTTCTTTTTGATTCTGTAGACCCATCGAGTGCCGATGACTTTCTTGTTTGCTGGAGGCTTAGCAGGTGTAAACACCTTAAGTTTCTTTAGACTGTCCATTTCAGCCTGCATTGCATCATACCATCTCTCCTGCTCTGAATCAGGAAGATGTTTGATTTGTGTGAACTTATCAGGAGGAAGTGTAACATTACAAATCAAAGGCAAAGGCGTTTTTGTCAGTTGCCACAAATACCTCTGTGGAGGAATCCCTTTTGTGGCCCTCTTGGAACACCTCGGAATGATTGTCCAATCTTCTTCCTCTTCTTCCTTGTCCTCATCATCGTCGCTAGCGTCAGCTTGCGAAGAAGGAACATCAGGTTGTGAAGAACTAGTGGATGGAACATCTGCCTGTGAATCTTGGCCATCAGGCTGCGCATCAGCGGCATCATCTCTGGGAAAATAAACTCTAGGATCATTTGAATGAATCCTGGACCAGTCAGCATCTTCCTCAAAATTGGCAGATTGAGAAATCACAATAACATGGTTAGAATCAATAAATTTGCTCCATTTAGAATTGTCACCAATACCCATAAATCTCAGTCTTTTTGCTGTTGGACCTCCTTTCCTTCTTTGAGCTATAGCGTATGAACCAAAAATATGGAGATTCTTGAGGTCTGGTTTGTAACCATACAACATGTAGAAAGGAGTCTGATTTATTACACTGCTCCAAGTATGGTTGACAATGTAATTTGCATATTTGGCAGCTTCACCCCAGTATGGATTACTGAGATTAGCGTCTTCTAGAAGACAACGCATCATGGTTTGCAGAACCCCTTGTCTTCGTTTTGCAACTCCGTTCTGAGCTGGCATGTAAGGAGCTGAGGTCTGATGTAGAATACCATTCTTACGCATCCAGTCCTGGAAACACTGAGACATGAATTCAGCACCCCGATCACTCTGAATTCTGGCGATACTCACTCCGTGTTGGTTATGAACGAGAGCGGCAAAGTCTTTAAAGATCTGAAAGGCCTCTGATTTTTCTTTCATAGGATATACATATCCATATCTAGAATAGTTATCAACAATTGTTAGAAAATATTTGCTGCCACGAAGTGTTGGCTGTTTGAATGGACCTAAAATGTCAGTGTGTACCAAATCAAATATGCATGTTGACCGGCGTGTAATGTGTTTTGGAATGGCTGCTGCTTTGGATTTAGTCTTTTTGCAGACAGCACAATCCAAAAACACCTTACACCCCTTTAGATCCAAACCTTTTGCGAACTCCGGCATTTTCCTAAGAACACGGAAACTGGCATGCCCCAATCATCTGTGCCACTTATGGATACACCTGTAATGCAAAGGTTTACCAGTTAGTGAATTTTCAACATTAACAGTAGTATGAGGAACCTCAGGCTTGCTCTGAGCAACCTGTTTCACAATTTTCTCTTTGTTGGCTTTAGGAGCCTTTGGAACCTTAGGCGCCTTTGGAGTAGCAACAGGATCTCTCACTGGGACATCTCTCTCTGGGCCTGTGCTCTCTTTTGGTTGTATACTTGCCTGTGCTTGCGGTTTAGACTTTGGCTTCAGGTAATAAACACCACCAATTAACATGGTTTCAGCAACAATATCTCTATTTTTGACTATGTAACTTGCTTTTTCGAGATGGTGAACCTGGAACTTTAATACTCTAGACCAGTGATGGCGAACCTATGGCACGTGGAGCCATATCTGCCAGCACGCGAGCCGTTGCCTAGCTCAACTCCAGCGTGCATGTGCATGCCAGCCACCTGATTTTTGGCTCACACGGAGGCTCTGGGAGGGCGTTTTCGGCTTCCAGAGGTCCTCCGGGTGGATGGGGGTGGGCGTTTTGCTTTCTTTCTTTCTCCTCTTTCTCTTACTCAGACTCACAAGTCTCAGCCAGGAGCCGCACCCCCAGCTTCTGTGAATTTAAACTGTAGTGGAAGAAGGTGTTTTCCTACCTTTCTTTCTCCTCTTTCTCTCACTCAGACTCACAAGTCTCAGCCAGGAGCCACCAACCCCAGCTTCTGTGAATTTAAACTGTAATGGAAGAAGGTGTTTTCCTACCTTTCTTTCTCCTCTTTCTCTCACTCAGACTCACAAGTCTCAGCCAGGAGCCCCACCCCCAGCTTCTGTGAATTTAAACTGTAAATTATAATAGTTGGTCGCAGAGTCAGCGAGATATTTAGACCGGTTTTGGCATGTTTGTCCCCCTATTGAGTCAGAGGACAGATAAACAGATGAGAGTGTTAAAAATATTGTCACAGGATATAAGCTATAGATTCAAGAGTTCAAAACCCAAATCTTCCTACTTTAATAGTGAACTAAAGATTCTTTCAGAAAATTAATAAGCATTGTATTATATTTTTAAAATACTTTGCAGATATACCCAGTGGTAGGTTGTTCCCGGTTCGGCCCGGTTCTGTGAACCGGTAGCGCCAGCAGCAGGAGGCTCCACCCACCCACCCGGGACACTTCTGCGCAGAAGCTTCTGCGCATGCACAGAAGCATTGTTCGCGCGCGCAAGCATGCACACAAACCAGTAGCAACGGGTTTTAGAACCCACTATTGGATATACCTATAGGCATTCCACAGAAATGAGAGCCAATTTGATGTAGTGATTATGATATCAGTCTAGAATTCTACTCCTGCCTTAGACATAAAGACGCCTTGGGGCAGTCACTCACTCCCTACCCTAGGAAAGAGGCAATGGGAAAACACTTCTGAAAAATCTTGTCAAGAAAACTGGAGGGGGTCTCTGAGAATTGGATATGATGAGCGGAAGAAAAAAGAAGAAAAAAAATCTACATAAAGTGTGTAATATACCATGATTTTAGAACTATTGAAATCCAAGGATAGTTCCTTATATCTTTTATTCATATTTAAAATGATTGCCTGAAATATCACACAGGATAACAACACAAACATACTTAGTGTATCTGTTACAAACACAAAATTGATGATTGGTTAATAAATTTGTGAAAGACTTTTTGCAACTGAATTTCTTTCTGTCTAATTTCATCCAATATCCTTTGCATCTTTTCCAGGGATATTTTCTTCTCTAAGCAATTGTACTGTATAAAATAGCCCCTCATAACTGCTTTACTGGCATCCCATACTGTCGTTAAGCTTATCCCTTTTCCCAAATTATTCTCAAAGTATTCCTGCAGTTTCTTTGTACAATCTTTTACAATCGTAGAATAGCTTCATTTAATCTCCATCTGAAATTCGAGCTCTTTCCTCTTAAAACCAAAATCACAGGATTATTGTCAGAGAAAGATTTAGGCAGAATGTCCACTTTCAGAATTTTATTTGCGAGATTTTTAGATATCCATATCATGTCAATCCTTGAAAAAGATTTACAGTATGTCTTTCAGAGAAGAAGGTATATTCTCTGGCATCTCCATTTTTAATCTCCATGAATCTATTAGTGCTAGATTATCTGTCATCTCAAAGAAGGTCTTGTATTATTTACCCTGTGAGGGTTTAACCCCTTTGATGGATGTTCTATCCAAAGCTGGTGTAGTCACTCCATTCCAATCCCCCAACACAAGCTAGTTTCCATACAAGGAAGGCAATAACTGATCCATTAAATGGTCAAAAAAATTCCTTTTATCATCATTTAGCCTGTACATGCCCACCACTATTGATTTTATCCCATTAAGTTCTATTTCCACTGCTACAAATCTACCATGTTCATCTGCTATAAGTAGCTTAGGTTTGAATTGGGGTTTTATATATAAAACAACTCCATTAATCTTTTAATGGTTAACAACTCCATTAACCAGCTGATATAAATTTTTCTCCTAATCATTTATCAAATATTTCTTGTCTTGTTTCTTAATATGTGTGTCTTGAAGACAAACTATATCCAGATTAAGTTTCCTCAAATAGTGAAATAATTTTTTACACTTAGATGGGGCAAAATTTGTGAAATACTTTTTATCTATTTGTAAGCCTCCTAAAGTCACTTCTAGGTGAGATGGGTGGCATATAATTTTATTAAATAAATAAATAAATACATCTGTCATGACTTAGATCAGTTAAATGAATATCCTGCTGTTTTCCTAAAATATTTATACAGAGCTAGAGCCAGTGGTGGGATTCAAATAATTTAACAACCGGTTCTCATGGGAGCGAGGAGGGAGAGGAAACTGGATGAGCCCTGCCAGAAAGGGTCCCTTGAGGAGCCCCCACCAGTGGATGCCCTCCGGAGGTTTGAGCTTGTGCAGACAGGGCCAGAGCCCCTTCTGCTCACCCCCTCCTCAGCATTCCTCTTCCAACACCTGAATGCTGGCAGGCACCTGGCCGCTCTGCAGGCCTGGGGAGGGTGGGAGTTTGAAGAACAACTCTTCAAATCTTGGGGGATGGAGAAGGGCCCCAGGATCAGAAACCTGATCTGGCTCTTTATTGGGCTCACCTATCTCATTTGCAAATGGGCAGTGACCAGCCGGGCATGGGACAGTGGAGCGGCTCCCGGGGAGACGCGGCGAATGAGCGGCGAGTGCCGGCTGCCCCTTTCCTGCCTTCCTCTGCCTGCTAACTCTTTTCTGAGTTAGCAGGCAGAGGAAAGACTGATCACAACCAGATGAGGCAGTTATTAAATCATCACAGCCAGGCCAAGACGGGCGTGCAGGAAGCAGGCTGGCAAAGGAGTGCGGGGCCTGGATTTCCCCACTTCCAGAGAGGCATTGGGCCAGGAAACAGGCCAGGCCACCAAGCCACGCCAGACCCAGGGCTGTAAAGTACAGCCCTCCCCCCAGGAAGAAAGCAGCCCTTGTACTGGCAGGAGGGGAAGGATGATCAGGGCTCTGCTGCGTAGCCAAAATATTTGACCAGGCAGTATGCTCCCTGGCTCCCTGCCCTGCTTGCTCAGTTAAGAGAGATCCCCGCTTGGCTCGGCTGCACCCCAGATGCCCTCGCTTCCCCCAAGCATTTCTTCAAGTTCAATCAATTCCAACTTCGCATGATTTTTTTTCCCACGAGAAGTTGGAATTGATTGATTGAATTTTTTTTTAGTCCCACAAACTTTTGTTTCCCTGCACATGATGGCAAGAAACGCAACAGAGAAATGCGACGGAACTGGAAATCAGGTTAGCAAAGAAATGCTTGAGGGAAGTGAGGGCATCTGGGTGCCAGGTGCTGAAATAGGCCTGTCTCTCTCCAGCAGCTGTCCATGCCTACCAGAGGGAAGGCTGGCATTTACCGGGATTTAACATGGTGGCATTCTAGCTCTGGCCAGGAAGAGGCAGCCGGCATGGGCGCTGCAGGCAGGATGCCCGCTCACTTCATCACCTTCCCCAACCCTTTGGCACTCCATCGGCACTTTGGCCCTGGGCTGTTGCCTTATGCACAGGTTCCACCCTACCCCCACTGCCTACTGTAAAGTAAGACATCCCCTGAAACATGGTGGTTTTCACCTGAGTGACATGATTGAAGACGCCGCATCTCCGTTTGGTTTCCATCACTCCTCTCTTAGACTTTTGAGGAGGGTTCCCCCCCCGCCTGGAAGGAAGTTGAATGAAAACCAGATGTGTTCCGGAAAAATTCAGATTTATCATAACCGGATCGCCGAACTCAACAAAAAATTAGGTATCGGTTCTGCCAAACTGGTGTGAACCAGCTGAATCCCACCACTGGATCATAAAGCAATAATAGGAACATAAAATATGATCTCTATATACAGTATATCCCTCTAATATTTAACAAGCCTCAAGACTTCCTATTTTTAGAAAAGCCATTAAGGCCCTGTACCCTCAGATTCACACTGA
The DNA here is from genome assembly GCA_023053685.1 of Diadophis punctatus similis. Lineage (NCBI taxonomy): Eukaryota > Metazoa > Chordata > Lepidosauria > Squamata > Dipsadidae > Diadophis > Diadophis punctatus. Next base: position 54,176,163 of record JALIGW010000004.1, on the reverse strand, counting down.
CTGAGTTGGGCAGACTTATACATCTTAAAATTAAAGAAATAGTTAAATCACTTTTTTTAAAATTCAATCAGTCAGAAAAGCTACTAATTCTTCTTGCAAAAAAATTCAAATTGTGGTAGATCAGTGATATAAAATGTAAGGATTGTCTTCCAGCCACAAGCAAGGGACGAACTTTTGAGACCAGCCAGGGTTTTCAAAAGGATTCCTTTATTTTGCATCTGTATACAACCATTCAATTCAAAGCAAGGTCTAACATGCCCTCAGGCAAGACAAGTCTTTTAAGCTTAACACCCCACCCCATTCAGCATAATGAATCCACAAATGTTTGACAGATGGATCCGTTTCCCAGCCTCGCTCTTCCTTTCAATTACCCCCCATAAAACCTTCTCTTAAGACGAAGAGGCTCCCATGTGTCTGGGATCCGGATACCCCCCATAAACCCTTATCTTAAGATGAAGAAGCTCTCAGGTGCCTGGGATCCGGATATGTATAACCTTTTGATCAAACAGAGCCAGAACCCCCCTTTTCCTTCTGAATGACAGAGTTTGGACTCTGACATCCTGCCTCTCAAAAGAAAAGAAGGTCCACCTGTAAGACATAAGCAGAATCAATTATGGTATGTTAGCAAGGTTTGCTAGGGTATTTGGAGTGGAATCTTCTCAATAAGGTGGGAGCTTTCACATGTTGTTTAGCGACCCACTCGTTCTGTGACGAAGGCAAATGTTTCCAGGCTACCAGATACTGGGTCTTCCCTCTGTGGGTTCTGGAGTCAAGAATTTCCTTGATTTCAAAATGTTGTTCCCCCTCTATCATGATTGGGGCAGGTGGTGTATCTGCCACCGGTCTAAGTGACGAGGTTACCTCTCTCTTGAGTAGACTAATGTGAAATACTGGGTGGACTTGTCTAAGTGTTTTTGGAAGAATCAATTCAACCACTACTGGGTTAATGATCCTGCTAATAGTGAAAGGCCCAATAAAGTTAGGTCCTAATTTTTTTGATGGTTGTAATGATCTCAAGAATTTTGTAGATAAATACACTCTATCCCCAACCTGGAAAGGTTTAGCCTCTACTCTTTTCTTGTCAGCTTGAATTTTGAAAGCCTCTCTAGCCTCCTGTAAAGCCAACCTGACTACTGGCCATGTTTTTTGCAAATTTTCTATCCACTCCTTAAGTGAGGGGATAGTGGTTTTCTCTGTGGGTAGTTCCGGTATTGGGCTGAAGTCTTGCCCCGTGGCTACTCTAAAAGGTGTAAAACCTGTACTTGAATGTACAGAGTTATTAAATGCAACCTCTGCAAATGGTAAAAGTTCAGTCCAATTGTCCTGTTGAAAATTAATAAAACATCTTAGATACTGTTCAAGAACGCCGTTCAAATTCTCGCAATTACCATTTGTCTGGGGGTGATGCGAGGAGCTTAACCCTTGGGCGGTGCCAAGTAAGCCCAAAAACGCCTTCCAAAAATTGGAGGTAAATTGGACTCCCCTATCCGAGATTATCCTTTTAGGAGCTCCATGAAGACGATAAATGTGTATTAGAAACAGTCTAGCCAAGCCTTTGGCTGTTGGAATCTTTTGGCAAGGAATAAAATGTGCTTGTTTTGAAAACAAGTCTGTCACAACCCAAATGACCGTGTTTTCCCCACTTTCCGGTAATTCTACAATAAAATCCATAGCAATTTCTTCCCATGGGGCTGACGGCTCAGCTACTTTTTGTAGAAGTCCTGGAGTTTTCCCCTGACGTCTTTTTGCTGCAGCACAAATGGGGCAACTTGCTACATAGCTTTCTATGTCCTTTTTCAACGAAGGCCACCAAAATTGTCTCTTTATTAAGTGTAAAGTTTTTACAAAGCCAAAATGTCCAGCCAACCTAGAGTTGTGGCACCTTCCCATTAAAAGTAATCTTTGGCTAGCGGGTACATAAAGTTTGTCACCTATCCACGCTAAGTCATCTTTCATCACGCAACTGGATTTGTGGTTCAAAACCCATTCATCGTTGACTAATGCTTGTTTAAATGCGTGAGTGATGTCTGCGTCCCTCAATGCGTCTTTTCCTCCTTCGGACCTGGTGATTACTTTGGCTGCCAATTGATTTGTTTGTACTATAGGTTTAAATACCTCTGATTTCACACAATTGTATTGTGGCTTTCTGGACAGTGCATCTGCCAGAAAGTTTTCCCCCCCAGGGATAAATTTAAGAGTAAACTCAAACCGTTTGAAGTATTGCGCCCAACGAACCTGTTTGGGAGATAGTTTCCTTGGTGTCTTTAAGGCTTCTAAGTTTTTGTGGTCCGTCCAGACTTCAAAAGGTATCTTACTCCCTTCTAAGAATTGTCTCCAAGTTAAAAGTGCCCATCGCACCGCATAAGCTTCTTTTTCCCAGATCGCCCACCTTTGTTCAGTTTCACTTAGTTTCCTGGATGTATATGCACATAGCTGTAGCTGTCCTTGCTCATTGCTCTGGAGTAGGATTGCCCCTATTGCCACATCGCTAGAATCAGCTTGTATTATGAAGGGTTTTTCTGGGTCTGGGTGCTTCAAGATTGGTTCTGTTGAGAACAGCCATTTTAGTTTTTCAAACGCTGCCTGGCATTCCATTGTCCAATTCACGGGCTGTCTCGGTTTAGGATCTCCCTCCCCCTTTGTTCTTAGCAGTTTTGTGATGGGCAGGGCAATTTGAGCAAACGCGGGGATAAATTGGCGATAGAAATTTGCAAACCCCAGGAAGCTTTGCAGCTGTTTGCGTGTGCAAGGCGTTTCCCAATCGAGTACTGCCTGTACTTTTTGAGGATCCATTTCTATGCCCTGGTGTGAAATACGGTACCCCAAGTAATCAATTTTTTCTCGGTGGAATTCACATTTTGAGAGTTTGGCATAAAGTTTTGCCTCGCGGAGTTTGCTCAGCACTGCCCTCACCAATTTAACATGTTCAGCCTCGGTCTCTGAGTATAATAGAATATCATCTAAATAAACGAGAACCCCTTTGTATAAGTGTTCCCGTAACACATCGTTAATTAATTGCATAAATACTGCAGGTGCCCCTTGTAGCCCAAAAGGGAGCACTTTGAATTGGTAGCATCCCAGGGGGGTGTTGAATGCCGTTTTCCATTCATCCCCCTCCTTAATTCTGATTCGGTAGTATGCCTCCCTGATGTCTAGTTTGGAGAAAATTTTCCCTTTTTTGAGGTGGGCCAGCATGTCTTTCATCAGGGGGAGGGGATACATGTTTTCAACACTTATCAAGTTTAGGTTTCTGAAGTCGACACATAAGCGTTTTGTGCCATCTTTCTTCTCTCTAAATAACACCGGGGCTGCTATCTTTGGTCTGGCTGGTTCAATGAAACCCCTTGCTAGGTTTTTCTCAATGAAAGCACTCAGCTCCTCTAACTCCCCCGGTGACATGCTATACATTTTTGGTTTAGGTAGTTTAGCCCCGGGTAAGATTTCTATTGCACAGTCGGATGTGTGATGCGGGGAAGTTCATCCGACACTGCCTCACTAAAGACTTCTGCCAGGTCTTTGTATTCCTTGGGTATGCCGTCTGTTTCCACGCTATGACCAGGCATGGCTGTTTCCCTGCATTCAGCCCCTTCAGTTTCTGTCTGTGGGTCCTCCGCAGTAGTTACGTGCATTTGGAATTTTATGGTGCCTTGCTCCCAATTTATTTTTGGATTCCACTTTTTTAGCCATGCGAGTCCCAAGACTAGTGGCCATTCCATGCCAGGTGCTACTATAAACGTAAGTTTCTCTTCATGGTTATCAATGCCTATTTTCAGGGGTTCCATGGCAAAAGCAGTCGGCTCCCCCCCTGCTATAGACCCATCCAATTGACAAAACGCGATGGGATGTCTCAACTTTCTCACTGTGATTCCCAGCTCCCTGATTAGGGTTGGGCTGATTAAGCAACGGGTGCATCCTGAGTCTACTAAAGCGGAGATATTTTTTCCCTCCTCTTGGTTAGGGATAAATAGTCTGAGAGGGAGGGTGAGCGGTTCAATTGGTTTGCTTACCAGTGGTTCGTCCTCCGGATCGCTCTCGAACGCGGCTGGATCTTCCCTTTGAAATGCCGGGGTGTTGTTTCCTGCAGGAGGAGGGGGTGGTGGTCCCACCATCTCGCTGCTTCTCAGGGCTGTTTCCCTCCCCCGCTGGACGGGTCTCGTTGGTCTCTCTCTTGTTTGGCGTTCGGGTTTCCGGGTGGGTGTTTGGGGCCAGCATTCGGGTGCTCGGTGTCCCTCCTTCCCGCATTTGTAACAGATTGGGGGTTTAGGGGAAAAGCCCTGTTGCCTTCTGAAGGGTTCTTTCCTCCATTGGGGGGGATTTCTTCCATGCTCTCCCCGTACAGTATTGATTCCTAGCCATATCAATCTCCGCTTCTTCAGCGGTGAGGTACCACTCATGCAGATGATTCGGTGCACCCCTAGCCACGCAGGCATTATACAGATCGTCACTCAGTCCATCCTTAAAGCAGCTTACCAGGATGTCTTCTGGCCAGTTTAGCCGACATGCGAGGTCCCGGAATTCTTCAGTGTACTCCGCCACTGGTCGTCGTCCCTGTTTCACCACCTTAATACGATCGCGTGCTTTGCGGTCTGCCAGCGGGTCCTCGAACCGTCGTCGTAGGGCCGTCATGAATTGGTTGAAGTTGCGCAGTTCGGGTGTGTCGTCGTTATGTAGGGTTACCATCCATCTGGCTGCGGCTCCTTCCAGGGCTAAGGTAACTGCTCGCACCCAGGAACCCTGGGTTTGGAACTCACGTCCATATTCTTGCATATAGGTGAGCACATGTGCTACGAAAAATCCCAATTGTTGTGGGTCCCCATCAAATTTCACTCCCAGGGGGGGAGTTTTCCTTTCTAGTTGTGGAGTTTGGAGTTGGTTAGGAAGGGGTGCCGCTGCGTGTGCTGCCCTGGGGGGGGTTTGTTGGGTCTCCTGCTGCGTCCTCCATCTGCACGCCTGCTCCCCAGAGGTTGTTGCCCCCCCAGTCTCCTCAGCGGTTGCTGTGCTCCCAGAGCTCGTTGTCCGTCGTTCTGGGGTCCCTCGGATGTTGAGATTTTCTAATGTTTCCATCACCAGCTGGGACAGGTATCTCTTCAACCGCCCCTCCCTTAGAGGTGCTTCGGTGGGCTCTTCCTGCTCCATGGCAGCTTCTAGCTCTAATTCCCAATGGGGCTTCCGATCCCCCCGATTAAGGGTGACTCCTCTGGTTCTGCCATCCCAGCTGTCTTTTTTCCCAATGCCGATAGACCAGCGGGGCTTTCCAGAGGCCTTGAAATCTCCCTCAGCCTCTTTGCTGGGGAGTGCGGGACAGGCTTCCGCCCGGGGGGTGATTGGTGTCTCCCCCCAGCCTTCAATTTCTTCCTGCTCCCAGTTTTTTTCAGTCATGATTGCCCGGTCCCCTCAGTAGAGCGAAGTTACTCTCTGGGTTGACCGATTTTGCAGACCTTGCTTTCTGTAAGGATTGTCTTCCAGCCACAAGCAAGGGACGAACTTTTGAGACCAGCCAGGGTTTTCAAAAGGATTCCTTTATTTTGCATCTGTATACAACCATTCAATTCAAAGCAAGGTCTAACATGCCCTCAGGCAAGACAAGTCTTTTAAGCTTAACACCCCACCCCATTCAGCATAATGAATCCACAAATGTTTGACAGATGGATCCGTTTCCCAGCCTCGCTCTTCCTTTCAATTACCCCCCATAAAACCTTCTCTTAAGACGAAGAGGCTCCCATGTGTCTGGGATCCGGATACCCCCCATAAACCCTTATCTTAAGATGAAGAAGCTCTCAGGTGCCTGGGATCCAGATATGTATAACCTTTTGATCAAACAGAGCCAGAACCCCCCTTTTCCTTCTGAATGACAGAGTTTGGACTCTGACATAAAAGCTTCTATCTAAGATACATTCTCAGGTTTATTATACAGATTTGAATAGATATTAAGACATTGAAAGTTTATGTGATCAAATATAAATAATCTATATTTTTAAGAGAGATGATAGTCTTCTAAACATTTTTCTTCTTTAAATGATTTACCAAAATTCAAACACCATCTTTCAAAAATGTTTGGGATAAACACAAGTAGAGAAGATTCAGATATTTGCATTACTTAACTCAAATTTAGTTTCTTGTATTGCTCTCTGTAAATTATATAAACTAATATAAATGGTAGGCCTCTAGCTAATTGTCATAAGCTGACATGTAATTTAAAATATTTAATTCTTGAAGGAATCAGCTTTGAAACAAACTGCACCAGGCTAAGATAATGCTTGGAAGTCTGTAGAGATTCTCAGTCATCCAGGTCATGGCTGTCCCAAAGGTGTTTATTCTGGACTTCTTGTTTTTTCTTTGAAGACGTTTTACTTCTCATCCAAGAAAATTATATATATGTGTGTGTGTGTGTAACATTTTTTGCTGATAAATGAAAATAAAGGGAGACTATTATAGATCTATTTTGAGCTATTTTGCTCTCGTGCAAATATATATATATATATATATATATATATATATATATATATATATATATATATATATATATATATATATATATATATATATATATATATATATATATATATATATATATATAATTATTAAATATTATATTATATAAATCCTTCCATTCCCCACTAACCTGTTAGAGCTGAAGAAGCGAAACGTCTTCAAAGAAAAACCAGAAGTCCAGTTGTCTCTAGAATAACCACCTTTGGGATTGTTGTGGTCTGCCAGCGGCCTGCGGAGCTGGCAGCAGAGTCGGACAGTGAGGAGGCTGGGGAGGAATCTGGGCCAGGCTTGGAGTCTGGAGAAGGCTCAGTGCCAGAGGCAGAGTAACAGGGGGAACCTGTTCTCAATGCGCGCATGCGCAGAGCTGCCAGAAGGCAAGAACAATTACAGAGGAGAAGGGCTACTCAGGAGTAAGGCTTGGGGATAATTGGCTCCTCCCATAGGCTATATAAGTGGAGAACACAAAAGGGTTCATTGCAGGAAGCAACTCAGTTCATCTCTAGCTCTCGTCATTGCAACTCGGATTCAGTTTTTGTTCCTGTTTGAACTTGCCAAGTTTTTCCTGCAAATTGGTCCTTGGCAGTTTGCCAAAGAAGAGCAAGGTTCGTGTGTGTTATCTGCCTTTCCCTGAAAGACTTTAGTCGGACTTGTTTTACTTTGTTTGGACTTATTACGGCTGATAATGAAAATAATTATCAGCCGTTACAAATAAAAGAGGTTTGTGGGACGCCGTTTGTGCCGTCTTATTTAATCAGGAAGCCTAGGTCAGAACAGGGATAATGCTTGGGACTTTGCATATTCTGACATCAGTGAGGAATATTAGGGTATTAAATAAACTCATAGCTAAATTGTTAGTGCAAGCTTTATAGAAATAATAAATTAATTTATTCTTAGATTATTAAATTATTAGTAATTAGTTAGATTATTAGTAATAATAAGTTAGATTATTAGTGATAGTAATAATAATTAGAAAATGCTGTTGGTCATAGAATACATTGTAATAATTTAAAGTGGTGAGACATAAAGAAGGAGGTACAATCATAAAGAAGGAAGGGATATGTTATAAGATATTTTCCTGAAAGCAATTACTGTGTATTTGCTGGGTATTATTGTGACAGTAGAAATAATAAATTGGAGTTCTATATTTGTACTCTACCCTTCTACCAAGAACACAAATAATTTGTATAATGTTTATCTATGTATATCTCTGTTTAGGAAGATTTAGACCATCTGTTTTTATTTGATTTATTTGATTTCTATAGCTAACCATCTCAGCAAGCGAATGTTCTCTTATTCCTGTTTTCAATATAGGCAATGATAATTGCTTTTACATCGGATATGATTCCACGCCTGGTTTACTTCTGGTCATTTTCAGTCCCACCCTATGGAGATCACAGTAGCTGTACCATGAAGGGATATATAAACAATACTCTTTCTATTTTTGCTCTATCAGATTTCAGAAATGAAAGCAAGCCACATGTTCTTCCTGTATTTGCCAATTTAACAATATGCAGGCAAGTCTATATCCTGATTAAAGTAACTAGATAGGAACAAAATCAGTATGCCTTTGCTTGTTGGGCTGTGTAAAATAATGGAAATTAAAATTGCGAAAAGGAAAATCAAGGTCTTTTAATTCTACACAACTATTTTTATTATCTTACATAATAATAAAAAAGTAGCATGATGTAATTCTGCAACTCTGATATGGTTGTATATTTAGTTGCAATTCATTCTGATTACATAGTGTGTTATGTTAAAACCAGAGCAACAGGTATCTTTTGCTCCCCCTTCTGGTCTTTGTACATTATTGCAGAGACATTTGAAATAATTGTTTGAATGACTTTCTTTAACTATGTTAGATATCGAGATTTCCGAAACCCTCCTGGACATAAACATCAATATGAACATAATATTTATTACTGGCATGTTATTGCAGCCAAGTTAGCATTCATCCTTGTGATGGAGGTCAGTATATTTATTTTTAAATCTTAACGGTTTTTTTTTTCAATATTTGGTATTAAAAGCCCTGTCAGTATCTGTTTTATATTTCTTACAACTATCCAGTTTCACTTTCTCTATCCTTGTATGAACCTATCACAGCCTATTCCTTCTGCCAGCCATCATAGATTACCATATACAATCAGTGAAAATTATTAATAAGAGCATGTTATTTAAGGGAACACTACACAATCCTGCTATTAGGGTGTCTCCAAATAATTTGTTACCCACGCTTACTGATGTAGAGATTCTATTTTATATAATTATAAAAGCTGGCAAGTAGGATTAAACATGTCAACTCTCATATCAATTCATAACAGACATGAATGTATGTATGGAAATATTCACTTGTGCTTTGACCGGCGCTAAATTCAATTCTATACTTTAAGCATTATCTCTGATATCATTAACTCTTCATCCTGTTTTACTATCATTATTTAACCAGATCACTCCATTCATACTTTTCTGATTCTCACTATCAATTTTATGTTTCTTTCTTTAGTTAAAAATGGATACTAAAAATTTGCAGAGATTTTTTTATTTAAATGAAAAGACTTTAAACCAATTTAAGAACCTTCACTGTTCTTAAAGATGTATGATATATGCACTTTGTGAAAAAAATGTTCAATGAGGATGAAATTTGTATTTTAAAAAAAATCTTTCCTATGTTGTATTATCCTAACAAAATGGCAACAGTTCTTCCGTATAATTTTTTAGGATGGAGGATAAAATTAATTTCCAAATAGGATGCATATATGGATGCTGTCTTTTCATTATTTTGTAATGACTGAGATAGGAAAAAAGCAAATCTAATTTTAATGTTAAGGATATGGCATTAGAATGCTATGCTCCCACATCCTATATACACAATAATGGCCACAATGCCAGTAATTTACTAGTAATCGAATGCTGAATTAATGGAACAGAAATTGCCAATTAATTAACCTCTTTTTTAACCATTCTGCAGCACTGCATAAAGAAATATTTCCCTTTTCAGTTGAGCTGAGACAATTGCTCTGTTGGGGTATATTTTATTTTTTTGTCTGGAGACCAGATCCCTCTATCACAATGAATGATAAGAAACAGCATTATACACCTTTCACATTAATCAGAGAATTACAAATGGGGGCATATCAATTTTGCTGTTTTTCGCCCTCCAATAATACTTGTTCATTGTAAGAAACTGATTGTTTTCTATTGACTTTTTTTCCAGCATGTTGTCTACTTTGTGAAACTTATCATTTTATATACCATTCCAGATGTGTCAAGGAAAACTAAGAGCAAAATTAAACGGGAGAAATACCTAACACAAATACCGTATTTTTCAGAGTATAAGACGCACCTTAGTTTTGGGGAAGGAAAACAAGGAAAAAAGGCCTCTGCCTCCAAGCAATTTGCCAAACAGCAAACAGCACAGATGATATACACTGTTTGCTGTGTATTTCTGTGCATGTGTGCCTGACCCATAGAAATAGCAAAGAATTGGAGAAATGTACATTATGCCAGAAAGTTTTCTTAAATGTAGTCACACTAACTCCTCCCAATTATTTAAATAGATCTACTCCAAGGTAAGTCAGGATTTAACTCTGATACTAAACAGGACACTGTTACATTTCAGACTATACTTGTACAGAACTGTTAAAATTGATTAAAATTTCTGGAAGTCTACATTATTCTCTATTATTTAAAAGAAGATACAATAGCACTGGGCTCTTCAGAGCAAGCATTTATTTTAAAAAGCTTCTTTATTTTGTTAAGTTGTCTAGATTTATGGGGGTCTCCAACCTTGGCAACTTTAAGACTTGTGGACCAACTCCCAGAATTCCACAGCCAGCAAAGCTAACAAAGCTGGCTGTGGAATTCTGAGAGTTGAAGTCCACAAGTCTTAAAATTGCCAAGGTTGGAGACCCCTGGCTCCAGAACAATAAAGCAGTCTTTAAAAAATAAGTCTAATAATTTGAACATTCTACAGACATTTATAGTTATTCACTTACCCCCTTCTATCCAGTTCAGCAGAAAATAAAAATCTGTGTGTCTCTCCCAGCTATTTGCCTCTTTGCAGCTAGTTTTGTTAGTTTCACTTTCATTTTAGCACGTGGCAAATCAGCTGGGGATCGGGAAGCTGCTCAGGACTTGCTTGTCTTAACAGGCTGTTCCCTGTTTGCTGCAAACAGGTAAATTGCTGAAAGAAAGAGGCCAAAGGGTGGGGGTGGCTAGGTGGGTGGGGCTACATTTGGTGTATAAGACGCACCCAAGTTTTCACCCTCTTTTTGGGGGTAAAAAGGTGCGTCTTATACTCGGAAAAATACGGTACTTCTTCATGAACTAAAAATTATTTTTAAAAATATGGGGAACATTGCTGACAAATTATTAAAAGGAACAGATACCACTTTACAACCTAAATGTGAATAAATGCTTGTTAGTTACAACATCTAATAACGAGTGAAATATTCTAAGAAATCAACATGAGTTGGATTAAAAATGTAATAGGTCAACACCAGAAGAGAAGTAAATATTCATAAATACGTTTAACAGAACATATAATTTTCATATGTACTGTATATTCTCACTTATACATTCTCCTGAGTTGTTTTCTGGCTTGAAAATTTCTTCTTAAAAGTCTTGATATATATTATTAATCCACCCAACCAAATATCCTCTTAGTTCATGAACTTTTCTAGTTGAAAAAATCAATTATCTGTTATTATTTCCATCTTCATATAACATTTTATTTTGTATTTCAGGGTCTGTTGGACAGGAGGAAGAGTAGTTGAATTTCAAGTCAGTTTTCTACTATAGTGGGATGTATGCTGTCATATGAAAGCATGCAAAAATATATTGGAGCTGTATGAAATAGAGCACGATAGATAAAGATGCATTAATATAAACTGGCAGGTGACTTACTTAAACTAGAAAGAGACATATATCTTCCAAATGTTTACAATAGAACCTTGTAAAAATGAGTTACAGCAAGTTTGACTCAATTACTATTCTAGAGTATAGAAAACTTCATATAAGTGCTATGAATTTATATTCAACCTAACAGTATTTTATTCTGTTTACCGTATTTCTGCATTAGATGTAAGGCAGTGTGAAAGAAAACACCTGCAGATCTAAATTAGGGGGTAGCTGTGCACTTTCTAATATATAACAAGCACTCTCTGATATATAACAACTTAATAAGAGTATAGATATGCACAATTTGTTATATATTTTATTTTACGATGTTGATTTTTTATTTTTATGTTTATGGCTTCCTTTTGTGATTGCTGTATATGAATTGGTTATATAGAATTGTAAGAACACAAAATAGGTGTGTATGCAGTAAAATTTCAAAAAGATAAAAAAAGACAACATTATGACATGGTATGAGCAAATACTCAGATCCCCATGATCAACAAGTCAGAATATCCTTGACATTTTAGATATTTGAATTTTATAGGACATAGAAGAAAGGAAGACCAACTATCTGGAATTGTGCCAAATTGTCCAGATTTTAAAATGTGCCCTCCATCCATATCTACTCTCTGGCAGATTTTTCTTTTGTCAACCGTTTTGTCTACTGTCAGCTAGTTTGCTGCTTGCTGCCATAGAAAAGGGGAGAGGGATCAGTGGATAATTTTTCATTGCAGTTTTGCAACTACAGCCTGAACTTCACTTATCTCTCCAAGGTCAGTTCTTCTAGTGCGGGTATGCAGAAGTCCTCTGGTTGCCTAGCTACAAGAGGGTTGGGCTGTATATTTTGTTTCAAGTTGCTGTTTTTGCGTGCTTTGCCTGTTTTCGTGAGCTTCCCCAGAGCTGGAATTTCTTGCTTTTGGTTCATTCCTAGTAAAGGTACTTTTCTTTAATTCTATGGAGCTGAGGATTTTTCTTTCCTAGGAAATGGACAGAGGCAGTCCTGACATTAGGCAAGCTCTGCTTTAATGCTCAACCTGGAGACAGCAGTCTACCATGGGGACCAAGCATCCAATGTCCAACTTTGGGAGTGAGCTGGAGGAAACTGGAGCTACGGCCAACTCCCCCACTAGACCATACTGTGCTTGAGATGAGGCAGAATGGTGCGAGGAGCTGGACTTCAATGAGAAGCCCAACAGATGAGGGGGAGTCAAAGAGCCCAAGAACCTCTTGCATAGACAGCTACCCAAGGTTCCTGGTTCACCCCAGACCAAGCTGTGCAAGCTCCTCCACCTGCATGGGCCGCTCCTCAAAGGCCCCAGTCTTGGGGGTTTATTTATTTATTTTATTTATTTTGGCTTTCTTATATGCTGCCCAACTCCTGAGGGACTCAGTTAAGTATGGGAGAGACCCTGAGCCACTGGGGTTCTTCCTGTTGCAAGTCTGGAACTACATGCAGGAGTATGGAGCCAAACTGGAGACGGGACAAGCCCAAATAAAACGGGTAACCATGGCTCTGGAGGGTGCAGCGGCTGAGTGGATGGTCTCCCTCCACAATAACAATGCCCCCCAACTGTGGAAGTATGACCACTTTATGGCAGCCTTTCGCCAGCGATTCGAGGATCCACTGGCCGAGCACAAGGCTCAAATCTGGATAAAGACTATCACCCAAGGGCGATGTTCGGTGGCCACGTCAGTGGTGGGATTAAAATAATTTAACAAGCGGTTCTCTACCCTAATGACTGGCTGGGTAGGTGTGGCTGGGTGGTCATGTGACTGGGTAGTCATGGCCAACTCAACATCACTCACCATGCCTGGCCCCGCCTCCCGGATGCTCACCTCAAAGGCCTCAACAAGATACAATCTCTATTTATTTACTACTACTGAACATCACTTAACGGTGGCAAGGAAAATCACAAAACGGAGCAAAACTCACTTAAATCTTGCTTAGCAATGGAAATTTTGGCTCAGTTGTGGCCATAAGTTGAGGACTATCCCTAATGAAAATGTGTAAGACTGTTCCTTGCAGAAAAATGCCTGGCCTCTGTGCACACAGAGAAAAAGCTCCTTTTACTGTGAAAGGAGAAGGTGAAGGCTAGGCAGGACGAGGATCTTCAGGGCATTGAAGTACCTGACTCTGCGCTCCCTAAAAAGGGGTTTCTAAGAGCACAAGTGTGGAAAAGAGGCAGGGAGAGGAACTGTTCACATGGGAGCCACATCTTCCAAAATGCCACCGAAGATCCAGGCACGTGGGCGAGCCTTTCCCCTGACTGCCCCACTTCCCAGCAACTTTTGCCCCCCCGAACTGCTGCCGGCCGTGTCCTGCAGGGGAGACCGTGCCTGAAGCCCCCGCTCACCGCACCCCCGCGCTGCCACCCCTCGCCTTTGAAGACAAAGTTGTAGTCATCATCCAGCACCGCCGCCTTTGCCATGGCTGGATGCGCTTCTGTGGCCGATGCTGCTGCTCTGCAGCTGAGGTGGTGGAGGCAGCAGGCGAGGCCAGCGGGTGGCAGGTGAGGCTCGCCCATGCGCCGTGTCCTTGCAGGTCACCGAGCACATCGTGAAATTCGGCCTCTTGGGTCTCTGGGGCAGGAAAGCACCAGTGGGGAGAAGTTACCCCGCTGAGCCCAAAGGTGTTCTGACCCAGCCTTAGCAGAAGCAAGAAACAGACTCCTTGTCCCAAAAAACCCCTCTTTATTATCTCCTGTGAATTAATGGCATTCACACAAAGTCCAGACAATAATCCTTCAAAGAGTTAACTGCAGTTACAGACCTTATCAGTTCCTTGAGATAATTGCCAGGAGCTTCCAGCCACAAAGCTGTAAATTAAGTTTTGGCAAGCAGTCTCTGAGGCATGAAACACGATCAGCCAAATCTTCCGAAATCCGAACGGTTGTCTCCTACAACCACCACTCCCCTTTCCTTCTATTTATTCCCCAGGCAGGGAGGGGCCATTCAGCGTCCACGTGTGCTTTGCTTGCCGAGTTGACTTCTTGTCCTCAGTTGTTCTCCTCTCCTAACAGCTCTGCGCATACATGCATCTGGAACAGGTCCCAGCTGTTCTTCCTCCTCACTTATCTCAGCTTCTGAAGGCAGCTGCCTCTCCAGTGGCTGGGAAATGTCAGACAGCCCTGGCTCTATCTCTGCTTCTGATGCAGAGCATCCATCAGAGCCTTCCTCAGACTGCAGAACTGGCCCAAGTTCCTCCCCAACCTCCTAATCGTCCAAATCTGCCGCCAGCTCTGCTGGCAGCTGGCAGGCCACAACAAAAGGTGATCTCCATGGTGCCAAAGAAGGGGCCAGGTCACTGCTGAGGCTGGCCCTGGATGGGCAGGTCTCTCTCCACCAGCTGAATTTCGCAATGCGCTCCAGGACCTTCTGCGAGGAGACGGCGTATGGGTGAGTCCCAGCGTTGCCATGAGGTGTGTGCGGGTTTGCTCTGTGTGTATGTTTAAGGCCGAGAAGGAGGAGACAGGGAAACAGGGTGGAGGTAAGCGAGCCAACCCGGTGAAGGGTGAGAGACTGTGGTGGAAACGCGCTCCGTTGCCCATTTCTCCATTGCAGCGCTGCACCGTGGAGCTGGCCTCACCCACCACCATCACCCAGGTGCCCTCACTTCCCAAGCATTTCTTTGCCTGATTTCCAGCTCCATCGCATTTCTCACCACGTTCTGCCTGCAGCGCCCATGCCGGCTGCCCCTTCCTGGCCAGAGCTGGAATATTGCTGCATTTAAGTGCTGGTAGATGCCAGCCTTCCCTCCGGTGGGCCTGGGCAACTGTTGGAGAGTGACAGCCTGTTTCAGCACCTGGTACCCAGATGCCCTCCCTTCACCCATCCGTCATGTTTCTCCATCACTTTTCTCGCTGTTGTGTGCAGGGAAACAAGTTTGTGGGTCTAAAAAAAAATGTTTGACTCAATCAATTCCAAGATATATATATATTTTTGCATGAAGATGGAATTGATTGACTGAACTTTTTTTAGTCCACAAACTTTTGTTTCCCTGCACACAACGGCGAAAAACATGATGGAGAAACACGACGGAGCTGGAAATCAGGCAAGCAAAGAAATACTTGGGGGAAGCAAGAGCATCTGGGTGGTAATGGGTGGGATAAGCTCCATGGCGCTGCAATGGAGAAACGGGCAATGGAATGGCCAGCATGAGGGAAGAGGAGGCCGCTTTTCCTCTTTCCCTGCTCTTCTTTCCCTCGTGCTGGCCGCTCCATTTTCCATTTCTCCATTGCAGCACAGCTCTTCTGCCCACAAAAGCCTCATCTTTGACAGCCAATGCCAAAAGGCAGAGAAAAAGCTGCCGGAAAGAAGCCAGTCAGCTCGGTAGTTGGAAATATCCTTCCTCCCCCACCCCACCTGCCACCCCCAAATTGCACTGATAAAGGGGGCAGGTGCCTAAGTGAGGGGCGCAGGAAGCCCTGCCATGCCCGGCGAGAGGGGAAGATGGGGCAAGAGGAGCCTCATTTTGCTACACGTGCCCCAATGAAAGGCAGTGGCAGCCTGGCCACTTCCCTTCCCCATCCTCTCCGGCGCTGGAAGCCAAGTGTCAGCCACATGCCCAGACGTCCATTCATACATCTCCCTTTCTGTGTCTCTGGGCTCACCCGATGCCACAATCCACCACACAGGCCGGGAAGGGTGTACCTGCGGCAGGGTGACGGGCAGCAGCAGGGCATGCTTGGTGAACTGCTTGATGAACTCATGCAGGCAGACATAGAGCACGCCCAGGAAGCAGACGCAGGCCAGGAGGGTGCAGGAACGGCAGTAGCTAGGAGGAGGAGGAGGAGGAGGAGGAGGAGGAGGAGGAGGAGGAGGAGGAGGAGGAGGAGGAGGAAGAGGAGGAGGAGGAGGAGGAGGAAGGGTGCTGGGCCAGGCCCACAGAGGGAGGGCCACCCCCCTGCCCTGCCTCCACCCCCCCTGCAGGCCACCACCCATGAAGCAGCGCCAAGATGCCAAAATGGCATCAGGAGAGGCCGGCTGAGGTGAGGAGTGCCTGGGAGGGGCAAGGGGTGGGGCGAGGGGTGGGATCAGCTGGTTCTCTGAACTGCACACAAACTTAACAACCAGTTCGCCCAAACTGGTTGAATCCCATCTCTGACATACACCCAGAAGTTCCAAGAGCTGGTAGGCCGGTTAGCCACACGGCCTGAAGACATCCTCATCGACTGCTTCAAAGATGGCCTCAACGACAATGTCTACCACACCTGCATCTTGTGCGGGGCCCATGAACTCTACAATTATGCCTGTTCTCCCTCCACCGGAGGAAACTAGTTCAGTATTCTGTAGGCCCTATTGGAAAGGACATGTTTCATTGGCAAGCTACAATTATGGGTCCTAATGACAGTCCATATCAAGGCAATGTTTTCTTTCTTATTATTCATTTCCCTACAGACTACCCTCTCAAGCCATCTAGGGTTGCAGTTAAAATAGGAAATTTATCATCAAGTTTTAATCATCCTGTTTTATCATCCTGTTTTAATTTACAGATTGGTTTTATCTTTTTATAGGGGTGGAGGTGGCTGACTAGTATATAAATTTATATACTAAATTTTAAATTTACCCCGGAAGAGGTGTGTATGTGTGAATGTGTGAGGATATGTTTGTAAGGATGAAATGTTTAAATTAGTTAACTGATTAGTTTGGTAGAATGAGTGAGTCAGGGACAAGGATTTGGCCCCCTTCTGCTGAGTGTGGAAACAGAAGCGGAGGGGGCCTTGATTCCGACCCCTGGCTCAGTATGAATGGTATGTATGGCCTGCAGGGAGAGAGGAGGACCAGGGGATCTCTGGGTGGGGGGAGGGTCAGAGCATTACGGTCATAACGGGGAGAGGTAGGTATGGTGGGAGCAGAAGGGTAGGCCACTCTCGGGGAATGAGAACTCGCTGTTTGCAAGCAATTCCTTGTTCCGGCCCCTCTGGTTTGGTTCCATCTAACTCAGCCCGAGTACCTGGTAACCAGGGATGTCAGGGCCCCGGGCTCAAGCTGCTGCTGTTGAATGCCAGGTCGATCACAAACAAGGCCCCCCTTGTACGGGATTTAATCCTGGAAGAGGGGGCTGACCTGGCATGCATTACTGAGACCTGGCTGGGCCAGGAGGGGGGGTTCCCCTTTCCGAGATGTGCCCGGATGGGTTCTCAGTTTAGCATCAGTCGCGACCCCAGGGAAGGGGTGGAGGAGTGGCTATTATAGCTCACCAGAATCTATGTCCTTGAAGGAGCGCTGCCCCGGAGATTGTTGGGTGTGAGACGCTCCTTCTGAAGTTGGACTTAGGGGTTCAGGTGGGCCTTTTGCTAACGTACTTGCCTCCTAGCTGCGTTGCAAAGGCCCTGCTTGTTCTGCTCGAGGCGGTAGCGGGGCTGGCGATTGAGTTCCCCAGGTTGATGGTGCTGGGGGACTTCAATTTGCCATCGCCTGGTGAAACCTCGGAGGCAGTCCAGGAGTTCATGGCTTCCATGACAACCATGGACCTGACCCAAGTAGTTCAGGGTCCGACTCATGAGGGAGGTCACACGCTTGACCTTGTGTTTCTTTCGGGGCAGTGGAGAGATGATCTGAGGCTGAGGGGTTTAGTCACAGCACCCTTGTCGTGGTCAGATCATTTCCTTCTGAGGTTGGATTTCATGGCACCACTCCTCCACCGCAAGGAGGCGGGACCGATTAAGTGGTTCCGCCCCAGGCGCCTAATGGAACCCGAGGGATTCCAGAGGGAACTTGGGGAAATACCGGAATCCCTGGTACACAATTCATTTGAGGCTCTAGTGGCTGCCTGGAACCGGGCGGCAACGGGGGCTTTAGATCAGATTGCGCCTTTGCGGCCTCTCCGTGGCAGCGGATCCAGGAGGGCTCCTTGGTTTACTGAGGAACTCCGGGAGATGAAGCGCCAAAAGAGACGCCTAGAGCGACGATGGAGAGCTAGTAAAGCTGAGTCTGACCGGACACTTTAAAGTACTTTCATAAGTCTTACTTAGTGGCGATACGGGCGGCAAAATGTTCGCATTTTTCCGCCCTTATTGCATCCGCCGACTCCCACCCAGCCGCCCTGTTTAGGGTGACTCGGTCCCTTCTTGCCAAGGAGGGAGGCAAAGATCCCTTGCAGGGCAGAGCTGAGGAATTTTCTCCGTTTCTGGCGGACAAAGTCATTCAGATTCGGACAGACCTGGACTCCGATTGGGCAGTACAGGCCGAGATGACAGGGACAGGCCTTAGTCCTGTTATATGGGATGAGTTTGAACCGGTGACTCCTGATGACGTAGACAAGGCCATAGGAGCGATGAGCTCTGCCACTTATTGGACCCGTGTCCCTCCTGGTTGGTTTCGGCCTCCAGGGAGGTCTCACGTGGCTGGCTCCAGGCATTGATCAACGCTTCTTTGAGAGAGGGGTCCGTCCCGCAGCCCTTAAAAGTTGCGGTGGTGAGGCCCCTCCTCAAGAAGCCTTCCCTGGACCCGGCGGATTTAAAGAACTTCTGTCCGGTCTCCAACCTTCCCTTTGCGGGGAAGGTTGTAGAGAAAGTGGTGGCGCTCCAGCTCCTATGGCTGTTGGATGACACTGATTTTCTGGATCCCTTTCAATCGGGTTTTAGGCATGGCTACAGTACGGAAACGGCTTTGTTCACCCTGATGGATGATCTCTGGCGAGCCCGGGATGGTGGTCATTCCTCCATCCTGGTGCTACTTGACCTCTCAGCGGCTTTCGATACCATTGACCATGGTATCCTTCTGCGTCGTCTCGGCGAGGTGGGAGTGGGCGGCACTGTTTTACAGTGGTTCTCCTCCTACCTCTCTGATAGGACGCAGTCGGTGTTGACAGGAGGGCAGAGGTCGAGCCCTAGGCCCCTACTCTGTGGGGTGCCGCAGGGCTCGGTCCTCTCACCCATCCTGTTTAACATCTACATGAAGCCGCTGGGTGAGATCATCCGCCGACACGGGGTGAGGTATCAGCAGTATGCTGATGATACCCAGTTGTACATCTCCACCCCATCTCAATTCAGGGAAGCTGTGGACGTAATGGGCCGCTGCCTGGACAATGTTAGGGTCTGGATGGGGATGAACCGGCTAAAACTCAACCCTGACAAGACCGAGTGGCTATGGATATTGCCTCCCAAGGATTTTGTCAACTGTCCCTCCTTGGTTCTTGGGGGGGGGGGAGAAATTAACTCCCTCAGAATGGGTTCACAATTTGGGTGTCCTCCTAGATCCACAGCTAAAATTGGAGCAACATCTTTCAGCTGTGGCTAGGGGGACCTTTGCAGAGGTTCGCCTGGTGCACCAATTGCGACCCTACTTGGAGAGGGAGGCTCTACTCACAGTCACTCACGCCCTTATCACCTCCCGGCTGGATTACTGCAATGCGCTCCACATGGGGCTACCCTTGAAGAGTATCTGGAGACTGCAATTGGTGCAAAATGCAGCTGCGCGAGCTGTGGTGGGTGTGCCTAGATACACCTACGTAACACCTATCCTCCGCCAGCTGCATTGGCTGCCCATTAGTCTCCGGACCCAATTTAAGGTGTTGGTTTTGACCTTTAAAGCCATACATGGCTCAGGGCCAGGCTACCTTCGGGACCACATCCTGCCGCATACCTCCCTACGACCGGTTAGGTCCCACAGAGTTGGTCTCCTCCAGGTCCCATCGACCAAGCAATGTCGGTTGGCGGGGCCGAGAGGGAGAGCCTTCTCTGTGGGAGCTCCCTCCCTTTGGAACCAACTCCCTCCAGAGATCAGGACTATCCCCACCGTGCTGGCCTTCCGTAAAGCAATAAAAACTTGGCTCTTCCGGCAGGTGGGGTGAAAGTGAGACCAATCAGATTATATTTGGGTCTTCCCCCTGGTCATGAATGTTGGTTGTTTTTTTAACTTTTATAATTTTTAACTGCTATGTGATTTTATATTTCAATAATGGATTTGACATGTTGTTAGCCGCCCAGAGTCCCCTGGGAGTTGGGCGGCATACAAATATATTTAAATAAATAAATAAATAAATAAATAAATAAATAAATAAATAAATAAATAAATAAATAAATAAATAAATAAATAAATTTAAATAAATGCTGGTATGTTTTGGTGGAAGAAGTGGAGATCGACTTCACCTGGGAATGATGCTGGAGGGCCGGCGGACAAGGTGAGTCCATCCCTCCCACACATAAAAAACACCCCAGGACCACAATGTGCTTCAGATGTGGGAAGGAAGGGTACCAAGCTGTGGCATGCCGACCCAGTAAGCCCAACCTCAGTGCCACGGCAACCCTGAGGGAGGAGGCAATGAAACCAGCTCCGAAGACCTGAGAAACAGGGCTGAAAGGTCTGGAGGTCATAGTTTGCCCTTCCTGGTTCTGAGGGGTTGGGAACTCCGGCCACCTTGGGTGAGATTGAAAGCAATAACGATGAACCCCTGGTAAGTCGGCGGGTGACCCCTGTAACCCACCCTGTGGAACTAGTGGTGCCCTCTTCGGGGACCCAAGAGAGGATGCTGGGTTTATTGGACTTGGGTTGCAATAGATGCATAGTTAGCCCTGAAGTCATTGAAAAGCTGGGACTGAGACTCAAATGACTGAGGGTGCCCATAGCATTTTGCCAGCTAGATGGGACTGTAGCTGGAAGGGGTCCAGCTCACTTTATAACTGAACCAGTAGAGATGAGAATAGGAAGGCATAAAGAGACTCTGAGTTTTATATTGGTGCCGGAGATGGAGAGGCCCCTCCTACTTGGACTGTTTTGGCTGCAGAAATGGAACCCTGATGTGAATTGGGGGAGAGGGCTTTTAAAGATTTGGCAGAAAGTGGCCAAGGAGGAGGAAAAGATCCTAAAACCCGGGAGTAAGAGAAACAAAGGGCAAAGGGAGCTGGGGGCAGTAGCTTGAGATCACTCAATAAGCAAATCCAGAATCCTGAAGGTGTATTGGGACTTGTGAGATGTATTTAGTGAGAAAGGCTCCAATGCGCTCCCGCCCCATCACCCCACAGACTGCAGTATTGAAATTCTTCCCGGGGCTAAACTCCCAAAGCCTAAACTTTACTCAATGACTCCATGTGAGCTAGGAGAGCTTCACACCTTCATAGACAAGAACTTAAACTGTTAAACTCTATCCAACCAGCAAGGCCGCAAGTGGCAGCCCCGGTTTTGTTCTGGGAGAAGATAGATGGGACTCTTCGTCTATGTGTTGACTATAGAGGGCTATACGCGGTTTGCATTGAAAATGTCTACCCACTGTCCCTGATGAAAGAGATGTTGGCGCATTTAGCCAAAGGAAAAATCTTCACTAAGTTAGACTTGCAGGAAGCTCACTATCGGGTTCAAATCAAGGAAGATGATGAATGAAAAACTGCATTTAATTGCCCTCTGGGATGTTTCCAATTCCGGGTGCTCCCTTTCAGCCTATTCATGCAACTGATCAATGAGGTGCTGCATGACTTTTTGTACAAGGCAGTGTTGGTGTATTTGGGCGACATTTTAATATATACTGAAACTATGGAGGAACATATGAAATAGGTGCAGGTAGTCCTTAAAAGGCTCCGAGATACTGAACTGTATGCAAAGCTTTCTCACTGCGAATTTCACCAAGACAAGATTGATTACCTGGGTTACTGTATCTCAAATAAAGGAGTGGAAATAGACCTAGAAAAGGTAAAGGCAGTGTTAGAGTGGGCCCCTCTCCGCACTAGGAGGCAATTGCAGGGTTTTGCCAATTTCTACTGGCAGTTCATCCCCTCATTTGCAAAGATCGCATTGCCAATCACCAACCTTTTAAAATCAAAGGGTGAGGGGAAGCCGAAGCCGGGTCAGTCACTTAAGTGGACAATGGAGTGCCAAGCAGCTTTTGAAAAACTCAAATGACTGTTTGCGGTAGAACCTGTGCTGAAGCACCCCGAGCACCATCGCTGAAAAGGGATATGGAAAACTATGTGGCTAGTTGCCCCATTTGCGCTGCAGCAAAAAGATGGCAAGGGAAAATCCCGGGACTTTTGCAAACGGTAGCTGAACTTTCAGCATTCTGGAGAGAGATCTCTATGGACTTTATCGTAGAATTGCCAGAAAGCGCAGGGAACACTGTTATCTGCGTTGTAACAGACCTATTTTCTAAACAAGCTCATTGTATTCCTTGTCAAAAGATCCCAACAGCCAAAAGCTTACCAAAATTGTTCCTTATACACATTTATCGATTGCATGGAGCTCCACAAAGAATTATTTCTGACATGGGGGTCCAATTAACCTCAAAATTTTGGAGGGTGCTCCTAGCACTACTTGGTACTGCCCAAGGCTTAAGCTCTTCGCACCAATTGCGACCCTACTTGAAGAGGGAGGCTTTACTCACAGTCACTCACGCCCTTATCACCTCACGGCTGGACTACTGTAATGCGCTCTACATGGGGCTACCCTCAAAGAGTATCCGGAGACTGCAATTGGTGCAAAATGCAGTTGCGCGAGCTGTGGTGGGTGTTCCCAGATACACCCACGTAACACCCATTCTCCGCCAGCTGCATTGGCTGCCCATTAGTCTCCGGATGCAATTTAAGGTGGTTTTGACCTTTAAAGCCCTACATGGCTCAGGGTCAGGTTACCGCCGGGACCGCATCCTACCACATGCCTCCCTATGACCGGTTAGGTCCCACAGAGTTGGTCTCCTCCAGGTCCCATCAATCATTTATGAAGATATTGAAGAGTACTGGCCTAAGAAAAACTGTTGTGGTACCCCAATGCATACTTCCCTCCATGTAGATGTATTACCATTAAGGACTACTCAATGAGTACGGTTTGCCAGCCAGTTACAAATCCATCTGGTGCAGGGGTGGGTTTCACTTACCTTCGCCACCGGTTCGCGTCGCGACGTTTCTAGTTTCCTCCTCAACCTTTTGGATGACAAAGTTGTCAGCTAAATTGGTTAAGACTGATTCATAGATAAGTCTAAACATATTTGAGAGCAGCTAAATCACCTTCACACAATCAACCTGCTTGACAAATTTAAATCCATATCATTTTTTTTATTTCAAAAAGTTTTATTAGTACAAAGTACAAACATTTTTCTCTTTTTCTCCCCCCTTCCCCCAACCCCCTCCCCTTCCCCCCATCCTCTCCCCCTCTCACCCCCCCGACTTCCCAGAAAAAGCACAGGGTATAATATTCATTAAAAATAAAAATAAAATATACTAGCAAATTATTAATTTCAAAATTTCTCTAAATCTTTAACTCCTTGTTGCTCAGAACCTTTTAAGCATAGTCTAAAAATCAAGCATATTATTAATCAATTAACATTTCAATATATCAGACTGTTAATTTACTCCACTATGTATCTTTCATTTATATAGTCTTTATATAAGACGCACCGGAGTATAAGACGCACCTTAGTTTTTGGGGAGGAAAATAGGGGGAAACAATCTGCCTACCAGGTATTCATCTGGCTAGCATCCTTAGTCTGGTCAGCTTCAGCACATTATTTTATCCCCTGGTTAGGACTTAAAAAAACCTTCTTCTGAGAGAGTAACAATGAAAGAGCATGCAAGCCAGTAAGAGCTGGGAAGATCGTTAGCACCTGGTTAGGGCTAGAAAAAAACTTATTCAGAGCAAGTAGAGCAATGAAAAAAACCCTGCAAAGACTTAGGGCTGGAAAAACATTCTTCTGAGAGAGTAACAATGAAAGAGCCTGCAAGCCGGTAAGAGCTGGGAAGATAGTTAGCACCTGGTTAGGGCTAGAAAAAAACTTATTTGGAGCAGCTTCAGCACATTATTTTATCTCCTGGTTAGGACTTAAAAAAACCTTCTTCTGAGAGTAACAATGAAAAAGCCTGCAAGGTAAGAGCTGGGAAGATCGTTAGCACCTAGTTAGGGCTGGAAAAAAAGCTTTGAAAAAGCTACATTCAGAGTATAAGATGCACCCAAATTTTCAGCCACTTTTAGGGAGGAAAAAGGTGCGTCTTATACTCCGAAAAATACGGTAATTCCAATATTTCTCTAATTCTTTAACCCCTTATTACTCAAATTTTTTTAAGCATAATATAAAAATCAAACACATTGTTAATAACCTAACATTCCAATATATCAAATTATTAATTTCACAATTATTCTAAATCTTTAATTCCATATAACTCAAAACCTTTTAAAAGTAGTCAAAAAGAAATTTTTTTAAACCAATCCTCTATGTATCTTTCATTTATATAATCTTTAAAATATAGTAATAAAAAGAAGAGAAGAAAAAGACAAAAAGAAGAAAAAGAAAGAGGAAGAAGAGAAAAAAAGAAAAAAAAAGTCTTTCTTTCACTATCTCGGCCAGATGCACAACCATCAGTGTCATTTCCTCAATAATAAATGGATCTTCTTACTGCAAAATACTGATTTTTATTCTTCTCTCCATCTGGCCTATGACTTCCCATGCTAAGACCAAGTTCTAATCATTCCTTCTTCTCACTCGAACTTTAGATCTGACTCTTACAGCCACTTGTGGCTTGGTAATTTTTTGAATTGTCAGCTTAGGTTGTTGTTGTCTTGATACTTCAATACATGTAGCCACTGCTCTAGTCTGACTCTGATCTTCTGTCTCTTCTTCCACATTATGAACATCACTCTGGTTCTGTAAATCACTTTGACTCATCAAAGCTCCTCCCATTTGAACAACTGTCGACAATTCTCCTCTCTCATCTTCCATTGCTTCCTTCATTCTTCTTCCTTCTGGAATTTTGGATATGTCGGCCTTTAACACTTTTACATAAAAATCAGTTGCTTTCAATATCGTATTAAGCTGATATCTCTTTTCCAGATGTCTCACCACTATCCCAGTTGGAGCCTCCCATCTATACTGTATTTGCTGTTTTTTCAATTCTTCCACCAGAAAGGCATAATCCTTTCTGGCTCTCAATATTTTAGGAGGAATTTCTTTCAATGTCATTACTTCCTGTCCATCTACCTGAAGCTTGTTCTTGAAAGTCGCCTGTAGAATTTCATTATGTAGTGTCCTCGTAGTAAAATATATTACAATATCTCTTGGCAGATGTTTCTGTTTAGCAATCCAAGAATTGACACGATATATTTTGTCAATTGGCAGATGTTTCTGTTTAGCAATCCAAGAATTGACACGATATATTTTATCAATTTGCATACCCAATTCCTCTTTTGTCACTCCTAACGTGTGCACAAATGCGTCCAACATCCTTTCTTTTAGATCTTGTTTTTTCTCTTTTACACCTCTTAGTCTTAAAGCAAACTCCATATTTCTATATTGAATCATTAACACCTCAGCTTCAAAATTTTCAATATTATTTTGAGTCTTACCTATATCTTCACCCAAAGTTATCACAGACTGTTTAATTTCTTCCACCTCCTCCTCCAAAATTTCCATATTTCCTACCAGTCCTTTAAATGCAAATATCAATATCATTCCTTAATTGCTGGTGTCGAGTAACAATCTCCTCTGAAACAGCCTGTATTTTTTCATTAATTTCATTAATTTTTAAGTTAAATTCCATAACAAGTTCATTCTTCATAACTTTTAAAGCTTCACATAACTTTTCAGGTGTTAAAGTCTGTGGGGGTGTTGAATAAGGAGTGGGTTGCATTCTTGAAGTATAAACAGGAGGGTGCTCAAATCCTTTGTTAAAAACAGTCTTTCCAGATTTAAAAGCCATTTAAGATTTAGAGTTAAACTTTTTGTTTTAATCCAAAATCAGAGAGAGAGGAGAGAGTTCATCAAAATCAGGCATTTTCAAACATTTTCAAACAAAGGGCCAAATCCTTTATTAAAAACAGTCTTTCGGACTTCCGGTTTGGAGCGCTTCATCGCGGACGTCCCTTCGTCGGACGCCTTTCCGATCTTTGTTAAAAGCCGCCAGAACAGCTGTCTGGCGGCTTTGAAATCTCTTCCCCGGGCAAAGGGGAGAGATGAGAGCCTGACAGGTGGGGTAGAGCCCCCCCAGCGCCCTAGGAGCCATCTGGTAGGGCGCGAAGGGAGAGCTCCCCATGCAGCCTGTCTCCAGCTCCGAAGATCAGGAAACCTCTGCCTTTGCGGAGCTAGATGTCGTGACCAGCCGCTGCTTCAAGAACGGGATTTATAATTATATTTAAACTACAGAAGCAGACAGAGAGAAACAGGCGTGAGATGGGCAAGTACTGAAACCTCTTTTTTCTTTTTTTTTTCAACTCCTGGGCAAGCTTTCACTTCGGCAAGGGAACAAAGGAAACAAAGTAACAACATGGCGATTGAGAAGTGAAAGTGACTTTTGTTTTCCCAGAGGCTTTTTTTTTCTTTCTCTCTTATGGAAACTTTTAATTTGGAAAAATGGTTTTTTCTTTCTCTGTCTCCTAACCCTGGATTAAAGTTATAATTGAAAAACTTTTAATAAAAGACTACCTGGTTTTTAAACTGGAAAGAATTTTAATCAGGCACCTGGCTTTCTTTCTTCTTTGTACTCTTTTGAAACACCATAATGGCTTCAAAATCTGGAAAGATTGTTTTGACTAAAAGAAATGACTACCCATCTGGATATATTTCTAAAATGCAACTTAATACTGAGTTAACACCTCCACAGCCTTTGACACCTGAAAATTTATTAAATAATTTAAAGATTATGAAACATGAACTTACTCTGGAATTTAATCAGAAAATAAGTGAGATAGACAAAAAATGCAGGCTGCTTTGAAGAATATGAATCAACAACTCAGATTTGATGTGTTAGAGGTTTGCAAAGGTTTAGCAACAAATATTGAAGTTTTGGCAGAACGTATTGAAACAAATAAACAAGCTTTGGCAACCTCGGTGAATTACATAGATAAAATCCAAAATGATATTGCAAATTTTGAAAAAGAGGTCTTGATGACACAGTTCAGGTCCATGGAAGTTGCTATAAGGGTCAGAGGTTTGAAAGAAGGACTATATGAAAATTTAAAAGGAAGGATGGTTGATGTATTGGATCAGGTGTCTGGAATTTCTAAAGTGGAATTGGCTACACAAATCGATAAAATATACAGAATCAATTCATGGTACGCTAAACAAAAGCATTTACCAAGGGACATTGTCATATATTTTACCACAAGAGCTTTACGGAATAGAATTATACAAGCAACGTTTAACAATAATCTCATGGTGAATGGTCAGGAACTAAAGATTTGGAAAGAAATCCCCTCTAAAATGCTTAAAGCCAGAAAAAGCTATACTTTTTTGATTGATGAATTTAAGAGATTAAATTTACAATATAAATGGGAAGCGCCAGTTGGAGTAGCAGTGAAATTTTCTGGAAAAAGATACCGGCTCAACACGATAAAAAAAGCTACTGAATTTTATGTCAATGTTTTAAAGGCTGATATATCCAAGATTCCAGAGGAAGGAAGTATGAAAATAAAAGAGGAGGAGGAGGGGAAGCCATCTTTGCTGGATCAAAAGGAAAGAGATTCAAAAACCCAAAAGGAGTGCCAGAACCAGACAGCTGGGGAGAAGGAGATGGAGGTTTGGGATCAGATGGGAGACGAGTCGACAAATTTGAATTTATTGAACTATTAAAAGATGAACTATCAAGATACAAAACGATGTGATGTTGAAATATATTGGACGGATGGAGACTAATATGATTGCATTTTTCCTTTTCCCTATTTAATGATTACCTATGCAATATTTAGCTAAGTTTTATATAACTTTGAGGTTACTTTTAATGTTAATAATATTAGTTATATATAGTTTGTTGAAGATTTGTTTGTTTATTCCTTTTTTCTTTTTCTTTTTTTTTGTTTATTGAAGTTAGTAAGTTAATTTAGAATAATATTATGTTATTAATATCGTGATGAAATTTAATATTTGATGATCACTTATGTAATATTTAGTTAAGTTTTATCTTAGAGGTTATTTTTAATGTCAATAATATCACTTTAAGATTTTTGTATTTTATATTTAGTTATTATTTATATAACACTTACTTTGTATAAGATAGAGGATTGAAGGGAGGAGGTAGGAGGTTTGTTTGTTTGTATTGTTAAAGAGATTTCTCTTTCTCTTTTTTTTCCCTCTTTTTTGTATCTTTACCATTGTATATAAATGCGATATATTATTAGTGTATAATCTGGAGTTGAAGCTTTTTAAAAATAGTGTTCTTTTTTTTCTTTTTTTTCTTTTTATTAACAATTTAAATTTATTATTATGCCCTGTATTATCTCTGGGAAGTCCGGGGGGAGGTGGGGAGGGAAGGGGGTGGGTCTGGGGGGGGAGAAAAAAACAAAAATGTTTGTACTTTATATTTAATATTTTGCTACTACTTATGTAAGTCTGTACTAATAAAACTTTTTGAATTAAAAAAAAAACAGTCTTTCCAGGTTTTAAAGCCATTTAGGTTTTAAAATTAGATTTGTTATTTTATTCCAAAGTCAAAAAGAAAGAAAAAAATTCCTCAGAGTCAGGCGTTTTCATACAAAGGGCTGCTAACGAAACGAAACTTTCATTCTAGCTTTCACTTTCCATGCCCTTTGAATCTTCAATCGCCATTTTGTTACTTGTTAGCTCAGTTAATTTGTAACTTCCGAAGTGAAAGTCAACGTTGGAGTTAAAGTTAAGGTACTTGCCATTCGAGTCTCCTGCCTTTCTCTGTCTGCTGTCTGCAATAAATCAAAGTGTTATAAATCCCAACTTGAAAGCAGAGCTGGTCGCGGCATCTTGCTCCGCAAAAGCGGAGGCGTCCGAAGTCCTGGAGCAAATGACAGGCTGCCTGGGGAGCCCTCACCCTTTGCACCCCAGATTATCTCCTGGGGCACTAGGGGGGCTCTACCCTCACCTGTCGGCTCTCATCTCTCCCCTAAGCCCGGGGAGAAGATTTTCAAGCCACCAGACAGCTGTTCTGGCAGCTTTACGGGACCTCGGAACAGGCGCTCAACGAGGAGCGTCCTCGATGCCTGCGGAGCCAAGCGGAAGTCCAAATCCATATCATTTTTATCTTTATCTTCTAAATTTATCATCTATCTATAATCTCTGTTCTTCTACAGAGTGTTGAGAAACATTTCACGTATTAGTGCTACCTTATTCAAATACAGGCATAAAAAAATAAAATCAGATTTAAGTTGATCCTTTTCAGATTGTAACAATTGTTCTGAATCAGCACTGGAAATATTTGCACCTAATCATTTTATTATAATGTTGTTAAAGTCAGTATTTCATGGAAGATAAAAAAAGGTAATGGTTTTTTTCAACTGAGTTTCTTGATACAAGTCTGAGAATTCCACTTTTTTCAATCTTTTATTTTGTATGCTAATCTTGCCCAGATCCTATAACCATTCTTCATACCTCTTGGTTTCCAGATGCCTTATCTATGTGCGTTCTACATGTCTATTCCAGTTTGCTTTTACTGAGTGATGTCCATCACTCAGGAACCAATACAGTCTGACCAGTGCAGAGTACAGTGGGATTATTATAGTGTTAATGAAGTGTAAAATTATAGGCTGTTGCATCACACAGGTTGTTCACATAACGCTAAAGCGGCGCAGACCTATAAGCAACAGGCAGGCAAACACTGAGCCCCACAACAGCCATTTCAGTTGGAGGAGAAGGTCTACCTCTCCACCAAATACTTAAGGTTAAAGTTCCCCAGCAAGAAGCTGGGACCTAAATTCATGGGACCATTCCCAATAGTAAAGGTTATCAACCCGGTCACAGTGCAATTAAAACTGCCCCAACTGCTGGGGGCGGGGTCACAGGCAAGGCGCGAACTGGGTGAAGTCAGAGTTGGCTTCACTTAGTTCGTGCCGACATGGCGCTCCTAATAAACAACTAATGCTAAATGGCTTGGAGCTTCTGCTTTTATTAGGGCATTGGTCGGAATGTTGACATCAAACAACTCTCCAAAAACTAACCAAAAATGACCAGGATTCCTGAGCCCCGGACTCTCCACTTGCTCTCTGATACTTGGGGTGCATGGAGGGAAACTCAGGTCACCATGGCAGAGGGCAGAATCTCCGAAGAAAACCTGCTCTTGGCAACCCAGAAGGAGGTAGGTCTTACTCCCTGCCAGGGAATTCCAGGAACCAGCAGCCCAATTGGAACCCAAGTGCAGCCGTATCTAACCATGGAAACCAAGACATCCAGTTTGCCCTCCTCTGCGACCGAAGCAGAAAGGGATGAGTATTGGTGGGAAAAAGTCCCTAAAGTGCCTGAGGTCGAATTCCCCTACCCTAGCTCCTGTCGTCTGGGGTGACCCATAAGTGAGCTAGAAAGATTGAAGTGGATGAAGGAGTGGGAAGAGGTCAGAACCGCAAAATCCCTACTTGGGACCCAAGGTGAATCCTTGGAGCAATTGAGGGAGAAATTCGACCGAGCCACCCTTCATGAGGGGCTGTCATGCCACCCAAAGGAAAGGGGGAAAGAGATGTGGGATGCAATCAAACTCCCTTAAGGGAGGAGAAGCCTCATCCAACCCGCTAAGCTCCAATTAGCCAGCCCTAAGCTTAAGCTGGACGTAACCACGGAGCAACCCCGGGATGCCCACATGCACCCACCTGCCCAAAAATGGAGAGGCAGACAAGAACGCAGCTCCCCTTTTCCACCTGCCAGAAGGAAACTGAGCCCGAGGCTGCCACCAGTGGCTCCCCCATGCCACAAACAAACCGCCTAGGTGGGGCGAACCCCCTCTCGACGAGCTAGACCTGATGGAGATCGCCAAGCACACCAGGTGCAGGCAGATGCCCAACAAGACTAGAGAGGGGCAGTGTTGAATGAGCAGCCTCGACTTAGGGGGAAGTTCAATGGGGACCCAGATCAACTAGCTCTATTCCTTGACTCTGCTGGAGTCCACCTAGATTGTTATGGACACCTCTTCCCATCACATAGAGCCATGGTGAACGCCATCGTCATGGGATTAGAGGGAGAAGCAAATGAATGGCTAGCAGCCCTCCACAGGAGGAGAGCCCCCCAACTGCAGGACCTCAACGAATTCCTGCAAGAGCTGGAAGCCAGATTCGAGGAGATGGAGGAATATGAACATGTGGAAGATGAGATTCGGAATTTAAAGCAGAGAGGGTGACCCATTAAAGAACACATCCGTGAGTTCAGAAGGATCATGGGAAAGCTACCACCCTGGCCAGAGGAGCTACTAGTCCGCTTTTTCAGAGAAAGCCTAGACAAGCAAATTAGCCAAGCCACTGTCTACCGGGACATCTCCAACCGACTCCCTGATTGGTTTCGAGAAGCCATAAAGATTGACTGCGGTTTGCATGCCAATGACATGCGGAGGCAGCTGGGTCCCAGAGAGAGAGGACAACCAGATTGGAGACCACCTGGCCGATGGGATACTGCGGAAACCCAGCCGGCCCCAAGACCAACCCTCCCCTGAGGCCAGTTGAAATGCTACAAATACGGAGGGATAGGCCACTTTGAATTGAAACTGCCCCAACTGCTGGGGAGAATACATCTGGCTCTCAACAATGGAAGCACTGATTTATCCAAATGTTATTGATATAGAGAATGTTACAAGATATAAAGATATTTAAAATGAAAAAGAGGAATTTAAAACTAAACAGGAATTGTGTGATCAAGGGATTGAGATAACGTGGTCATATGTGCAGATACAATCTAAATGTGAGAAGGATGTTAAAATGTATGGTTTAAATAAAGAATTAACAGAATTAGATCAGATATTAACAGGGACAGATGAAAAATTAATAAAGAAAATATAGCTATTTGTTAAGTATTAAGATGGAAGATGAACAGGTAAAAGAGACAATGATAGTATGGGCTAAAAATTTTGGCCATTCGATTGAGTTAGATCAATGGCAGAAATTATGGAATAGAAATTATAAATTAACAATGTCTATTGCATACAAAGAAAATCTTTATAAAATGTTTTATAGATGGCATTTTCCGCTCGCAAGGTTAGCAAACATGTTTAAGGATAATTCTGCAAAATGTTGGAAATGTTACCAGATACCTGGTTCCTATTATCATATGTGGTGGACATGTCAAAAAGCAAAAAAATATTGGACAAAAATACATACATGGCTGGAAAAAAATGATAAAACAACATATAGACTTGAAACCAGAGACATTTTTGCTGGGCATTTTACCAGACAAGTATAATAAAGGGAATGTATATCTGATTGTACATGTATTAATGGCCGCAAGAATAGTATTTGCGCAACAATGGAAAAGTGAAGAGATCCCAACAGATGAATATGTGATTAGAAAAATATTAGAATGTGCAAAAATGGACAAGCTAAAACTTACTGTAAGGCCCTGCCTCTCCTTCTTTCCCAAGAAAGTGTAGACTCTTGAAACTTAGTATTTCAAAAGGAATCTTTTATTGAGAAGAAGTGATAGCAGAACAAAGGCAAAGCAGATTCTAAATTATCTCCGATACTATACAGTTAGAAATAGGTCTTTAGAAGCCCTCCCCCCCAGTCCGATGTGGATTTAGCCAATCCACAGGTGTGAAGATGTTATTGTAACACTCTTCCTGAGAAACAGATAAGGAGCCGTTCCCAAGGTCTTCTTCCGCGTCTAGCAAACTGAAGCAATCCACATGGCCCTCATTCCACAAAAGGTGAGAATACTCCAGGGTGCCTAGGTGCCAGGATAAAGGTTATAAAATACAGCTTATCCCCATGTTCCCCAGTGACGGGTTGCTCCCAGTTCAGCCTGGTTCTGCGAACTGGTAGTGGCGACGGGAGGCTCCACCCACCCGCTTGGGGCGCTTCTGCGCATGCACAGAAGCATGCGTGTGCGATCCGGTAGCAAACTAATTTAGAATTCACTACTGATCTTCCCCCTCCCTCCATTTGAATGGCAGTATCATGTTAGGGATCTGACATGCTGCCCTCCTTAGCAAAAAGATAGGTCCACCTGTAAGAGTTAAATAAAAGAAAAAGATTCATTATAGTATGTTAGCAGGGTTTGTGAGGGTATTTGGTATGGAATTTCTTTAAGAGATTGGGGGCAATGACATGTTTCTTGTCCACCCACTCATTTTGGGAAGGGGGTAAGTGTTTCCATGCAACTAGGTATTGTGTTTTTCCTCGATGGATTCTAGAATCAAGGATATCCTTGATTTCAAAGTGTTGTTCACCTTCAACCATTATGGGTGTAGGTGGTGCAGGTTCTTGGAGTCTAAGTGAGGATGTGACTTCTCTTTTTAGTAGTGAAAAACTGGGTGTACTTGTCTGAGTGTTTTGGGGAGTGATAATTCTATTGTCACTGGATTGATGATTCTAGTGATTGGGAATGGGCCCACAAACCTTGGGCCTACTTTCTTTGAGGATTGTAGTGTTTGCAAGAATTTTTTTGATAAGTATATTCTGTCTCCTACTTGAAAAGGTTTTGGTTGTGTTCTTTTCTTGTCTGCTTGGTGTTTAAATGTTTCTCTAGCGTCCTTTAGTGCTAACTTGACTACAGGCCAGGTGTTTTGTAGGGTTTCTATCCATTCCTTCAGGGAGGGGATGATGGGTGTTTCCACTGGTAGTTCTGGCATGGGGGTGAAATCTTGGCCTGTAGCTACCTTAAAAGGGGTGTATTTTGTGCTAGAATGTACTGAGTTGTTGAATGCTACTTCTGCAAAAGGTAATAGCTCAGTCCAGTTATCTTGTTGATAATTAATAAAACATCTTAAATATTGTTGTAACACCCCGTTCATTTTTTCACAGCATTAATTAAATTAATGCAGGTTCATTACCATTATCTATTTCAAAACATGTTTGCAGTCTTACACACACACACACACACACATACACATACACACACACACACGCACTTCAGTCAGTGTAAACTCCCAGCCACTGCCTAGACCAGTCTTCTTCTTCCTAGCATATTCCTGCAAGTGCAGGATCCGCTTCCACTGCCTAGACCAACCCCTGCAGTTTTCTTTCCCAGATTTTCAGAAAATTTTCAGATTTTGTTATTGCCTGCTCCCTAAGGCTGAGAAGGTATGACTTGGCAAAAGTTCTCCATTTGCCTTCAGTCAAGACAGGATTATAACACAGAATGCCTAGATTCTACCTTGATGCCTCAAAACCAAGCTGGCTCTCATTTTTCACATTATGTAGGATTAAACCTAGGAACATTATCCACGAATACTAGAATACAAGAGATCTTACACAGTAAACCCTTTCTTATTGATTGCTTCTATTTCCTATAGATCAGGATGTTTCAACTTAAATCAATCAATTTGAGGCAATGTTGAACTTTTGGTACCGGTAATATTTTTTATTCATGAATTTCTATAACCTTCCCTAAAAGAAAATAATGGACACAGAAAACAAAACTGAATGAAAAGTCAAATATTACACATATCAAAGTGCAGAATTCCTCTTAATAAACTAAATGTTCACATAAGACTAAAAAGGAAATATAGCCAGTAAACTTTCATTTAACATTTCTTACCTATTTTATCAGCACAACTCTGTCAGCACATGAATTGCCCGGGAACAATTGTTACAAAATTTCAAAATGGTAGCTAAAACATTGAAATGTTAAATCTATATTATACATAATTTCATCTTCTAGGAAGTTAAGGTTTGTTTTAAATATATATAAATGTGTAGGTTAATGTGGAACACTGTCACCAAGGATTACATTTAAAGAATTATTGATAAAAGATAAAGGAATCAGTTAAGCTGTAATGTATTTTTTTCTTACAACCAACTATAATTCTCATTTCTTGTGGGATATATATGCAGGCATAAGGTCTATGTGGAAAAAATGAACAATGTTTGGGAGTGATATAAGATGTTCATTTTAGAATTCAAAAGCTGAATAAAAACTTCTCAGGAAAAAAAAAGCTCCAAAGAAATATTGGTCCATCATGATGAGTATTTTATTTTTATCAATTAAAACAGAGAGGAAAGGGAAGAAAAAAATTCAAGCCCTGGTACAATTAGCCAATGCAATTGCTTCTTGTGTGTCTAAGCAAGCTATATTTCATTTGATATGATACCTTTTCCTGGAAAATGAAGGCTTCTGCTAACTGCCAGGACTAAGAAAAATATGAGGACAACATCACTGGAAATATTCAATAATCTGTGCACAATATGCTGTTATTTAGTAAAGTCACACCCTATAATTCAAAATTATATATTAGTCTTCTGAAGGTATGCCCAATCAGACTTGTAGGAAACTTGATATGGTCATTAAGAAGCTGCCAACTCCTTCAGTTAAAAGACAGGATGGACATTCACGGGTGTAATTAAAAGGACAACTGCATATTCCTCAATTACCTACTGAGCTGCTTCTCATTTGGGAGAAATTCATGGTGACCACAAGTTTGCAAATGATACTGGAAAAAACAGGAAGCAGCAAAAAGGTTATAAAAAATAATTACACCAACTATGTCTGGCTTCAGTTCTTTATTCTAAACCAGGGGGTCCTCAAACTTTTGAAACAGGGGGCCAATTCACGGTCCCTCAGACTGTTGGGGGGGGGGCGGACCGGCTGGGTGGGCGTGGCTAATTTAACAGTCCATTAAACAATGCACACAAATTAAACTTTAATTTGTTGATTTTGTTTGCATGTTGCTCTTTTGATTGACTTTTCTTTTTACTAGATCATTTTTTCAGTTGTTTAGGAGTCTAATGGTCCACTTCAGAAAACTCAGTTTTGCAGCAATTCTTCTCAGCCCAAGGAGCTTGAGAAATCTGTCTCTCTTCTCTCTCTCTCTCTCTTTCTGTCTCTGTCTCTGTCTCTTTCTCT
Source organism: Diadophis punctatus similis (assembly GCA_023053685.1). Classification (NCBI taxonomy): domain Eukaryota; kingdom Metazoa; phylum Chordata; class Lepidosauria; order Squamata; family Dipsadidae; genus Diadophis; species Diadophis punctatus. The sequence continues at coordinate 54,140,144 of JALIGW010000004.1, read as the reverse complement.
GTCTCTCCCTCTTTCTCTTCTCTCTGTTTCGCTCCCCCCCGTCTCTCTCTTTTTCTCTGTCTTTCTAGCTCTCTTTATCTATCTCCTGGAGGCGGGGGAAGTGAAAAACAGGCGGTTTTCACCCATTTTTTGCCTCCTGGGGCATCTGTGTACTCTTTTTTTACCTCCCCCACCACCACCAGCATTCTGCAGGCCCAAAACAGGCAAAAACGGCCCGTTTTTTGGCCACAAATGGGCCATTTTCGCTCATTTTTTTGGCCTCCTGGGGCGTCTGTGTGTCCCGTTTTTCACCTCCCCCGCCTCCAAAACGTCTCTACAGGCCAAAATTGTTGGCCTTACCTTTCAGCCCCAGCCTGTGGGGCTCACGGAGGTAGGTCCTGCACTTGGCTGAAGGGTGAGCGGAGTGATGTGGGCGGGGCAGCCTCGTGGTCCTGCGCGGGCCAGATTAATGGCTTCGGTGGGCTGCATGTGGCCCACGAGCCGTAGTTTGAGGACCCATCTTCTACACCAATTCAAACTTGGATAGCACTTGTGGATGCTATTGTTTCTTTAATGCTCTCCAATCTATATGGGATTTTGTTGTGCATCTGCTTCATGATTTTTTTTCTTTACTAATTTCTGTCTGGGTCATCAAAGCTCAGAGAGCCTTAAAGCAGAGCAGACCTATATGAAGTTATCACGTTTAAAAATAGCTACAGTGTTCTTCAATTCCAACCAAACCACTATAATAACCATCAAACTATTATAGGATCAACCAACTTCCCCGTAAAGAGAAAGAACTTTTAAAGTGAAAAACTGCAGATTCAGTGAAAAATCTTTATTCGAACCAGACCTTTGCAGCATTTAAAAGAAAAGAGCGAAAAAAAGAAATGCAAAATGCTTTGACATGATGTTATGAGTACACCATAAGAATAATTTATCTTTCAAGGGTGCAGTACTGTATAAGATAATTACTATAGGTTCCTGACAGTCAGATGAACCTCTTGACACACCATTTATCAAATTGGACAGTTTTCAGCACTTCTACTAAGGATTTCTTTTTTTGGTCCAGTTCTTAGAAAAAATTAAGAAAATTGTATTGGAATTTCCTATTAAAAACCCACAAATAGAGAACTTAACAAATCCTGTGAACACAAGGTAGCTGCTCAATCCTGCAGTCTTGTACATCTGGAAATTTTTAATGAAAAATTCTCTTTAAACCAACAAAATTAAATTACTAAATCTATGCAAATTTTATTATCTAATTAGTTATGAAAGTTTTGTTTGCTCTGTATTGATTATAATTGAAATCTAAGACTGGGTTTACAATTTAAGGGTTCCATCAGATGTGGGCTACAAAAATTCAAGCCACATCTCCATAGCTTGACTCTTTGTTCTCAACTAGTGATTATCTGGGTACTGCAGCTCAGAACTGGTAGCTCTCTGCATGGCACATTAATTCATGATCAACTGAACCATGATCCATTCAAAGTAACCACTGCTCAGATCTGCACAACCCACTGAACCATAAAGCAATCACAATAGCTGGGTTTGCACAACACACTAAAGTCAGCTATTTTTAGTCTAGTATGTTCTAGCAATTCAGGCAAAGATGAATAAATGTGAATCTTGCAATGTCTGGAGATTGTTAATTTCCTAAACTTATGTGGTCTATTTATAAAGAAGCATTTGGAAATTTGTGGTAATTAACAGACCTAGGATATATAGTACCCCAACAAGGAGCAATAGTCACAGTGAACTCTGTTTTGGCTAGATATGTTAATTGATATATATTGATATATATCAATTCACATTGATATTGTTAGATAAGAATTACTCTCATCAGAGGCGAAATAGATATTTTCCTGAAACTCTGACATTATTAAAGAAAACCGCAGTTTAAATACTAAGGTATAAAGTATTTATTTCAGTACAAAAATAATAAATCACATCTTGGCTATAAAATAGGTCTTGCTCCTTACAGAAGCAGAAGAGAAAAGGAAGGAACAAAGAAAGGAATGTACACATGGGTACTAGGAACATTTTAATTACGTGCTCAGGAATAAACCACTATATTTGATAGGGATGCATCCCCCTGCATATACATGTAACAGGCAATATAAAATCACTGCCTGACACCCCTTCTTTGTCTGTTGGATGGATATGCTTATATCACTCTACACCAGTGGTGGCCAACCTGAAGCGTCCCATGCGCCAATTGGCCCAGGCGTCCTGGGTGGGCGGGCCCGCCTGGATGCCGCCATTTGAGTTTTGCCCTCTGCGCATGCGCAGACGGCAAAACGACGCAAATGGCAGCATCCAGGTTGGGGGGGGGAGGAAAGGAGCAGGAAGCGAGGAAAGGAGGAGGCAGCAGCGGCGGCTGCAGAACCAAAAAGCGGTGGGAGCCGAAGGGGAGGCTCCATCGCCGCAACAGCCCCGGACCTACAACAAAGAACGAGGCAGGGTCACCTTCGCACTCACAAAGGGCCCGCTTGCACCGCATTCACCTCCGGGACTGGGAATCCCCCGCTTTGGCTCTTCACGCAAACCTGGTGTTGCCAGAGAACCCCAAAGCTCCCCATTTGGCAGGGCTCCGTTCCTGAGCTTGGCTCCCTCCATCAGAGGGTGGCCGGCTGGCCGGGCGAGCGAGGCTCTGGGCGGGCGGCGGGCGGGCAGCGGGGCGAGCGAGGCGGCGGGCGGCGGGCAGCCGGGCGAGCGAGGCTTTGGGCGGCGGGCAGGCGGCGGCGTCTGGCCAAGCGCTCGCTCGCTCCCCCCGCCGCCCGTCGCCCAAAGCCTCGCTCGCCCGGCCGCCCGCCGCCCAAAGCCTCGCTCGCCCCGCTGCCCGCCCGCCGCCCGCCCAGAGCCTCGCTCGCCCGGCCAGCCGGCCACCCTCTGATGGAGGGAGCCAAGCTCAGGAACGGAGCCCTGCCAAATGGGGAGCTTTGGGGTTCTCTGGCAACACCAGGTTTGCGTGAAGAGCCAAAGCGGGGGATTCCCAGTCCCGGAGGTGAATGCGGTGCAGGCGGGCCCTTCGTGAGTGCGAAGGTGACCCTGCCTCGTTCTTTGTTGTAGGTCCGGGGCTGTTGCGGCGATGGAGCCTCCCCTTCGGCTCCCACCGCTTTTCGGCTTTGGGTGACGGGCGGCGGGCAGGCGGCGGCCGCATCCGGCCAAGCGCTCGCTCGCTCCCCCCGCCGGCCCTCCCAGAGCAGCTCCGGGGACATAAAGGAGGCAGATGGACCTCTTGGAAAGCTGCAGGCGGGGGAAGGGCACTACTTACGGTTGCTGAAGCCGCCTGGCAGAAAGCGCGCCCGGGGAGGCGGGCATGGAGGAGTGGCGAAGGCGAGGCGCTCCGGCCCGGGAGAGGGACGGTCGCCGAGGAGGAAGGCCTGCGCCTCCGGAACTTGGCACCAGCCCGCCGCTCCCCAAAGCCCAGCGCTGCAGGTGCCTTCAGGAGCCCTGAAGCTCTGCCGGCAGCCTCCTTTCCTCGCCTCCCGCCTCCCCTTCGGCTCTGCCGGCAGAGCTTCAGGGCTCCTGAAGGCACCTGCGGCGCTGGGCTTTGGGGAGCGGCGGGCTAGGGCCAAGCTCCGCACGCGGGAGGCGAGGAAAGGAGGCGGCCAGCAGAGCCTCCCCTTCGGCTCTGCCGGCCGCTTCCTTTCCTCGCCTCCCACCGCCCCTTCGGCTCTGCGCGCGGCGGGGAGAGCAGCAAGACGCGCGTCCTACGTGGGACTTGTTCCGTTGCGTTCCTTGGTAGTGTGTCCAGGGCAGCCCATTCTAAAAGAGAAAGTCTCGCGAGTTCAAACTTCTCAAACTCGCGAGACGATCTCTTTTAGAATGGGCTGCCCTGGACACAATACTGAGGAACGCGACAGTGGATGCGCCACTTGAAATCGTGGAATGCGCCACGTTTGGCGCATGCGCCACGGTTTGGCCACCCCTGCTCTACACACATTAGATATGTTAAAGATTCATGTCTTGCTGCGGGCAACGGTTTGTTCAGGATGTCAGCTATCTGATATTCTGTTGGCACATATTCTAACTTAATGAAACCTTGTCTTACTAAATCTCTAACATTTTTATAACGAATGTCAATGTGTCTGGACCTAGAACCTGTGAAACGTGTTTCTGAAATGTAAACAACTGATTGATTATCCTCCATCATGGTGATTGGCTTCTTCGGTTTGGTCCAGATATCTGTAACTAAAGAATAGAACCACGTTAACTGATTACTAGCGTCAGAAATGCACGCGTATTCCGCCTCGGTGGAAGAACAGGAAACAAAACTCTGTTTTCTCACGTTCCAATGAACGGGACATCCATTCAGGTACATTATGAAACCTGATGTGCTTTTTCTTGATTCCTTATCGCTTGCCCAGTCAGCATCTGCATAACAATACAAGTCAGCAAAATCAGAATGTGTAGGTTCTAGCTTTAATTTCATGTGTTGAGTGTATTTTAGGTATCTCAGTAACTTCTTAATATATGACCAGTGGAATTCTGTGGCTTTGCCTACATGTCGTGACAACAAATTGACACTAAGTGCTATGTCTGGTCTAGTCCAACCACTAATGTATAGTAGTGAACCAATTACTGAGCGATAAAGTGTTTGATCCTTGAACTCAGGACTTTGTTCATCTTTCAAATTACAAAAATCTGTTTGCATAGGAGTGTGTGTCGGTGTAGCATCTTGCATGTTGCAATAGTGTAGGAGTTGTTCTATCTTGGCTTGTTGTGAGAGGCTAAACCCCTTCTGTGTCTTTTCAATCTGTACACCTAAATAATCATTGATGTGACCTAGTGACTTCAATGTGAAGAATCTCTTCAGACCTGAAACAAAAATTTCACTCATGTGTTTGTTAGGACCAATGTAAACAATATCATCTCCATAAACAAGAACAATTTCATATGCATTCCTAAACCTTTTTGTGAACACGCATTCATCAGTTTCGGACTTAATAAAGCCCATTGAATTTAGTTTGTCTTTGAGACAGTTATACCACATCAAACCTGATTGTTTCAGACCATAAAGACTTTTGTTGAGAATCCACGTGTCCCGTTCTCGGCCACGGAGGTCGTCATGGAATCCGGGGGCGCACTTCACGTAGATTTCTTCATCTAGGTCTGCATGTAGATAGGCAGTTTCAACATCAAATTGGAAAACTTCAAGTCCAAGAATGGAAGCTGTAGTTAAGGCTATTTTCACACTTTCAGTCCGCACTGTAGGTGAGTAAGTGTTTGTGTAATCATCAGGATAACTTTGTGCGAAACCTTGTGCTACTAGTCTTGCTTTGTATAATGGTTCACCATCTGGTTTTTGTTTGATTTTGTACACCCATCGTGTGCCAATGACTTTCTTGTTTTTAGGAGTTGCTGTAGGTGTAAATACCTTGAGATTCTGGAGACTGTCCATCTCAACTTGCATGGCCGTGTGCCATTTATCTTGTTCATCTTGTGAAAGATATTTGATTTGAGCATAAGTCTCTGGTGGAAGTGTAACATTACAGGCCAATGGTGGTGGTCTATTTGTGCATTGCAGTGTGTATTTCTTTGGAGGAATACCTTTTGTAGTTCTCTTGGAACGTCTTGGAGCGGTTGTCCAATCTTCTTCATCTTCCTCATCTCCATCGTTGTCGCTAGCATGAGCGTCCGCGGCAGATGAAGATGGAATGTTAGATGAATCATCTCTGGGAAAATAAACTCCAGGATCATTAGAATGTATTTTGGACCAATCTGAATCTTCTTCAAAGTTAGCAGAATTAGAAATTGTAATCATATTGTTAGAGTCAATGAATTTTCCCCATTTCGAATTGTCATCAATGCCCATATATCTCAGTCTCTTAGCAATTTGGCCACCTTTTCTTCTTAGCGCTAATGGAATGTTCACCATTGCATATGAACCAAAGATGTGTAGATTAGAAAGATCTGGCTGGTAGCCATGCAGCATGTAGAAAGGTGTTTGGTCAATCACACTACTCCAAGTGCGATTAACAAGGTAGTTTGCATACTTAACTGCTTCGCCCCAAAATGAATGTTTCAGATTAGCATCTTCTAGGACGCAGCGCATCATGGTTTGGAGAACCCCTTGCCGTCGTTCTGCCACTCCGTTGTGAGCTGGCGTTGAAGGGGCGGATGTTTGGTGAATAATACCGTTTCTGCGCATCCAATCCTGGAAACGTTGTGACATGAACTCGGAACCACGATCACTCTGGATTCTGCGGATCTTCACCCCATGTTTAATTAGATACAGTAGATACAGTCTGAGCCCTCTCGTACCTAACGGATTCAGGCAATGAACAGATTCAGATGGTGATAGATTCTGGGATAGTTTTTCATTTGGTTCCTCTTCTCAACCATCCTCTGCTACCATGTTAGATAAGAATTACTCTCATCAGAGGCGAAATAGATCTTCTCCTGAAACTCTGACATTATTAAAGAAAACCGCAGTTTAAATACTAAGGTATAAAGTATTTATTTCAGTACAAAAATAATAAATCACATCTTGGCTATAAAATAGGTCTTGCTCCTTACAGAAGCAGAAGAGAAAAGGAAGGAACAAAAGAAAGGAATGTACACATGCGTACTAGGAACATATTAATCACGTGCTCAGGAATAAACCACTATATTTGATAGGGATGCATCCCCCTGCATATACATGTAACAGGCAATATAAAATCACTGCCTGACAGATATATAGCAATTCACAGAGTTCTCTGTGAATATTGCTCCTTGTTGGGGTACTAGTTACTCTGTGCTAAAACAAACAATACCTTGCAGAAGTAGGGGATTGAAACCACAGGTCCACCACAGCAAAACAGAAGCACAGCTCCTACTGATATACTTGAAGTGACATAATGCAGCTGTAAAGTAAAAAGAATTACACACAAATTGTTTTTTGGAATATGCACTAGGGTTATACAAGGAACTCTTTCAACTGGTTTATATTTTGCTTCTAAGAATGAATAGTTGATAAAGATGATCTGATAAATAGCAGAGCCTAATCATGAAGCTTACACTTTTTTTTCAGTCCATATAAATGTAAAGCAATTATACTTTTTACAAAACACTTTTTACATTTTAATTCCAAACTTGGAATTAAACTTTTGGTGGGTTCAGATTATTTCTTCTTCCCACTAGCACAATTCCTGGGTTCATACAACATGCAATTCATGATTTGCTTAAATGGTGGCATTGAATAAGACATAGCCAACTATGTCTGCAATCTTAAACCATAAATTCTAGTTTAAAGAGCCCCAATGGTTGAGTTCACACAAGTATTCTTGGATGATGGGCTGAACACCTCATACTGCAATCCCATAGCAGTCCACTCATAAGTAAGAGTCATGCTCCAAGCATATGGGTTTAGGATTTCAACTTGACTCACTACAAATAACATATAGTAAAGAATCCAGAGCAAAAGTGGTGTGATGTACATTTACAGGATCCAATGAAGTGTGCTTTGTCCTAGTGCAATTTCTGCATGGGTAAAAAGCTATATTTTGGTGATTGACAGTTTCTGGTCTAACTGTTCTAGATATTAGCAATATCCACTGGTTTGCTTCCTCTATACTCCATATTCTATTCAAATTGGTGGGCAGAACCCAATTTTCAGGACAATTATTTTTTTTCAGTCACTTTGCAAAGGAAAAAGATTCAGTAAAAGTTATAGTGGTTACGGCACAGGCTAAAAGTGGAAAGATGGTGAGTTCTAGTGCTGCCTTAAGTGCAAAGCCAGCTGGTAACTTTGGGTCAGTAACTTCCTCTTGGATCCTGGAACAAGGCAAGTACAAACTGCTTCTGAAAATCTTGCCAAGGAGCACAAATAATAGCTGTATTTTATCTACTCATTAGCTTGCAGATGTTTGGGACTTGTAAATCAAGCTGTATTAATTCTGTCTGATTTTAAAGTAACATGTGCCCTTATTTCTAACCAATTCATTTAGACAACAACTTGTAGGTTTTAGGCACAGCAGACAGGGTGAACCCAAGGGGAACAATTATCATTTATATTAAGAAAAGGAGGTAGTGATTCACACATGTTCTCTGATAAACAAGAACTCTAGAAAAGAAGTCCCTTTGAATGTCATTTGTGGCAAATCACAAATACATAAAAAGAACTTTTCCTTTATTAACAAAATATTTAATATTCATTTTACAAAGTTATCTTTTAATTGAACAAACCTAGCTTAGACTAACTGAAAGCTGTACAACAATTACAAGAGGCTAAAGGAGATATATATGAGGGGGTGGGAACCTCTGTTATAAGTGAATGGAATATATGCTCACAATAATTATGTGTCAATGACAGCTCATCTTTCAATACCTTTTGAAATCATTTTCCTGCTGTACACATCGCTGAAATAACATTATAAAATTGCATCAATGAACCATAATGTCCCAGGGGACGAAATAGCCCATTTGCCTTGGAGACAACTCTCAGAAGCCTGCTTCTCTTAGCTGATTCTGGTTTCCTTCCCTTGCTGTTTTCTTGCAAGATTCAGTGTGAAAATTGTACTTCTTGATAGAAACGGCATGTATTCAATTTATCATTAGTAACTGCCCTTCATTCTTGATATGAAAAGCCTTTTCTAGCCTTATCTGAATGAATCTTCTCTCTTTTTTAAAATAGCTTTAATTTAGTAACTCTATTTATTTTATATATTTATACAATACAATGAAGTCAAGAATTCTACAATGCTTATTGGTACACATAATTTTAAAGTGCTTTTAATAATTTGTTTGGAGTTTTTGTATAAAATGTTGTACGCCGCCCTGAGTCCTCAGGGAGTAGGGCGGCATAGAAAAGCTACCAAATAAATAAAATAAATAAATAAATAAAATGTTGGCTTGGATATCATAATTTAATGCCACAAAATCACTCTTAACAAATCAGTATTTTATAAAAGAAACCACAAGCAGCTAAACATACTTCTAGCAAATTTGCTGAGAGTGGGCTCTGGAAAAGGGATGGATGTGGAGAGTGGCTTCTTCTGCCAGCTCTGATGAAAGGGAAGGCATTGAAGGATTGGGTGGATCTTTGAATTGTGAGTTACTGGTTGAAGTTTTGAGGGTATAAAACAGTGGTTCCCAACATGGAGCCCATGCCCCACAGGGGGGCAATTGGAACCTTGTTTAAACCGAGTTAATGGCCTTTTAGGCTTCTTCCGCATGAGTAGGAGTTCACTTTTTGAGTAGTAAGAATTATATGTCATGGGGGGACGGGGGGGCTGCTGGGGGTTCGGGAGAATCTAGCTAAGATTCTGTGCAGTTCGGAGAACCCCCAAATCCCACTCCTGGCTGGCCCTGCTCACCCCACCCCGCCTCCATGCGGCCCATTTTTGATGCCAGATAAGTGCAGGGTGCACGGGGAGGCTAGGGGAGGGCGGAAAACGGGCCTACTGGAAGTTCGGGAAGGCCGGAAACGGGCCCGTTTCCAGCCTCCAGTGCCTGGGGAGGCTGTTTTCACCCTCCCGGAGGCTCGAGAAAAGCCTCCGAAGCCTGGGGAGGGCAAAAACTCCCTCCCCTGCCATGGTGCAGGAGGCCGACTAGGCCACACCCACCATGGCCACACCCACCCAGCAACCGGGCAGAGAACCCCTTGCTAAAAATTTTTGAAGCCCACCCCTGGGGGGGGGGCATCAGGATTTTAGAGATGCTTAGGTGGGGCATGGCCGAAAAAAAGTTGGGAACCACTGGTGTAGAATAAACCATTAAGAGAAGTTAGGAGATTGTTAAATGGAGATGCCTGAGGACATGTAGAGGCTGGTGGAGAACAGAAGATTGAATTGTTGGTTTCTTGGTATTCTTTGAGCTTGTTTATTTTCCTACATACTTTTAATTAACAGGCTAGGTAACATCATCAACACATGGGAGAGTGGAGTTTGTTGATTGTTTATAACTTGCCCTTCCAGTCTTGGTTGAGGTGTGGTTACATCATTGATGGATCCTGGATTAAGTTATTATTTCTTCCTTCTTGTTTAACTGGTGCTGTTTCCTGTTTATCTGGGTTTTGGTTACTACAGAAGATGTACTCTGGACTGTTTATTTCCTTTCTGGTTTTTGCGCATGTTTTTAAAATGGTGTATAGATGGGATTTATCTCTACATGTCTTTTGATGTCTAATATATCAGAAAGCAAAGCTTTCAGGAATTCCCTATTCCCTTTGAATTTGACTTGATCTAAAATGTTGATAGTTTCCCCAATGAAATTATGATTGTACTGAGAAATTAGGGAATATTCACCATATTTTCTGACTTCTGGAATTTTTGGCTACATTCTGTCAATTGTCTACTTGTTTTTTCTTTATAGTGCTAACATTTTATGTTGAAGATTACTGTTTTTGCTTTTTTTGGTTACTGGGCCGTTGGTGAAGATGTTTTGGAGGGACTTTATCAGCTTGTGTGCCAAAGGGAAGAGGCTATTAGTTGTCTGCCAGTTGTCCGAAATATGCTTTTGATGTATAGGAATGTTATTTTTTGTAGTTGTGATAGCTGTGTTATGAAAACTCACATAGATATACTTTTTAAGGAAATTGTGTAGTATCTATTATATAGGAAAATGTTTTTGGATTCTGGATTGTTACCAGAGGTAGTATTTAGCCAGTTTGGACCGGTTCGGGCCTACCCGCCCCGGTGCTAAGCCGTCCTATTTAGGCACATTTTAAAGCAGCTCACATGCTTGCAAGCCGTGCGTGTGAGCAAAGCGCATGTGTGGATAGCTGCTGTTGTGTTCCGCCAGCGGCCTGTGCAGCTGGCAGCAGAGTCGGACAGCGAGGAGGCTGGGGAGGAACCTGGGCCAGGCCTGGAGTCTGGAGAAGGCTTAGTGCCAGAGGCAGGGATTCAGCCAGGGCCTCCAGAACCATCAGAGGCTGACATGAGTGAGGAAGAAGAACAGGAGGAGCCTGTTCTAAATGCACAGATGCGCAAAGCTGCCAGAAGGCAAGAACAGTTACAGAGAAGGACTACTCGGGAGTAAGGCCCCTCCCATAGGCTTTATAAGTGGAGAACATGAAAGGGTGAGTTGCAGGAAGCAACTCCGTTCATTCCTAGATCTTGTCTTTGCAACTCAAGCCTCAGTTTTGTTCCTGTTTGAACTTGGCAAAGTTTTCCTGCAAATTGTTCCTTGGCAGTTTGCCAAAGAAGAGCAAGGTTCGTGTGTGTTATCTGCCTTTCCCTGAAAGACTTTTAGTTGGACTTGTTTGATTTTGCTTGGACTTATGCTGACTGCTAATGACAATAATTAGCAGCCGTTACAAAAAAAAGACTTGCTTTACTTTATTTGGACTTAGGACTGCTAATGAAAACAATTAGCAGCCGTTACACAATAAAAAGAGGTTTGTGAGATGCTGTTTGTGCCGTGTTATTATCAGGAAGCCTAAGTCAGAACAGCTGCGCGCATGCGCGGAAGGGGCTCACAATTTTGATACTGGGCGAACCAGTAGGTAAATTATGTGAATCCCACTTCTGATTGTTACAGTCTAGTTTTGCTCATCTAAATAATGTTCTTACACATTGCTGTTATTTGGGAGACAGTAGGTTTGTTTCTTTGGCAGTGAAGTACAGGTAATCCCCGGGTTATGAGTGTTCCCTTAGCAAATGTTCAAAGTTACGTGATAAGCGCCCCCTAGCAAATGAACAAAAGGGATAATATGATTCCAATTATCTGAAGTTTAATTTATAAAGAAAGGAATTGTCATACTTTGTATAAAAATGCAAATACCATTTTTATGTTGTAGGACAGTAGATGTTCCTCTTTTTGCTTTTATTTTGTCTTGCTTGTAAGTTATTTGTGTTATTCTTTATTTATGAGATTTTCATCTTATCTTATTGTATAGCTCAAGTGTTGTACATAATGTTCCTATTTTTCTGATAACAAAAACCCTGTAATATCAGTTGGGCTGAAAGAGTAGTCCAAAATACCCAAGGTGCTTTCATCCTGAAAATGCTCTTCCAGATTGTAGTTCAGAATCTGTTCTGTATTATTTGAATTGTACTTACTAGTCTTGTATTTCTTTTTATTCTTAGCTGTCACGTTTAAGAAAATAGTTAAACACTGTTTCTATTAAAAAGTAAGCATTTTAACTAAGCTGGTGGGAGTAGCTTAGCCCAGAGGACAGGCTCAGGATCCAGATGGATCTTGACAGACTTGAACACTGGGCCCAATCAAACAAAATGAAATTCAATGCAGAGAAAAGTAAAATCCTACACCTAGGTAATAAAGATTAGTGGCCATTCCATGCCAAGCGCCACTATAAATGTAAGTATTTCTTCGTGGCTTCCAATGCTTATTTTATGGGTTCAGTGGCAAAAGAAGCTGGCTCCCCCCTGCTATTGATCTATCTAGTTGGCAAAAAGCGATGGGGGTTTTCAGCTTTCTTATGTTAATCCTCAACTTCCCTACTAGGGCTGGGCTGATCAAGTGCACCCTGAGTCCACTAAAGCGGAGATATTTATCTCCCTGTCTTGGTTTGGGATAAATCGTCTTAAGGGGAGGGTAAGCGGTTTAATTAGTTTGCTTACCAGTGGTTCATCCTCTGGATTGCTTCCGAATGAGTGTGATTCCTCCTGCTGAGATGCCGGAATATTCTCCCCAAAGAGGGGAGGGGATGGAAGCTCTACGATCTCCATGCTCCTCAGGGCAGTCTCCTCCCGCGCTGGTCAGGTTTCACAGGTTTCCCCCCCAGCGGGCATTCTGGTTTCCAGGCGGGTGTTTGGGAATGACACTCGGCAGCCCAGTGCCCCTCCTTTCCACACTTGAAACAGGCTGAGGATTTAGGAGAAAATGCATTTTGTGTTTTGAGGGGCTCTTGCTTCCATTGGGGTGGGGATTTTTTCCATGCTTGTCCCACTCAGTACTGGTTTCTGGCCATATCGATTTTGGCTTCTTTGGCTGTGAGGTACCACTCATGTAGGTGATTTGGTGCACCTCTGGCCGTGCAGGCATTGTATAGATCATCACTCAGCCCATCCTTGAAACAGCTTACTAGAATGTCTTCTGGCCAGTTCACACGACATGCGAGGTCCCGGAATTCTTCAGTATACTCTGCCACTGGCCACCGTCCCTGCTTCACCACCTTAATGCAGTCGCGTGCTTTAAGATCTGCAAGTGGGTCCTCGAAACGTCGTCGCAGGGCCATCATGAAATGGTCTGCATCTGGCAGTGGCTCCCTCCAGGGCCAGGGTAACAACTCGCACTTGGGATCCTTGTGTTTGGAAATCACGCCCGTACTTTTGAATGTAGGTGAGTACGTGTGCCACAAAGAATCCTAATTGTTGCAGATCCCCATCAAACCTCACCCAAAGGGGGGAGTTTGCCTTTCCAGTTGTGGGGCTTGGGGATGGTTGGGAATGGGCGCCAGTGCACGTGCTGCCTGGGGGGGGAAGGGTTTACTGGATCCTCTGCTGCGCCATCTGCTCGATTGGCAGCCTCCAGAGGAGGGGTGCCCCCCTGGCCTCATCAGTGGCTGCTGTCTTCCCAGTGCTCCTTGACTGTAGTTCTGGCTCCCCTCGGATGTTGAGATTTTCCAAAATTTCCATCACCAACTGGGTTATAGGTCTCTTCAAATGATCCTCTCTCAGTGGTGCTTTGGTTAGTTTCCCCCTGGTTGGAGAGGGCTTCAAGCTCCAATTTCCACCCCAGTTTTCGGTTACCGCGGTTGAGGGTGACTCCTCTGGTTCTCCCATCCCAGCTGTCTTTCTTCCTGATGCCAATTGACCAGTGGGGCTTTTCAGGATCCTCCAGGTTACCTCCTCCTCTCCGATGGGAAGCAAGAAGCAGGCATCTGTCTGGGTGATGGTTGATGTCTCCCTGCCCCAGCATTCCGCTTCTCCCTGTTCCCTGTTTTGTTCAGACATGGTTTGCAGGGTCCCCTCAGTAGAGCGAAGATTGCTTCTCTGGGTTGACCATTTTGCAGACGCTGCTTTCTGTAAGGATTGCTTCTTCCTCTAACTTAAGAAAGTGAGAACTCTCGAAACAAAGTATTTCGAAAGGATCTTTTATTAAGCAGAAGTGAAAACAATCAGTTCAAAGCAACATCTGAATAGCCTTAGACAAAACAGGTAGAGTTAAAGCAGTAGAGACCCTCAAAAAAAGGAGGTAATATTAAACCAGCAGCATATACCTAGAACAAAGTATTATATACAAAGAAATAACAATAACAACAATAACAACAATAACAACAATAACAACAATAACAACAATAACAATAACAAGAAGAAGAAGAAGAAGAAGAAGAAGAAGAAGAAGAAGAAGAAGAAGAAGAAGAAGAAGAAGAAGAAGAAGAAGAAGAAGAAGAAGAAGAAGAAGAATCTACTGAAGGTCCAACAGACGAAACAAGAATACAGAAAAAATGTGATAAAATCAAGAATGGAGTTGGTAAAATAAAGCATTACTGTCACAATGTGAATAATTGCCAGTTGTGCATCTCTACTATTTTCTAGATTTACTGTATTTCCTAATCAAGCAGACATGTGATATGTTTTACTACGCATGCGTGCATTCCAGGAGTTAGTCTCCTCCTACTACCCTTCTTCTTTGAAGCCTCGCCTGAGGCAGACGTGAATCCATTAGCTGAGAAGATGTAGCTTATTAAAGGTTTATTCTTTTGTTACTTTTGTACTAAAATAAATATTTTGTTAATTAGAATTGAATCTCGGTTTTATTTTCTAAGTACGAATGACTTCAGGGAAGCAAGATCCTAAATCGCCTCTTGATAGGAAAATTCCTATCTGACAATTACCGTACATGGCCAATTTCTGAAAAAAATAAAAGACAAAGTGGACAGTGAAAAAACTTGGTTATGGTTAACAGCTGGTACTTTAAAGAAAGAAACAGAATCATTGATCCTGGCTGCACAAGAACAGGCAATTCGTACAAATGCCATAAAGGCCAAAATTGATAAATCCTCAAATGATGCTAAATGCAGATTATGCAAGGAAGCTGATGAAACTGTAGCCCATGTGCTCAGCTGCTGCAAGAAAATCGCGCAGACTGATTACAAATTACGGCACAACTCTGTTGCACAAATGATCCACTGGAATTTATGCAAAAATTATAACATCCATACTGCTACAAACTGGTGGGAACACAAGCCTGAAAAAGTCACTGAAAATCAGATGGTCAAGATCTTGTGGGATTTTCATATACAAACAGACAAGGTACTGGCGCATAATACACCAGACATCACGCTGGTCGAGAAAAACAAGGTGACTATCATTGACATCGCAATACCAGGTGATAGCAAGGTCGATGAAAAGGTACACAAAAAAATTGCAAAATACCAGGACTTAAAAATCAAAATTCAACTATTATGGCACAAACCAGCGGTGGTAATTCCAGTGGTGATTGGAACACTGGGTGCTATCCCAAAAGCACTGGAATTACATTTAAAACAGCTCAAAATTGACAAAATCACCATCAGTCAAATGCAGAAAGCCACACTGCTTGGTTCTGCACATATACTTCGAAAATACATTATGACGTCCTAGGGGACTCGACTAGTGGGGCTCGACTAGTAATCAATGCCAAATCCAGCGAAACAATTGCTGTGATACAATTGTATAATAATAATAATAATAATAATAATAATAATAATAATAATAATAATAATAATAATAATAATAATAATAATAATAATAATAATAATAATAATAATAATAATAATAATAATAATAATAATAATATTTAGAAGAGACATGGTTAGCTTAAATTTGAGAATATAACATCAGTCTGTCAAACGTGAGATGAGTTAGCATAAAGAGAACTCATGGGAAGGTAAAGAGGGTGAAAGAGGAAGTAGGAGGAGGAGGAAGAGAAGGAGAAGAGAGGTAGAAGGGGAGTGAAGGAGTAAGAAAGTAGGAGGAGAAGATGGAGATAGAGAGGGGAGTGTAATGGAAAAAAGTGAAACAGACTGATGATTGATGATGTAAGCGCAGATTAAGATAATGACTTTAGAATGTCTGATTAAAATGTATAACTATGTATTCTATTGTTATATTTTAAGGTATATGTGTATTGAGTTGTATATGAAATTGTGGAAAAAAATTGAAAAAAATGGCAAAAAAAAAGTAGAGACCCCTCCCATTAGCCAGAATGCAGATTCTAGCCAATACACAAGTGTGAAAATGTTTTATCAACTGCTCTGAGAACCAGATAAACATACATTCCTCTGACTATCTTCCAGTTATCCATTAAAGTGAAACATCCCACATTGCCCCTCATAAACCTTCTCCAAAGGTGAAGAGATCTCAAGATGCTTGGTGCCAGGCTATAAGTTGTAAAACATCAATTGAGAAAGGCAATGCTAATAAATCAAACCCAAGGCCCCCTTCTCTCAACTGAATGGCAGTATCACTCTTTGGGATCTGACAGGCCGATGGAAAAACCCCGTTTTCAGCTTCCATTAGGCTGTCTATGCTGCACTGGATCGGGATGGGGAGGGGGGGAAGCAAAAAGCCTACTCAGCTACTCACCAGCACGACGGCGAATCTCTCTTTCAGCTCGCCGGTTTGGTAATTGGGAGCTTGAGGAGTAGATTGTTTGCCCGGACGTCCGCTGCTGCTCTTCCAAGCCTGGCTATGGCTGCAGGCGAACATCAGCCAATTTTCTTCCAGTGCTTGTTCAGGGAATCCTGGGAGCAGCAGCATATTGCATGCTTTTCACTCCAAGCAGCCTGGAGTGGAAAACGTATGGCTGGGGTGGAGGAGTGGTCCTTCTTAACAAGCTCCAAACTGTTGCTGCTGCTGCAAGCCCAGCTCTGGCTGCAGGAATGCGATTTTGAGGGCAGGCTTTTCCAAGGCCGGTCATAGAGGGAAACAGAGATGAGTGCGCCGGAGTACCGGACTTCCACCACTTGTGCAGGGAACCCAAGCTTGCAGCAACAGTTTGGAGCTTGTTAAGAAGGACCGCTCCTCCTCAAACATACACACACAGCAAACATGCACAGATCTCATGGCGCCGGGATCTTCTGTGAGGAGAAGGCGCATGGGCGAGTCCCTCCGGTGCTGTGAGATGTGTGCGTGTTTGCTATGTGTGTATGTTTGAGGCTGAGGAGGAGATGACTTGGCCGAACTTATGTGTCTCCATTCGCAGCGAAGCTGCTCAGAAGGCAGCCGCCACAGCCTGTCCCTTTATGATTCCCCCTCCCCGTCACCATCTGGCTTCAGCTTACGGAGCGACTGGGACTGGGAGAGTCGAGCCCTTTTCCTTTGGCAGCCGTGGCTCTGCTTGGCTGCCTTTGCACAGGGCCGGACGGCGGGCAGCATCAAAGTACCTTAAAGGGACAGGTTGCCGTAGCTGTCTTCCAAGCAGCTTCACTGCGAAAGTTTGGCCAAGTCGTCTCCTCCTTCTTGGCTTCAAACATATATACAGAGCAAACACCCATACATCTCATGGTGCCAGAGGGACTGCCGTCTCCTCGCAGGTCCCTCGTGAGGTGTGTGTGTGTTTGCTGTGTGTATGTTTGAGGCTGAGAAGGAGACGACTTGGCCAAACTTTTGTGCCTCCCTCGCAGCAAAGCTGCTTAGAAGGCAGCTGCCGCAGCCTGTCCCTTTAAGCACAGTGAAATTTAGCAGCCATGAGCCGCCGCTTTCCTCTAAGCGCTGCAGCAGAGAGAAGCAGCCAGCTTGAATGCTGTTTCTCTCTGCCACAACGCTTTCCGGATGGGACTTACAGGACCCATAGTGGCAACTCACGGTTGCTAAATTTTGCTGTGCTGCACAAGACGCTTTCCCAGCAAGAGCAGCAGTGGAGAGAAAACAGGTGCCAACCTGGAGAACACATGGAGCGGCTCCATGTACTCTCCGGGTCAGCGACTGTTTCTCTGGCTTCATATTTCTATACTCTAACCATCCCCAAGTATAGAAGAGTCTTTTCCCTAGCCTGTTTTAATGTTTTGCCCTTAGCACTACTTGACAGGTGATTCAAGAGGCTCCTGATTAGTGAGCGACTATGCCCCTGTGATAGGGCTGAGATTGAAACTGTGGAGCATGTCTTATTATACTGCCCTATGTATAACACAGCCAGAATTAAATTATTGTCTCTTCTTGGAACTGATCCCTCTGGTTCTAATGCTAGTAATTTGGCCTTATATTGTCTAGGGCAGTGGTCCCCAACCTTTTTATTGCCGTGGACCGGTCAACGTTTGATAATTTTTCCGCGGCCCACTGGGGGGGGGGGTTTGCGGCGTCGCGTTGATTATTACCCGTATGTTCCGGCGTATAAGACAACTGGGCATATAAGACGACCCCCAACTTTTCCAGTTCAAATATAGAGTTTGGGATATACTCGCCGTATAAGACTACCCTTCCTACTATCTTTCTTTTTCTTTCTGTCTTTCTTCCTTCCTAACATCTTTCTTTCTTTCTTTCTTTCTTTCTTTCTTTCTTTCTTTCTTTCTTTCTTTCTGTCTGTCTGTCTGTCTGTCTTCCTTCCTACCATCTTTCTTTCTTTCTTTCTTTCTTTCTTTCTTTCTTTTTCTTCTTTCTTCCTTCTTCCTTCCTTCCTTCCTTCCTTCCTTCCTTTTCACACTTTATTGCATACTTTCCTACAAGTAAGAATCCATCTGATGCCTTTTCTATGCATTTTATGACAAAGAACCAATAACAGGAACCCTTTTCTTCTACCTTGGATTTTTTAATTTCTTCACAATTGCAAGCTTTGTGATAGACAATTAGGCAACATATGCCTTGTACTGTGAAAACTACTTTGCTCTCTGTAGAACAAATGAAGAAACTTTCTGGCAACCCTCCAATATTGTCCAATAGGGACAATGGGATATTGAGAGAATCCCTGTGTTTGTGCTGTTTAATTTGTTGCTGCTGTAGCAGCTTCCTTGCTCCAAAGTGATATTTGTCTTTGAGTTGGTGGTTTCCATCATAGCATTGGTAATGATTCTTTCTTTCTTTCTCTTTTTCTCTTTTTCTTTCTTTCTTTCTTTCTTTCTTTCTTTCTCTCTCTCTCTCTCTCTCTCTCTCTTTCCTTCCTTCCTTCCTTCCTTCCTTCCTTCCTTCCTTCCTTCCTTCCTTCTTTCTTTCTCTTCCAGGATGCCAAGTGCGGGGAACCGCACCAAGCGAGGTAGGTGGGTGGGTGGGTTGCTCCCCTCCCCTCCCCTCGGAGGAAGAAGGAGCCTCTGTCACTGTCTCTCGCGGGGCTCCAGCTACCCGACTGAGTCCCCGACCGCGGCGCTGGCAGGGTTAAAGTGCATGGGAGGGAAGGAGAGCGCGTGCTACCGCTGCCGCTGCTGCTTTCGCTCCTCCGATATTTCTTCGGTGGGCGCGCGCGGGAGGAACCGCTGAGCAGAGGCACCCGGCAGCTTAAGGCAAGAGGCGGGCGGGAGACGCGGGCAGGAACCTGCCCCGATGCCACCACTTCTGGCATCCCCGTGCCTCTCACCCCGCTCGCCGGGTGCCTCTGCTCAGCGGTTCCTCCCACGCGCGCCCACCGAAGAAATATCGGAGCAGCGAAAGCAGCAGCGGCGGCGGTAGCGCGCGCTCTCCTTCCCTCCCATGCACTTTAACCCTGCCAGCGCTGCGGTCGGGGACTCAGTCGGGTGGCTGCAGCCCCGCGAGAGACAGTGACAGAGGCTCCTTCTTCCTCCGAGGGGAGGGGAGGGGAGCAACCCACCCACCGCTTGGCTGGAGAACGGCGGGGATGTGGCCACGGCCGTTTTTCAGCTCCCCCCGGCTCGGAATTTTCAATACCCGGCGTATAAGACGACCCCCGACTTTTGAGAAGATTTTCAAGGGGTAAAAAGTCGTCTTATACGCCGGCACATACGGTAGCAGGGCGGCCCGGTACCATTTGTTCTGCGGCCCGGTACCGGGCCACGGACCGGGGGTTGGAGACCACTGGTCTAGGGGATGACTGCTCCTATATTACTTCTGAAAATTTTTCTTAAGAGCTGTAACTATTAGAGGAGAACGTTGTAATTCTCTTTATTTATTTATTTATTTATTTATTTATTTATTTATTTATTTATTTATTTATTTAAATGGATTTATATGCCGCCCAACTCCCAGGGGACTCTGGGCGGCTCACAACATGTCCAGTCCATTTATCAATATAAAAAAAAAGACACAACAATTAAAAACTACAAAAATTAAAAGGAGCGTCTAACATTCATAATCAAGGGGGGAGACCCATATCTGGTCTGGTTGGTCTCACTTTCACCCCACCTGCTGGAAGAGCCAAGTTTTTATTGCTTTACGGAAGGCCAGCAGGGTGGGGATAGTCCTGATCTCTGGAGAAAGCTGGTTCCAAAGGGAGGGAGCTCCCACAGAGAAGGCTCTCCCCCTCGGCCCCACCAACCGGCATTGCTTGGTCGATGGGACGTGGAGGAGACCAACTCTGTGGGCCCTAACCGGTCATAGGGAGGTAAGCGGCAGGATACGGTCCCAAAGGTAGCCTGGCCCTGAGCCATGTAGCCAAGGCTTTAGCCAAGGCTTCTGGTGTTAATTGTTTGTGATTGTATTGTTTTCTTTGTTTTTTGTTGCACTTGTATCTTGGTCTGACTGTAAAATAAAATCATTATTATTATAGTATCCTCATGAACTTCCAAGTTAGATTGAGATGTGAATATTAATATTTTCAGTACACATTAATGCAGTACTAAGAATGAAACTCCTTTTGACTAACACAACTACATTATACATAATTGGATTTATTGCAATGTGCTGTACATGGTGCTGCCCATGGAATATCATCTGGATGCTTCAACTGGTTCAGAATACAAGAGCATACAGATATTTAATTATTTAGAAGGTTTATGTAGCAACCCATTCACCCTCAGTGATTCAGGCCGGGTGTCTTACAATCAATTAAAAAACCCAATATAAAAGAATAAAACTCAGTAACCCTCCACCCCCCTGGTGACAATACACAATCAAATGAGCCACTTAATGGGCTCCAACGCACCCTGGATTCCCCAGGTCTTCAGGGCCTTGTGTAAGTGTCAATGTGGGGGCATTTAGTTATTGCATTTCTGAACTGCCTATCTCCCTCAAAGACCTGAGTTGCCTCCTAAGTTGCACCGGCTTCCAATTTCTGAGTCCAATTTCAAGGTCACCTTTAAAACTCTATAGACACAGAGAACCAGGTTATTTTTGGAATTGTTTCTCCCTAAGGCTATCTGTCAACCCCACTAGGTCAATTAGGTCACTCGAGGTCCTCTCTTAAATGCTGTAATCTGATGGGACCTTGTAGGTCAGGGGTGCCAAACCTGTGGTGTCACGTCGTCACATGATGTATCATGACTTTTTTCCTTCGCTAAAATGGGGGTGGGGTGGCCAGTGCGTGATGCATCCAGCCCGCGGGCCGCAAATTTGCACCCCTGCTATAGGTGCATCTTCTCTATAGCCACCCCAGTTCTTTGGAAAACTCTTCCAGCTGAGATTCGAAGGCTCCCTATCCTTCTAACCTTCCAGAAGGCCATGAAGACCTGTTTCTTCCTATAAGCATTGGTCTAGGGTGGAGGCTAAATCAGGAGGCTGATTGGTCTGGCACCTGGTGGGAAAGATAGTTTTGCTTTTATTGTTTTCATCGGTTGTGGGCTGCCTAGGATTACATGAGATGTGATGTTCATCCATCGTATTCGAAGAGGACCTTGACATCTATAATTGGGGGGGATGTCAAGACTTGTGCGTGAATTGGATTAAAGTGAGGGAGAGGTGCGCATAGTCAGCCTCACTCTCTCTTCCCAGATTCCATCTTGCTCCAAATAGCAGGACAAGAGTCGAGACAGTTGGAGATGGGCTGGGCGCAGTGGTTGACCAGGGCGTCTTTCGTGTCTTGCCGTGCTCTAAGCGTACCACATCGCTTGCAGAGACCGCCTTCACGACCGTTGTCCTATTCTAGTATATTTCATCCGCTCAGTCCGCCGGAATCTGTCTTCACATGCTCAGGATAGACAAGTCCCGATCTCACCGAAGGTCGATGACCCAACGGCTACTCTCAACCTGGTTTGGCCAGCCTGTCGAAGCTGTTGCCCGGGGTGTGGCCGCTGTGCATGCTACAACTGCTAGGAGCCACAGGTGAGAGCTGAATGACAGGTGGGGACCAAAGGTGAACGAGCTGCCCTAAAATGAGCAAAGGACACGACATGCCCCTACACCAGAAGTGCTACCCCTCCCTGAGCACCCCATACACCCCACATGAGATAGGCAGTCATATAAGTTACATAAATAAACATCTCTATTAGTCAGAGTAATTTCTTGTCTCCAAGAGTTTGCAAGGAAATAAAACTAAGATATTCCATTAGATACATTTAGTTTGCTAGAGTAAAATGCAGTTATTAACTCTAAATGTATGCTTTATTTTCTCTATTTCTGTCAGGCGCAATAAATTAGGAAGCAAGGCAGTTCAAATGACTACAGGTTTGCATGCTAAAGCTTGCATGCTAAAGCTCTCTACAAGAATTTGAATTACTAAGGGTCAAAGCAAACTGGCAGTAGATAAGTCCACGGAATTCAAAGCGAGCTGGACTTAGATCTCTTGTGAGCACAAAGAGATTCAAGAGTGATGATGTGCCTGACCCCTCTCTTGGGCTTAGCTTGGTCATTTTCTACAATTTCTGTACATGTTAAAGAGCCGGTTTACTTGAGGGACTCTGCCTCCCATAGTATCTGCCTGACTATCTCATTCTGACAAGATTTGCACACTCCATGATGTTTTGAATAAACAATACCATCTATTATTTTATTTATTTATGTGAGATTTATATACCGCCTCACAGTGCAAGCACTCTCTAAGCGGTTTACACCAGTAAGCAATGTATATTTATATTGCCCCCAAAAATCTGAGTCCTCATTTTACCTACCTCGGAAGGATGGAAGGCTGAGTCAACCTTGAGCCGGTGAGATTTGAACCGCTGACCTGCGGATCACAGTCAGCTAAAGTGACTTGCAGTACTGCCTCTAACCGCTGCGCCACCTCGGCTCATGAATTATTATTATTATAATTAATATTAGGACCCTGGAAAGCACCTTGTCTGTTACTATGCCTAATCTATGAACAAGGATCCCATAAGATTGAGATGTCCCCCACCCTGCTAATGTTTTGAAGGGCTTTGGCACCCAGGCCTTTGGCTAGGGTGACTCAAACCTCCCCTTTGGATATGTAGGTTTATTTCTTTTGTTTCCATCTGTTTATGTCACTTTCCCCATCTTTACTCTTCATGTTTGTCTATTGTTATTTTTTTCTTGTTAACCTTTATTATCTGTAATCATTCAGAGCTGTTGTGAGTCAGGTGACATACACATTTAAGTAACCACTACAACAGTAATCATCTTCAGCAAAGGTACAGAAAGTTGCTTTTGCGTTGAACACATCTCCTTTCTCTCACAATTACTCCAACATCTACTAAAAATATAATACAGTAACATACACTTAATACAGCATAGAATTATACATTCAGTAAGGCAGAAATGATTTTTCACCCTCAAAAGGGTTACATTTGAATGCAGTTCCACAGAATGAAAATTTGCAACACTGAAAAACTGCCTAGGATTTTTAATTCATTTGTCTCACAATAAATCACCCAATACCCTGCCTTGCTTATTCTCATGGCCAATTGTAGATACTGCTGACCTTGTCCTTACATTCAGGGGTAGGTCCCTCCCGGTTGGGACCAGTTCACCCGAACCGGTAGCGACCTGCTGGTGATGTCACGCTGATGTCACAGAACCGGATCAGTTGGTGCCAGTCCGTGGGCGCTGCCATCTTTTTGAATTTTTTCCGATTCCCCCCCCCCAAATTTTTTATTTATTTTTTCTTCTGCGCATGCACAGAAGCCAAGTTTCCGGCACTGCACATGCATCACCATTTTGTTTTTGGCATTTTTTTTGAATTTTTTCGGAGTTTTTTGCACTGCGCATGCCCACGAGGCGCACCTACACAGCACGGGAGGAAGCGAACCGGCAGCGAGGTAAGTTGGAACCCACCCCTGCTTACATAAGAGCTGCTGTATTTTTTCTACTTCCATCCCTTTTTCTTATGGAAACACAGCACTGCTAAGCAATTGCTCTACATGCAGAATATTTCACCCTTTTTATAGGATGGTGAATACCAATATAATTTTTAAACCGCCTCACAGTGCAAGCACTCTCTAAGCGGTTTACACTCATTTTGCCAAGACAAAGAATGTGAAGGAGAGACTACGGAAAGACCAAGAGAGGATAACTCTCCAAATAACTCTCCTCCCCAAAATACATTATCACTTAAAAGAAATGTGAGGTATATTAAATATTTTGTGAATATTTAATAAGTATAAGTCATTAGTAAAAACAGTAAATCACTATTAAATGTAACTCTACTACTATAATTATTATATGTAGCACTCTAAAAAATGAAGGGCTAGTTTTAATCTTATCAAAATCCAAATATTTTGTTAATTTAATCTATTATGTCATGCATTGATGAAAGCATACATTTTAATACTTCAAGATTAACTTGATTTCAAAATATAAATACTGTGTACATTTATATTTTACTTCAACTGTATAATTTTCATGTGAACTTTAGGTTGGTTTCACCTGAGATACTGTGTTGAAATTCTGCCAAAATATACAAAATAGGAAAAAAAATATTGCTAACAGGAAGAGAAGAAGCTATGAATAATTTGCTGACTAAATTGCTAATCCTCATTAGGGCTATGAAGATTTCTGATCTCTATTAGAAATATTTTAAGTAAATTCTTTTTGCTTCACATTATTACACAATGCTCTTTGTTATATAACATAACAATCACTCAATGTATGTAAACTAAATATATGTGTGCGTGTGCGTGTGTGTGTGTAAGTAAACCAAGGGTGTCAAACTCAAGGCCCGCAGGCCGGATCTGGCCTGCGGAATGCTTAGATCTGGTCCACAGGTCCGCCCTGGAAATAGTGAAGGACCAGCCTGCGGTGCCTCTGCCAGCGAAAACGGAGCTCGGGAGGGCTCCTCCCAGGCTCCATTTTCGCTGGCAGAGGGTTGCAGGAGGCCGTCACAGCAAAGATAGTACCTATATTAATAGATGCCATGAGTCCAGTCATAGAGTATATAAAGTGCCACTTGGACACCACTGTATTGATAAAATCCCCATCAGTCAATCGTAAAAGATAGCTTTAATATCCTGTAACTATACCTTTAACATCAGCAAAACAACATCATGTGCATATCCCAGATCCCTGGAAAAGATTCAGTGAGTGGACAAAAATATCAAATCTAGTCTAAACTTGTAGCTAGCTAGGCCACAACAATAATAATAAATTACAAGGTTACCAAAGACTGAATATGAATATCTCTCCATGGTCTGCAGCAGGGGGGGTTCTAACTTACTTCACTGCCGGTTTGCTTCCTCCCGCGCCGTGTGGCTGCGCCTCATGAGCGCATGCGCGCTTTGCACGCATATGCGCAGTGGCAAAAAACCCAAAAAAATCCCCCCAAGAGTGCCAAAAACAAGATGGCAACTGCATGCACAGTGCTGGAAACTCGGCTTCTGCGCATGTGCAGAAGAAAAACCCGGATTTTTTTAAAAAAAAATTTTAAAAAAGAGATGGCGGCGCCCACGGACCGGCACCGACCAAACCAGTTCTGTGACATCATCATGACATCACCAGCGGGTCGCTACAGTTTCAGGCAAACCAGTCTAAACCAGGAGGAACCCACCTCACTCTTGCTTAGCAACAAAAATTTTGGGCTCAATTGTGGTCATAAGTCTTTCTTTCTTTCTTTCTTTCTTTCTTTCTTTCTTTCTTTCTTTCTTTCTATCTTTTTCTCTTTCTCTCTCTTTCCTTTCTTTCTTCTTTCTTTCTTTCCTCCCTTCCCTTCCCTTCCCTCCTTTCTTTTTCTATCTGCCTTCCTTCCTTCCTTCCTTCCTTCCTTCCTTCCTTCCTTCCTTCCTTCTTTTTCTTTCTTTCTTTCTCTTTCTTCCTGTCTGTCTGTCTTCCTAACATCTTTCTTTCTTTCACAGCAGGAGAAGGAAGACAGTGCACTGGCCGGCGCTCGGCTTACCTTCCTGGCGAGGCTCGGAGACCGCCCAGCACGCCCATCCGCCAGCTCTCCATTTTCTGCCTGCCCAGCCAAGTCCCCTGCCAGCCCGGAGACCCGCGGACCCTGAGGCTGGCGGAGCTCCATAGGTGCACGCCCTGACGCTTTCCGGCCCGCAAAGGTCCTGGAACCGAAGGCGAGAGGGGTGACATCCCTTGTAATGTGCCGTCCGGGAGCGCGGACTCTGGGCTGGTGGGGGCCTTGGGGGGGAAGGCAGAAAGTGGAGAGCCGGCAGATGGGCGTTCCAGATGGTCTCCGAGCCTCGCCAGGAAGGTAAGCCAAGCGCTGGCCAGGCCTATGCACTCCCGCCCGCCCCTCACTCCGGCCGTCTCCTGGGAAGTTCGCCGAAAGTGGCAGCGGGCGGAGCTGGGCAGGGCGGAGCCGCCAGTGCAGCAGCGCCCGGCGAGGAAGGCTGGGCGGGGAGGTGCGGCCAATTGTCTCATTGTCCTGTGGGGTGGATGGGCTGGAAGAAGCACGGTTGAGTGCGTCCGGGGCAGCACAGCCTATTGTGCCTTCTCTTGCCCCACTCTCCATCCCGGAGGGCCGTGCATCCCCCCGCCAATCCTCCATAAAACCGCCTGCCCCGTTTCTGCAAAGGCAGAGCCCTGCAGGGCGATCTAAAGAGGGGAGGGGGATGCTGTAGAAAAGGCCGCCTTCCACCCGTGCCTCCCATGCCAGCTCTGCGGGACTTGGGGCTCTGAAGCAGCCCACTGACTTCCAACCCAGCGCCGCGGTCAGAGTTCCCAGAGTGGCGCTGGCGGCTGGCTGGGCTGATCCGCAGAGTAGGCAGGTGGCCGGTTGAGAAGCCAGTGGGCTGCTTTGGAGCCACAAACGCCGCGGAGCCGGCACGGGTGGAAGGCGGCCTTTTCTGCAGCATCCCCCTCCCCTATTTGGATCGCCCTGCAAAGGGGGTGGGTTCTGCCATTGCAGAAACGGGGTGGGCACATGTGCAGCAGCCCCTCTTAGCATCTGAATTTCCAAGGGCCGCCTGCCCACCCACTGGCTGGTCCGGGCTGGATGCTGACCTTAGAAGGCAAGTGGGCGTGGGGGACCACTGGGAAGGCCGCATGGAAGGCCGCCAAGCATGGCAGGGCCACGGGGAATGGAGTAGGAAAGGCAGGCTAGGACAGTGGGGGGTTGCAAGGGCAGCTAGGTAGGCCGCGACTTCGCTTGCTTACCTGGCAAGCAGATCAGGGGCGCAGCGCTTCAGGCAGGCAAGCTGCAGAGCAGAGACTGGGCAGGCCAGGGCGAGCAAACAGTGACCGGGGCGTTGGCGAGGCGTAGGCGAAGCGAGTGCCCGTGTGGCAAAGGGGAACAACTTATATAGGCCGGGGGGTGGGGGTGGGTGGGCCAGAAGTGCCGCGTGGTGGGAAAAGTAGCGAGCGGGCAATTGGGTGTATGGGTGGCGGGGGCGCGGGGACAGGACCGGTTTGGGGGTGTGGCCAGCCAGCTGTCGCTACCTGTATGGCAAACCACCTGCCGCCCCCCTGGCCCCTCTTAGCGCCCCCCTGCCACCCCCTTGCCTCTTAGTGTCCCACTAAGTCATCCCACCGACCCCCAGGGGGCAATACCTCCCACTTTGGGAACCACTGCCTTAGATAAATCCAAGAGAAGCCTCTTGTAGAAACCTTACTCCTCCTTTTCCTCTTCTTCTTCTTCCTCTTCCTCCTCCTCCTCCTCCTCCTCCTTTCTTCTCATGCTCTTTTACTGCTTCAGATGTTGAGGGAGATACAAAGTCTTGGCTCTTGTTTTTCTGACAGCCTCAAACATTGTTAATTGATGTTATACTCTAAAAACCTGCTAACCCACAACTGCCTTTAAACTATGTATTCGATATTTATTTTTATAAATACCAATTATAAAGACATTAGAATCCATTGAACATTTATAGTGTTAGAAGACACAAATCTGTTTGGCACTCTTCAATGAAATATCCTATAAATAGCAGCCAAACTACATCTTTCATAGGCCTTTATGACAAAACTGAAAAAATTCTGACAGGAAAAAAGGAAATTTTAGCTTCTGGAAAAACAACTGATATTACAGTAACACTGCAACATGTCATAGAAAATGGGCACATAACCCCAATTTTCCATTAAATGAAATTTGGTCAACAGATTTTTCAGGTCCAACTATTTCAAGCCAAAACATTGCCTCTTTACATTCTAAAGAGACAACCTTTCAAGTAATATTAGTTCCAGAAGGACAAGGTACATCAATTCATTTTGCATGTAGCCAATTCATAATTGAAAACAAAGCAGAGTAGTTACACACCTCAGTACATTACTTTCTCCGGCCTGGTATACTGCCCTGTTTTGTTGGAATTAAAATAAAATATCTCTGCTGTAGTAATACATCTACCATTTTTTACCAGCTTACAGCTACGAGGCAACAGTTGTTGGTACAATTTTTACAAAACAGTGTATGCAAAGGACTCAAGCTTAATTACTATTAAAATAGGAAGAAGCTTGTTTGAAAATGCCATTTTGGGAGGGAAAATGGAATGGTGGACTAAAACTGTTCCATGGCAGTTGGGACTGTTAAGAAGGGAAGGCACACACTGTGCCAGCCAGTAGTAGCATAAAATGAATGGGTTCTTACCCAGGGTAAGAAGGAATAATCTCTTCAATGTGAAAATAAATAAAAAGCCAGACTCAATGAACAACTGAAGGGGAAGTTAACTACTAAACCTAGAACAGTGTGAGTATTGCCTATCACAGTATCAAAAACAAACAATTACCTTACTATTTTTTTTTACAAAAGCTGTAGACTGCTTTGTTATTCATTTATCTTTGTAAGGATTTGCTCTTCTGCTATTATTACTAGTACAGGTCTCACAGAAATTTGAATTTGGCAAGTTTTAATCTATTAGCATTCAAAAATACTGAGACTTTACAAATATAAAAAATAGTTTTAGCTGTTTTAAAATAATCATGTTGATTAGAACTGGCCCTCTTACTGCAATCACAGCAATTGAATTGCTGCCTTTATGATTCTCAAGAAAGTTCAGGCTGACTGTTCCCACTGTATATGCCACAGCACACTTAAAATATATTCTGGGAATTAAGCATCTGCTATGCTTCTTTCCTTCAATCAGAAACTTAAAAGTAGACTGACAGGTCATAGAAAGACTAGGGGTACAATTTATCTTTAATATTTACTAAATAATTTCACAATATCAGAGTGTCGATTTTACTATTCCAAATATACTCCCAGGACCCATAACAAACAATCAGATTATTGGATGAACTGAAACTGTTAGCATTTTTGTGTCATGTCACTTCTGAAGCAGTTGTTAGTATAGTACATTGCTTCAGCATCTTCCTAGTTAATAACTTCCTAGTTATTGAAAATAACTGCTTTTTGCTGAGAAGCCAAGTGTTATAGCTAGAAGTAACAAAAGCCAACTTCTCCTTCAGTGCAGGATAAAATCTTTACTAGCTTCTATATGTCTACTCAAATCCAAGTCTCATTACTCCAAGGGAGTTATGCTCAAGTGATTGATATGCACAACAACCAAATTAGCCTTGAGCTGTCTTTTTGAGTTTCATAGCAGTAAGACTTTCTTACTGATTTTCAAAACTAGAAGATTTCCAACTAGATAAGTTTTCCATGCATTAAAATTTAAATATATAAGGGAATTATTCAAAACACTAATGTACACATCAATTTACTGGCTTTCCTATCTATTCTACCAGAATGAATCAGAAGGAGGATCGAGATTTGAATCTCTTTCCCGGAAAAAGTGTCACTTTGCTCCTTGTAACGGCAGTTACATCATAGTTAAAACTTTTTTTCTTTTTTCCTCTTCCTTCAACATCCTGATAGGGAAGTTGTATATTCTGTTTTCTGCACTTACTCAGGGAGGATTGATTTAAATCAAGGCGATTGTAATCAATGAATTAAAGAAGAAATATGCCAAAATAACAAACTAAAACACATTTTCCCACTTAGTAGTAGTACATCTAGTGAATAAACTATGTTAATTTAAATTAAGTATGATTTGTATCATCTTAAACATTTTGGAAGTCTTTTTCTATTTACCCAGATGGAACATTTTTATGAGTATTTCCAACTATGTGTAAGCTTACAAAAATATAAAAATATACAGATAATCCTCCACTTATAATCACAATGGAGCCCAGAATTTTAGTCATAAGACATTGTAGTCACAAGTCGAGACACCACGTGTCCAGCTTGGTGGTTTTTGCCATTTTCTGACCACGGAATGCTGCAACCTGTCATAATTGCAAATGAGCTGCCAAGTGCTCAAAATGTGATCACATGACTCATAATTTTGAGGATGAGTGGTAAGCAGCTTTTTAAAAGTCCCCCGTAATTTTGGTTATTAAAGAATCAGTTTAAGTCTAGGACTACCTGTAGGGATCCCTATGCTAGAGAGGCTTAACAATTTTAACTCAACGTGAATAATAATTAATTCAGACATTAATTTTTAGAGCTATGATTACATCACAATTTACTTAACAAAAACTTAGTATCTTCCATTTTTTATTCATCATAATTGATTTGCATTGTTTCAGTTTAAAGCATTTCAATACCTAATAATAGTAACATTCAAAAGCTCCGAAAGTGCTAGTTTGATATACAGTAATAGTCAGAACACTAGGCTAGAAACTAAGAGACTGAGAGTTCTAGTCTTAGGCACAAAGCCAGTTGGGTGACCTTGGGCCAGTTACTCTCTCTCAGTCCTATGAAAAAGGAAATTGTAAACCACCTCCAAAATCTTGCCAAGATAAATGTAGATTCAATCAGTCACCAGGAGTCAACACTAGCTCAAAGGCACATGTGTGCACCAGGGGTGGGTTGCTCTCTTACCTCGCTACCGGAACGCTGCGCATGCATCGCCATGTTTTGTGCGTGCACCCCCTCGTGCGATTTTGCTTCCGCGCATGCGCAGGAAGCAAAAATCACGAACATCTCACGAGGGGACACGCGGACGCGTGCAATTTTGGCAATTTTTTTGCTTCCGCGCATGCGCGGAAGCAAAAAAACCACTGAAATCTCATGCGTGCGCGCACATCCCCTCACAATATTTTGATTCCGCGCATGCACAGGAAGCAAAAAAAGCCCCAAAAATCTGAAAAAAAGATGGCGGTGCACGACGGCCCGGTGAAGACGGCACCGGAGCAGTCATGCGCAAATTGCGTAATCTGCTGGCCGCTACCAGTGCTGCAGTGTCGACCGCACCGGTAGGAACCTACCACTGGTGTGCACGCATGTGAACACACAGCTCTAAAATTGTTGGAATGTTATCTTGAAAGTTTTACCAACTTAAATATGTTTAGAAAAAAGTTTTATTGAATACTGAGTTTAGTAGATGCTTTATAGGTAATGGCATTAGGTAACTGAGGTAGGACACAGCTATGTACAGATTTCTACAAGCAACTTGATGGTAAAAGCACTGAAAAATATGTATCTCTTATCTTAAGAAACAGATTAAGAGCTTCACATTGATTTAACTGATACAGAACAAATCACTGATGTTCACATGAAACTCAACAATGACTGTATTTATAGGCAGTGAACTTTAGGATAGGAAAATTAACGCAGACTGTAGAGACAGATGTTCTTATCTACAATATGGATTTCTATGACATATTGATGAAAGCCAGTGTGTTTAAAGTAGATGGACAGAATATTTCCATTATGTTGCATGATGAAATAAAACAAAAAGTCATCTTTTCCTTTAATAATTACACAATAAGAAAAAAATGTAAATCAGTTCTCTGTAGTGAGATGCAATGACTAGTTAGGCTTAGGATATGATTAGTGAAAGGCAACTGTCCTGCCTATTTTTCCGTGATCCTAAATAGGATGTTTTGTCCAGAAAACATAGCAGTCATGTAAAGTGAAATTAATGTTTCCTATATTTTCAAAGCCAATCTTATTTCCACTATACCAGTGATGGCAAACCTTTTTTTCCTTGGGTGCTGAAAGCGTGCCCACACCGATAATTCAATGCCCCCCACGTGCCCCAACCCCCCGTGCATGCGTGACACCCATTCTGTCCCGCCATGCATGCACGCACGACCCCTCCCCCGCTCCATTTCCTGACTTCCGGTGGGCTTGGTAGGCCCGTTTTTCGCCCTCCCCAGGCTCCAGAGGCCCTCTGGAGGCCGAAAATGCCCTCCCACAGCCTCCGCGTGAGCCAAAAATCAGCTGGCTGGTGCGCACATGCGCGCTGGAGTGGAGCTAGGGCAACGGCTCACATGCTGGCAGATATGGCTCCGCGTGTCACCTCTGGCACATGTGCCATAGGTTCGCCATCACGGCACTATACAATCTTCCCTCGTTAACAAAATAGTAGTCATCAACCTAGACTATTGCAATTGCTTGGCAAAAAAATAAGCTAATAGATTAATGACCTTAATAAAACTAATATCATAAAGGTTGTTTCACAAATAAAATTCATTTTTTGTTAGACTTTTGATCCATGAATTTAAAGCTACCTCATTTTTCAAGTCAAAAATATTTTTAAAGAAGTTTGAGACAAACTTAACTTTTATTGTAACCCAAGCTATACTATTAATGGAGAACAAGTTTGATGTAGTTGTAGGACATCAGGCTAGAAACCAGGAGATAGTTAAGTTCTAATCCCATCTTAGGTACAAAGCCAGCTGGGTGACTTTGGGCCAGTCACTTTCTCTCAGCCCTAGGAAAGAGGCAATGACAATCACTCCTGAAAAACCTTCCCAAGAAAACTGCAGGGACTTGTCCAGGCAGTCTTTAAGAATCAGACATGATTGAACAGAAGAAGAAAAAATATTTTGTTAATGGTCAATAGTGCAAAGAGGCATATATAATAAAATATAACACCTTTAGTGATTATCCCTTGTTTATTGGGAGAAATTTAGCCAAATACAAGATCTTAAAGAATTAAGGTATATCATAGTTTCTTCAAGAAAATATCTCCTCCTGATATCCCATGAACAAATTTCAGTTCCTACAGGTCCCTCAACCAACAGTTTAAGATTTCTTTATTTTCAAGTTTAATCAAGATAATAAGAGTATATAAAGATCACATACGAAATTTTGTAAACAAAAAGCA
Organism: Diadophis punctatus similis; assembly: GCA_023053685.1. Taxonomy (NCBI): domain Eukaryota; kingdom Metazoa; phylum Chordata; class Lepidosauria; order Squamata; family Dipsadidae; genus Diadophis; species Diadophis punctatus. The sequence goes on along the minus strand of JALIGW010000004.1, from coordinate 54,107,080 downwards.
TTCTGGTGGTTCAGCAATCAAACTTTTATATAAAGTAGCTATATTTATGGTCTAGATATCATAATCAAAGGATTGTTTGTTTTAAACATAACCCAATTCATAGGTTTTTATCTATTAGCCAAAAGGACCAGACGTTTTCACCATTAAAAAATAATAATAGATTCAGGAAGTAAGATTACTTCGAAGCAGATCAATCCTATGCTTACCTATCTAGTTCAACTTATTTAATTACTTACCTTTTATACACAGTACATTACAATTTAATTAAGTGTACAAAAAATTGACTCATAGCCAAATCCTCCCAAATAGCATTTTCAAGTTTTTAACAAGGTTACATAAGTAGGGTATGCTTTGCTAGTATAAAAAGATGCTTTATCAATGGCATTTTACCCCCCCCCCCTTGAATAAAATACCTACAAAAACTAGAAGATGTCTTTAAGATGCATATAGAAACTCTAGGAAAAGGTGCATATTGTTAAAAGCAAATTTTCTGCATATTTCCCCTGGAGCAAACTGTACTGAAGCCAGCACGATTAACATACCTGATATGAGCCACATAGGAGCAAACTTCATAGGTTCATTATTAATAAAGCAAGCATATTTAAAAGCAGTCACCAAACACCCCAAAACAGACTCTGAACAGCCCATACCTCAGAATAAAATCAAGAGGCACTTAAAACAGATAAATTGCAAGCAGAAAGTAGCAGGTATTTTCATAAAACAATGAAAAGTAGATACTGTTTCTTACTAGGAAATCAGGCTGAGTGGGTTTCTTTCATATTATTCTTTATACAGTAACAAACATAATAAATAAGACTGAGGCAAAGTATCTGTGATCCATATATTTCTGTAAATTATAACAAGGATAACACTGGTAAGAAATTAACAATATATCTCTTAGCAAATATTCCAAATTAGCTTTTATTTTCATACTAACACCAAATCAAGTAAAATTTACATCCTCTCATACAATCCAAGACCCTTCATAACCTTTCATTTTAATCTTTATAGGATATTAAAAATCTTTATAGGACAAAGATATTAGGTGGATTTCATACTATTTTGACAGACTATTTTCCAACAATTGAGCCGCTTCCAATTTTTTTTACCCTTTACAAATTATCTTAGGGTAGACAGATAATGATTAGCACTGTAATAAGCAAAGATCTCAAGGGTTTTATGTTGCTTTTTTTTAAAAAAAAACAAACCTTTAAAAATGCTACTGACAAAGAGAAATGAGATTCTTACACAGGCGCAATTACATCTTACAAGCTTGCCAACATTACAACTTGGAGAGCATCATTCTAACAAAGCGATATATTCAGAAATGAGCAGTAAGCCCCACAGAAACAGAGATTCGTTCCAAACGTGACATCATGATTAATGATACAATCTAAAACCACTCATCCAACCTTTACAAAAGAAAGACGCAGCTTTGGAAAAAAAGAGAACTAGGAGGAAAAGTTACACAGGCTCAGCTAGTTAAAAAGAAGCTGAAATAACCCGAGGCATTAAAGAAAACAAGCCAGAAAATAGCACAAGACAGTCGCTTATTTCATCCCAGTTATGACCGGCATCCAATTCCCCCAACCGTGTAAAGACCTACGTAGCGGCGGAAGGGGAGGAAGCCACCGATCGCGAGGCTAACGAGTTTCTGACGGATTAAGAAAATTCCACAAGGCAAAGAAAAAAAGGCACGCATCCAAAGGGAAAAGGAAAACAAAGGAGCCGCCAACCCAAATGACTCCAAAGCAAGAATAAGTCCTAGCTAAGACCGGCGGGAGCACAACTGATGCTCGCAATCCTCCGGGTGGCTCTCGCTTGCTAGCTCCGCCTGCCTCGGCTCTCAGGCTTTTACGTAAAGCCCCGTTGAAGGGCTGGGCGAGAGCGCTTACGAAGCGCCTCTCATCCCTCCCTCCGTCGTTCGCTTAGTCAACTGGCCACCGCCTTCTGCTCCCCTGCCCCCTTAAGTAGAGCCCGTCTCTGCTGACAGCTCTACGGGCACAAAATGGGGCTCTCTTCCCGTGGGCGCCGCCATTTTGTGAAGAGCCGCCTCAAGCGGTCCTTGGCATGGGGTCCTCCGCTGCAGCTTCCTCGGCCCGAGGATGCCGGTAGCAGTAAGGCAGGTGCGCTGGAACGGCTGCTGGGGTCTTTGGAATGGTTGAATTAAAATGACCCCCTCCAGGGAATCCCCAGCTGACACTTACGTAAGGGACGTGCGCAATTGCTGTGCTCAGCCACGGAAATCTTTCTAATCGTGCTCTACGCAATTTGCCTATCCTTGCTTTGGCTGCTCCTGCCGCTAGAGTACACATAAATTGAAACCGACTCACTCACCTCTGCCAAGCACTGATGAGAGGGAGACCCCCTAGTTTTGAGTCATTCGAGGACTGTTGACGAAATGATCGAGCTTCCGTTTTTATCGGGAACCGGTCACTTTACAGTACTAGGAGGTTGATGTTGAGCATTTCTACAGGTTTTATTATGTTAAAAATTGGAGATACCTCCGCCTGAATACTCTCGCTAGAAGCAGAAAGTCTGTGGGAGATATTTCTGCAACGTTTCATCTAGAAATTGTACAAGAATTTATAGCATTTTTAAAAAGCTGGCATGTGTTCCTAAAGGGCGTTTCGCTACAATAATATGTCCAAGGCAATTCTTACCAAGCATCTTATTGCATCACTTTCTCGTTTTCAATATGAAACTGCAATCAGACTGAAAAATCATAGATTTTGACTTAATTTCCTGAAGAAATGCAATCTAAATTTGAAAGGGAATATTGGTGTGTTTTCGGGGTCCTGGGTGCTCTCTGAGCTTGCTTGTTTTCTTGCAGATGTTTCATTACCCAAATAACAGCACTCTACTAGCACTGATGATGTTACCTAGTTTGGGTAATGAAACATCTGCAAGAAAACAAGCTCAGAGAGCACCAAGGACCCCTCATGTCAACCTGAGCTACAAATATTCTCATTATTGGTATCTTTGCCAGGGTCTCTTGAGATCACAAACTACTGGAATCAGTTTTTAAACCAAATTGTAGTTAACAAAGTGTCAAATTAATAGCATGGCGATGGAGGGCTGAGTTTTCAGTTGACCACATAAAAGTGTTCCCAGTTTTAAATACCCACCTACAATTTTGTTTAATCTGAATGCATCCTCATCCATGTTATCATGAATAAATTAAAAAGTAAAGAACATTTTAGCAATCAGCCTTGTAGAATGCAATCATTTTATGGGCCTATCTCCTACTTTAAATAGGAAAAGCCATAATTTTAAAGTATGCATTACTGTAATTTGAATTATCATGCTAACAACTGTATATTAGTCTTCATTCATAACAACTGTTTATCTGAAAATCATGATTAAGGTCCTTTTAATGTATGTGTAATGCTCTAAGACATGGTGTCAAACTAGTGTCAAACTAGTGGCATCACGTTGCTGTCATGTGATGTTTTGTGGCGTTTTTTCCCTTCATGGAGCTGGGCCGGGCATGGCCTGCGCATGACGCATCCGGCCCGCAGGCTGCCAGTTTGACATCTCTGCTTTTCCTTCCTTTCCAATCACTTATTCATTCTGAAAAACAAATTCCCTCCTTATTGTACATAATCACACAATATATTTTAATTGCTATAAAGGTGAGGCACCTATAGCCTTCTAAAAGTTGCTGAGCCAAGCCAATATGGCCATAGCAAGGGATGCTAGATGTGGTTTGGAGGGAGGGAGGGAGGGAGGGAGGGAGAGAGCAAAAAAGAGCATGCACTGAATTCCTTTCCTGCTATAATTCCTCTGACACTTATCTTTTATGGCCTGTAAATCTCTCTTCTGCTTATACAGAACATAATTAGGTATGCAACATTCAAGATGCACAACTTGTTTGGATTAAGAAACCTTGAGCTTTGACTATAATATTTACCAATAATATCTGTATGATTGCTGGACACTTACAGCATGAATTGCCTCAACAAATACTTTACCACTGTCTAAGGGACAGAATCTGCCTTCTACATGACTCTACAATATTTAAAGCGTTCAAAGTGTTTCATCTTTTTACCTCCCATTGCAGGAGGTAGAACTGCAGAACAGACTTCCTTAATATGAATTAGTATTCACTGCCGGGATGAGATTTAAATTGATAGGCTTCATCATTATGTTCTATTTATCACGTGTTTGGTTTAATGTATAGGCAATTTCTAAATATATTTTATAACTTTTTAATTGTAAAATGTATTTTAGTGAGTCTCAAGAAATCACATTTTATTAAACGTTTTCATATCTCTTATGAATCACTCTTAATTCTAGGAGAATTATGCAATGATTACTTTAGATGATTTGTGAAAATAGATGAGAATATGCATTATAAATAACTTAACTAAAAATTTACCTTCTAAATTTTCTAAAAATCTATTAGAGAAGGATATTTATTACTATTTAAAGAAACACAGTGGCTATATTTATTCAAAAATACCTAGTCCTCCTCTTCCCCTCCTTTTTTTTAATCTTTCAGTAAGTATTCCATCTGTTTAAAGTTTGGAAGAATGGAACATTTCCTCTGCCCCTAACCCTGGAACAACCGGTAGTAGCCCTTCCTCTCTCCTACCTTTTCTCTTTCCGCCCAGCTTTGTGTGAAGTTTGCGGCACATTGCAGATGAGCCCTTAGCCGCGAGAGAAGCCTATTGTTCCCCACCAGGAACTGCTCGTTGGCAGGCCTGGCTTTTGCCATTTCGAAGCTGCTTTTTGCAGTGCCTCTGCTGACCGCCGGGGTTCACTGTGTTGCGCTCTCGCCCAGGCAGCAGCACGGCTGCCTCAGATCTTTTTGTCTGAAGAGAGAAGTGAATCTTGCTGCCGCCGCCGTCGTCGTCGTACAGTGTGTATATATGTGTGTGCGCGCGCGCGCGCGAGTGTATGTGAGAGAGCGAGGGAGAGGGGAGATTTCATGGATTCGCGTCTGTAATACACATACACTGTCAGTATCTCACTCCAGCCTCCCCAACCCCCACCCTACCACAACACTATCCCAATTCATTGTGTGATCCAGCAGCACCATGTTGAATCTCATGTGCAGGCTGGCTTGGTTGGGCTTGTGGTGTTGAGAGCGGCAGGCAGGCAGGCAGGCGGCGGCAGCGGCAGCAGCAAGAATTACCGAGAGGTGCCCCTCTCCCTCCCTGTGCGTTGTGTGGAGACAGGACTTGCAATTACCACTCTCCGGCTTCTCTTATTCCTTTTAAACTTTTTCTTTTTTTTTAAATCAAGCCGTCTCCATGGCTGATCCCCGGCCGAGTACAGGAACCTGGATCTCTTAAAGGCAAGGAGTCGCGGATTGTTGTTGTTTTTCTATTGGATTTTTTTTTAAGGAGACAAAACCCAAATATTTTAAATCCGAGGGGGGAAAATGGCAAACTCGGCCGGAAAAAACCAACCAGACCATAGGAGAAAAGGACTCGCTTTTCTGGACGAGCTGCGGCAGTTTCACCACAGCAGAGGGTAAGGAAAATGGGGAGATGGAAGGGGATGGTGGTGGGGGAGGTTGTTTAAACCGACCGATTTTTAACTTCCAGCCCCTGCCCTGAAGGACGAAACGGCCCCCTGCGAGGGGAGAAAAGGGGGGCAGAGTTGACAAGTTGTTTCTCTCTCTCTCTCTCTCTCTCTCTCTCTCGCCAGGTCTCCTTTTAAGAAGATCCCTGTGGTGGGTGGAAAGGAGCTGGATCTTCACGCTCTCTACACCCGAGTCACCACTTTAGGCGGATTTGGGAAGGTGAGTGGAAGTTTTCCTTTGCCTTTCTCTACCACTAACCTCCCCTCGAAACTCTCTTCCGACCCTGGGGAAAAGGCGGTTGGCGGGGGGTCGGCATCGGTCGTTCTTCAACCCGGCTTGGGAAGGAGGGAAGTGGAAGAGGGAAGCAGGCAAGGTAGGTTGGCGGCTCGGCCTTGTTGGGGAAAAGCCGAAAAGGGGGGATTCAGGGATGCCGAAGGCAGCTTCCCGTTCCCCCTTTCCCTCTGCCCTCGTTATTTGGTTCATTCCCTCCTTTTCTGGGGAGAAGGCGAGTGGAGGAGGTTGTGTTTGGAGGCAGTTTCTTCCGCGTGTGTGTGTGTGTGTGTGTGTGCGCGCGCCTCGCGCAGAGTCTGAGTGCAGTTTTAGTGGAACTCAAAATTAGCGGGCATGTTTAACATCGATAATCGGCACGGAGCATGGGCTAGGAAATGATCCTAGCTGCCGTGGGGGTGCATTGGCGCTGCCCTCGGAGCCCCTTCCGGGAAGAAATAACAAAAGGGGCAGCCAAGACGATGTGTAATCAAATAGCCATCTTTAGGCTTCAAGACTAGGGACAGAAATGTAGGCCTCAAAAGAAAGGCCTCCCTCTATCTGTACAGCTTGCGGGGGGGGGGGGAGTCAGCGGGACGGTTTTCCTGCACCCTCAGCTGGTGGGGGCGGCCCCCACCTAGACTTCGTTGGCTCATTTTCAACTTCTTTGGGTTTCAACGGACCGCGGGAGCATTTAAAAGCAGACAACAGAAGAACTCCCGATTGGTTATTGTCCGGGCAGCGACGACAAAAACAAACCTCTCCACAGAATAAAATCCGTTCACCTTCTCACTCCTCTATAAAAGAAATGTAAAGCACAAGGGGAAGAGCAATATTATATCGCAGGTGACTGTCAGTAAGAATAGAAAATCCAGATCCTATCATTTTTTTAAATCTTTATCATATTTGTTTGTTTCATGGCAGCCCTTTTGATGGTGACAATCAACGACGTTGTGTGTGTCTGTGTGTGGATTTGTGCATCTCTCCGTGTGTTGTTTTTGACAGGTATCTGAGAAGAATCAGTGGGGAGAAATAGTGGAAGCATTTAACTTTCCCAGAAGTTGTTCTAACGCTGCCTTCGCTTTAAAACAGTATTACTTGCGGTAAGTGCCATCAGGTCTCTTTAAGCAGTGGCATTAAGCTTTGAACGGTATTTCAATTTATGTGAAGGTACAAAATATCTTCACTTTCTAAAACATATTAAACTTGTGTTTTCTTGCCAGCTGAAATACTTTTATGTTTGAAGTTTTTGAATTGCCTTCTATTTCTACCAGAATTAAAGTTCAGGTGCACAGGGTGTACAAATAGCTGATGTAAGCTTTTTATTAATAATACTAATTAATATTAGTATTTTAATTGGTTTGCTAAGAAAATATAAAGTACTGGGTTTTTAAAACTTCATTTTCATAAGGAAATGGCATTCTTGCTCTTTGGAGACTGACATACTATTATTTTAAAGACTATGTACACATTGTTATCAAGAGTATTGCTGGTCAAATGTTGGTTTAGTTGCATATAAATATAAATTAAAAAAACATTCTTCAAATGATTTCTGAAATGATTTTTAAATATTCAATTGCAATCCTATCAATTGGTCTTGTATCCTTCTTCAGAGACTTCATATTTTTTTTAAAAAAATAGTAAGAATTGTCCTGATTTTCTTCTGTTTTTTTTTAAACACTGAAAATACATTTTCAAATTATATGGTAGATTAAACTAGAAGATTTTAAGATCTGTACTGTAGAAATCCAGTTCTATCAATTGTGACTTGTTTTGAAAAAGAGTTTTGGAGGTTTGTAACATAAATATGAGATGTTATCCCCCACTCCTGTCAATTTAAGAAGGAGCTACAGTCATGATATGCAGGTTCTAATAATTTGAAATCAATCTGAAAAATTATCATTCTGATAGAGAAAATGCAATTCTATTGGTACAGTTATTATTGGTTGTCCTAGATTGACTTCCAGTTGGAAGCTGCAGAGTTCACAGCCATAGTGTAGAAACAGTTACTGAATTATTAGAAAGTCTGGAAATTCTTACGTAGAATTTCTTAGATGTGCACATATATGGTTTCTGTGTATTTACTTTTTGCAGTTTTGTACTTTTATTTCTAAACAGTCTAAAATTAAAGAACTTAATCCATAATTTTTAAAATATTTTTTAGTAATCAGTGCTGATCAATAAATTGAGCCACATGATTTATGCTATTAGAGAGATTGAATATTAAGATGCCTTTTTAGGAGTTTTAAACCTAGAATAAAATTGAACCATTACAATTGCAATTTTATACCCAGTTGTATAAACTGAGACAATAACCATCCTTGACTGAGAGTTCACTTGTTTGTCTTTTCTTTAATCTGGGTGATTATTTTGTACCTTCTTCTCTCTAAAACGTTGTTTGAAAATCCAGTTTTGTACTGTGGTTTTTAAATAGATCTAGCTTAAAATATTTGGTCCCAGTATTTTCAGAGTGGTTTTTATATATTAGGAATATATCAATAACATATCTGAATGTTGTAATATTCTAACAATAATTTTGAATGAGTTTTGTTTTTTCAGATTCTTCTTTAATCAAAGCAGACATATCCACTGAATTCTTGGGGTTTCCATATAGTGTGATAGTGAAGCATACTATTCGAACAATATTAGAAAATAAAAATGGCTTTTAATATTGTTCTTTGCAAGAGTATTTATAAGAGCCGAGGTGGTGCAGCGGTTAGAGTGCAGTACTGCAGGCCACTTTAGCTGACTGTGATCTGCAGGTCAGCGGTTCAAATCTCACTGGCTCAAGGTTGACTCAGCCTTCCATCCTTCCGAGGTAGGTAAAATGAGGACCCAGATTGTTGGGGGCAATATAAATATACATTGCTTACTGGTGTAAACCGCTTAGAGAGGTGTGAGGTGGTATATAAATCTCACTAATAAATAAATAAATAAATAAATAAATAAATAAATAAATAAGGAAACTTCACACCTCCTGAATGGAGAAAACTGAATGGAATGTAAAGAGGGATAAATATTATTCATGAATTTATTTAATAAATTTAACAATATTTTTAAACCTTTTGAGGAAGAATTTGAACAATCTTTCATTTTCATGTGTTTGAATAATTGTACTGGTAGTAATATAAACTTTATATTGTTGATACTTGTGTCGTAGTGATTAACCTAGATTCTAAAGATTACTTTTCCCACCTCAAGTCCTAATCACATACATATTGATTTTATTGATTAGAGGTTTACCTGTATTATATAAATCTGTAATTATTTTTCAAGTTATACGGATATACAGTGGCTTCTTTTCACCTAATTCTCAGGTAAACAATTGTGCTTTATTTTAAGAAAGTATCTTTGAGGTTGTAAAGTGCGTTTCAAAAAGAGACATCCTATTCTTAACTTGAACATATTTATGTGATTTTATTTATTTATTTATTTTTAAACTTATGTCCTCTTTCTTCAATAACTCAGTGTAACTTAAATGAGAATCTTCTCATTTTATATTGGCAAGAGCAACTCTGTGCAATATATTGGATTGAGAAAAAAAAGGTTTTCCCAAAGTAACCTGGTGTGCTTTAGGGTAGATAGGGACTTCATTGACCTAGTCCCATGATGACGAACCTATGGCGCGCGTGGCCGAAGTGGCATGCGGAGCCATGTTGCCTGGCACACGTGGCGTCCGTTCTTCTTCCGGGTTTCTGGTGCGTATGCGCGCGTGATGATCAGCTGGCCTTCGTGCATGCGGCAGTGCCGGAAACTGGAAGAGTTGGTCTTCCGTTTTCCAGTGTGAGCATGCACGCCGGCCAGCTGATCGTCGCACACGCATGTGCGCCAGTAACCAGAAGACTAGCTGGCCGATGCGCATGTGTGCGCCGGCAACCTGAAGTTCATTTTCTGGCGTACACATGCCCCCTGGGCAGCTCCTCTTCCGGATTGGGCCCAGCCCAGCGTGCACGCAAAGAGTGCATTCGCGCGCTCCCTTTTCGGCACTTGGTGCCGAAAAGGTTTGCCATCACTGACCTAGGCCAACACCTTAACTATCATATCACACTTGCTGTCTTTCCAGATAGTGGGTTTTGCTACTACTAAGTGTCACAGATAAATATACTTAACATCTGCAAAATATCAAATTTATAGTCAAGAATATTATATAATGCTAGCAACATTATTCATAAGCATTTTTCATTTATCTTCACATCACATTTTTGTTTATTGTTCATCTTGGAATAGTGTAGTGAATGAATGACATAACAAAAATGCTTTTTGTAAGTGCACATAATCCTTTTGATGGATCTCTAAGTAGATATTAGCATGGCTATTGATACATGTTTTTAAAGTACTCTATGATGATAGAAGTATGACTGGCATTATTGATACTTGGAATGGTTTGGTATGATGTAAATTTCCCCATGGAAGCATAGGCTAGGCTAGGAGAAGTGAAAATATCAGAATGAAACTAGTAAAGGTTGGAATATTTCTTTCATTTGCAATATCCATCAACCATTGCTCAAATGTTTTATGAACCAATTAGGTATTCTATATATTCATGTCTTGAGTGCCTTTTAATATTGTGTTATATAGTTAAAAAGTGTATTAAATTAATATTTATGGTAGATTAGGATTATAGCCAGCATGATTCAATAAGGGTATACTAAATTTGAAGTTTAGTTATTTATCAAATTTATATTTCGTTGAACTGTGGATCAAATGTAATTGTTCTAAACAAGCTGGTGTATTTAAAATAGAGTTTCATAGTTGCTGACTTGTTATTGATTAGTTATTGCTTTTTTGGACTGCCATTTCCCTTCCTTTAATCCTAGAAGTAGAATTTTCACTATGTGCTATATCTCTTAAGTAAAAAAATATCAGAATTATTTCAGAAAGATATTGTGCTATTTTACTGGCTTAAGACATGCTATGGAACTGAGATCATTTATGAGAGGACTACATAATTGAGAGTTTTCTGTTTATCAGCAACCTGAGGGATGCTGTTTCTACTAAGTGAGCAAATAAGCAATGATAAAATGGCTAGTATCTCTAATCTCTACTTGACTTGTATTTCCCATTCCAAATAATAGAAGATACAAATACCATGAGTATTTTTAAATGTGTGAATGGCTTTAGCCGTCTATATGTTATGCTTTGATAAAGAAGTGACATTCTTGGTTCTGGAGTGCTGGAGAAATAATTTGTGTGGGCAGTGAGGAATTTTTACAGCTGGTTCTAAAACAAATTGAAATATAATTAAGGTTATTTAATTAGTAATAATAAAGGTTTCTCCCCTTAGGAGCTAAGAGGGTCATGGACCAGAAGCCAGATCTTTGCTGTGGTAGTCCCTCTGCTTTGAAATACATTACCCCAGAAAGCTGCCTAGCCCCATCATTGCTGACATTTTACAGAGCTGTGAAAACATTTTTTTCAATCAGGTTTTCAAAGCTTAATGGTGATTGAGCTGTGTCTGTTTTGGCAGGAGGTATTTTATTTTGCATTGGGAGGGTTTTATTATATTGATCGTTTTTATATTTTTGAACACCACAAATCTGGTTATATGGCCAGTGTAGAAATAGTTTTCAAGGGGCATACAGGCTCAGTGGTTAAAGACGCTGAGCTTGCAAACTTGCAAGCTGACAGCCCGGGTTGGAGACAGCAAGGTGAGCTCTAGTTACTTGCGCCAGCTACTGCCCACCTAGCAGTTAGAAAGCATGCAAATGCGAATAGAAATGCCCACTCCGGAGGGAAGGTAACAGCGTTTGGACAATGTTGGCTCCCTTGCCTAAGAAACGGAGATGAGCACCACCCCTTTTACCTTTACTTTAGAAGGTTTTACTTTTAATATTTTTTTAAATAGCATGTATGTAGACATACGTTTAGAGATGCTAGTGCACGGGTGTCAAACTCGCCGCATCATGCTGCTATCATGTGACGTGATGTTTTCCCCATTTGCGGAGCTGGGGTGGGCCTGGCCTGTGAGTGACGCATCTGGCCCACGGGCCACTAGTTTGATAGCCCTGTGCTAGTGGAACCAAGGGACTTTTCTAGCTTAAGTGACAGACAACATACAAAACATTGAAAAAAAGAGTATGTCTGACATAAGAAGGCACAGTCTAACCAGATTTTAGAAATTTTGAGAAAAAGGAAACTTGAGTGCCTTAGGATGTCTGATATTTTGATTAAAAGTTTAATCAGAACACTTACTACTCAGAGGAAAGTTCTATGGTATTTCAAACTATAATACTGGCTCTGAAAATGTTACAAGTGTTAAGATCACAAAACTTTTGTATACCATAGTCCTTGTTGTTCGATATTAAACTTGGATGTAACAATACAAACAATATAGGTAATTTTTAAATTTTAATGGGATTTTAACTTTAACACAAGAATCATCTCAAAATAATGTATTATATCAGAGTTTATAAGAAAGGATCTCCCCATGTATAATTAGACACAAGTATGTGGGTCTCCAAACATATATATAATCTTAGTTGTTTTTTCAGTCCCTCCTAGTTAATCTGCCACCAAATTACTTAGGATAAGCATATTGAGATTTTTGGTAGAAAGCAAATTAAAGTATCAATCATTATTTTTGTTGGTATTTTTGGTTAGTTGAGAGATGTGTGTGTGTGTGTGTGTGTGTGTGTGTGTGTGTGTGAATGATACTGACATCCTTTTTCTCAAACAGGAATTGGTCTATTTTATTTATTTTATTTTATTTTATTTGGAGGTTCTTCTATGCCGCCCTACTCCCTGAGGACTCAGGGCGGCGTACAACATTTTAATAAAACAACCAACTAAATCATTAAAAGCAATTTAAAAACAATAACATCTATATCACACAAACATACATGGGGGAGAACATCCGATGTAATAGTCTCTCAAAATTACCCCGCCTGCAGGAAGAGCCATGTCTTAATGGCTTTTCGGAAGGCCAGCAGGGTGGGGATAATCCGGATCTCCGGGGGGAGTTGGTTCCAGAGAACTGGGGCCCCTACAGAGAAGGCCCTCCCCCTAGACCCCGCCAGTCGGCATTGTTTGGCTGACGGGACCTGGAGGAGGCCCACTCTGTGGGACCTCACCGGTCGAAGGGAAGTGTGTGGGAGGATGCGGTCCCGGAGGTAACCTGGTCCTAAGCCATGTAGGGCTTTAAATGTCTAATGAAGTGAACTTTACTTTATGAAGCTTATGTAGTAATTCATTACTTTGTAAAGTGTCACAAGATTCTTCATGTTTTTGATCAGACACATTTACTCCTAGATATGCTTCAGAAATATTCTATATATTTTCTGCTAACGTTTGCTTGCATTAGACATGTTGGATGATATGGATTAGGCTTTTCTAATTACCGATAGCTATATTGGGCTATTGTTTCTTGTGTCTCTGCAAGCATGGACTTTGTTTTAAACTGCAATTTAAATTAAATTGCAACTTAAATAACAACCTTCTCAGTACTAAGAAAAAGATTTTACAGATTCTTCACTTTGTTGCCACAGAGTTGGTGTCCTGCAAGCACTTTGGTTGTCAGTGAGGAATAGTTTTAAGATGAGTAGGTATTGCTAGTTGATCCTGATAGTTCTTTAATCAATTAATTTTGTAAAATGATACTTCTAAAAAGATGAATTTGTAGATATGTTGCAGTACTTTTTGCCTGTATTTTACAGGTTAAAAAGTGCAATTTTATTGTGTTTCGTATATATTTTCTAAGGCAGAAGTTGTTCCTATATTATCATTCTGGCCTGTTGAATTTTGTCTACTTGGATAATTGAATATCAAAAATGCTTGTATACAAATATTTGTCAAGGTTATTATTCCGTTCTGAATAGATATAGATCATTACTTGAGTGTAGATGTATTATGAATAATAATTGATGATGTGAAGATAATTGTTAATTGTCCTTTTATGTAGACCAACTAGGAAGTATTGTATAGAATAGATGAAACCAAAGTTGACTGACATTGAGCAGTAGATAATTTAGGAATATTACTAATTCCTTATTATTGGTTCAAAAGAGTAATATGTTACCAGAAACATCTGTAGTGTACTGATGGAGTTAAATTATAGTTGTGTGGGAAACAGAGTTCACATAAATAATGCACATGGATCTAAATATGTATAATATTGCTGTGCACTTACAAATGCAATGTCTCGATTTAAAGTAGAAGAAACGCGGAAATTCTGAAATACATTTCTAGGGATGATATTAATTAATATACTATTTTCTGTAATATTTGGGATGTTTATATATAATTCTACATCCATAGTTACTAAACTAGATTTCCATGGAAGTTATTTTAAAAAGTTGTTTGTTGTCAAAAAATTGTTGCATCTTTTAAAAAGTTGATTTTGGCAAATACGGTAGTTAAAAGAATAAAATTTTAACAGAATGAATGTCTTAATAAATCTGCTTAAAAATGAATGGCTAAAAATGTAACTAAACTATTTTAACTTTAAAATAGTTCCTCTTAGGTACTTTCTATTTTTTGATCCATTCCCGCATCCAACAATTTTTCCTTACTTGACAAATAGATACTTTCAGAAAGCCATCAGTAAATTGTAATAATATTTCTATGTAAAGTTAAGAAGAAACTCACAGCAGATTAAAATAAGTCAACATAGGAGTTCTGCCAGGCAATCATTCCTTTCGTATATGTGGTACATGGCATTGGTAAACATGATGTGTCAGGGATGGAAAAATTTAATTAGTCCACAGGTGGTGATGGGAAAATATTTTCATAACATCCAGCCAGTCAAATACATATACTATATAGACACTACAGTCACATTCATGGCAAAAATTTGCTCAGAAAACCCTATAATTTCAGACAAATGCAGTGGTGGGTTGCTGCCGGTTCGGACCGGTTCTTTATAACCGGTAGCGGAAATTCAGTGCCGCTCGCCAAACCGGCAGCGATGACCGGCAGTCCACACTCCTGAACTGGTCCTTTGGTCGCCGCGGATTGAAAAAAAACCTGCGCATGCGTAGAGGGTCATTTCCGGGAAGGGATGTGCGCAAGCAAAGCAAGCACGCGTGCGCAAAACGTGCAGTTCCGTCGTGATGCGAACTGGTGGGGAAGGTAAGTAGAACCCACCCCTGGACAAATGGTTGTCCAATCCTTTATTGAAAACCTCCAGTGTTGGAACACCTACAACTTCTTGAAGGCAAGCTGTTCAATTTGGTTAATTGTTCTAACTGTCAGGAAATTTCTCCTTAGTTCTAGGTTGGTTTTCTCCTTTATTAGTTTTCATCCATTGCTTCTTGCCTGCCTTCAAGTACTTTGGAGAATAGGTTGACCTACTAGTATGCAGGCTTCCTGGGATAAGGACTTATAGGTTAATGATGGAGCAAAACCACCTGACAGAAAAGCAGAAGAGGAGCTAGGAATCACAGTCAGATTCCAGAAGTTGGAAATGTCTCTATTAAGTCACCACAAAAGATGAAAAACAAGGGTTTGTATGTTTCAGACAAATAATGCAATATATGATGTTCATTGGAAAGTAAAAGTAATATCAAATATTAAGATATTGTGGTAGAGAGGTAGTGAAGATTAAAACACACTATACTGCAAATTCTGCAGAGCAGCATTCACTATTCAACAGCAGAGTGAGTACCTTTTCTCATTTCAACTCAGTAGGCCTATCCATAATCTTGAGAATGAAGAGGGTTATATCAACTATACGGGACATGCAGATGGCTGTAAAGTTAAATGTTCGATTTGTAGGACAGGAGGAAAAAAATCACCCATGCATGCCCTTGGTGCGTGGTCAAGGAAGAACAGTATGGTCCATTTTGTTGACTCATATAATCCCAATTACATTTACATTGACTGAACCCTGCAGTCATACCTATCAATAGGCCAGTTGGTTATCTAAGTTTTCTGGTTGTATAATGTCTCACTTTATACCTATCTATATTCAAGATGTTTGAAACCTACCCATAACTTTTATTGGAAATCGGGTAGCAAAAGAGAGTAGATGTGACAGATACATTAACCATATATGAGAGATATATTACTCAAATGATCAATGTAACTGAAAATAGCACACAGTGTAAAAGTAGACAAATTCCGGTCCTCTTCAACTAGGGTGGACACCATATAAAAGCTCATATATGAGTTATATATGAGAAAATGTAAGTTCTCCATATCTATGAGGTTAAAGAGATGTACCATTTTGATAGATGTGACAGATACATTCAGCCCTAGCAATTGGAATGATCTTGATATCCTCTTCTCAGTTTTGAGAGAGCAGAAGTCTGAAAGAAATAGTGCAACGAAGAGATCTGTCTGTTAATTGTACATAAGAAACTGGAGTACTTTTAATTGAAAAGCATCAGTAGATTGTGGAACTATGTTTCCAGAACATTTTATATTTATTTATTTATTTGGTCGTTTTTATATGCCGCCCAACTCCCGTAGGACTCGGGGCGGCGTACAACATAATACTAAACAATTTATAAAAACGATACCAATGATTTAAAAATTTAAAAACAGACCATCATTCACACATGGGGGATTGATCTTGATTTCACCCCACCTGCAGGAAGAGCCATGTTTTCACGGCTTTACGGAAGGCCAGTAGGGTGGGGATAATCCGGATCTCTGGAGGGAGTTGGTTCCAGAGGGACGGGGCTCCCACAGAGAAGGCCCTCCCCTGGGCCTTCTTACGTCAACAGTTCTCCTGGGCTTTTGCAGAATAGTTTGTTCATTTACTTCATTGTTCCTACACTTTGCTGCATAAGGCATTACCTATTATATAATCATCAGTGACACAATAGTATAGCCCCGCTACAACATAAAGATTAGTAGTCAAACAGAGGAACAGTTGAAATTGTGGTTGCTATTGCTAGTCTTATTTACATCTGACTTTTCTTCATGGCCTGATGGGGGAGGAAGAGTACCATTATCTCTGCATCTATTAAAGATTTGCTTATAGAGAGCCAAAAAAACCCACAGAAAGACAATAGCAAATTAATTCCATACTTTTCTTTGCACTTATATTGCAGTAAGACTAATATTGAAATTGTAAGGAGAATGAATTATATCAGCTGCTACACAGAGGTCTGTAACTTTAGATTCTCAATTAATACTTGAGAATTAGGGCCTGAGAACTACCAGTGATACTTTTCCAGTGTACTTACCGTATTTTTCGGAGTATAAGACACACCTTTTTACCCCCAAAAAGAGGGTGAAAACTTGGGTGCCTTATACATTGTCTTATACACCGAATGTAGCCCCACCCACCCACCCACCCCCACCCTTTGGCCTCTGTCTTCCAGCAATTTACCTGCTTGCAGGAAAGAGGGAAGAGCCTGTAAAGCCAAGCAAGTCAGTAGCAGTTTCCCGACGAACAGCTGATTAGGTTTGCCACGTGGGAAAATGAAAGTGAAACTAACTGCAAAGAGGCAAATAGCTGGGAGAGATTAGACACGCAGGTTTTTATTTTTGCTGAACTGGATGCAAGGGGGTAAGTGAATAACTAAATGTCTGTAGAATGTTCAAATTATTAGACTTATTTTTTAAAGACTGCTTTATTATTGTTCTAGAGCCAGGAATCTCCAATCTTGGCAACTTTAAGACTTGTGGACTTCAACTCCCAGAATTCAACAGCCAGCTTTGTTAGCTTTGCTGGCTGTGGAATTCTGGGAGTTGAAGTCCACAAGTCTTAAAGTTGCCAAGGTTGGAGATCCCTGTAAATCTAGACAACTTAACAAAATAAAGAAGCTTTTTAAAATAAATGCTTGCTCTGAAGAGGCCCAATGCTATTGTATCTTCTTTTAAATAATAGAGAATAATGTATACTTCCAGAAACTTTAATTAATTTTAACAGCTCTGTACAAGTATAGTCTGAAATGTAACAGTCCTGTTTAGTATTAGAGTTAAATCCTAACTTACCTTGGAGTAGATCTATTTAAATAATTGGGAGGAGTTAGTGTGACTACATTTAAGAAAACTTTCTGGCGTAATGTACATTTCTCCAATTCTTTGCTATTTCTATGGGTCAGGCACACATGCACAGAAATACACAGCAAACAGTGTATATCATGTTTGCTGTTTGCTGTTTGGTGTTTGGCAAATTGCTTGGAGGCAGAGGCCTTTTTTCCTTGTTTTCCTCCCCCAAAACTAAGGTGCGTCTTATACTTCGGTGCGTCTTATACTCCGAAAAATACGGTATATTAGCCTCATTTTGCTAAAGAGAGCCTAATGACTAAAAGACCTCCCTCTTTTGAGAGTTGTAGCAAAACTGCTTAATTTCATATAGCTGGGCTGTAATCCTGAAAAACAGAACTAAATATAATGGCACAAAGCCACTTTTGTGCATGGTATTATACTTAACCTTGTATTATTTAAGTGAGAATACCAAAAGAAGTTGTTAACTAATACAATTATCTAAAATAGTTTTCATATATTGCTGGGAGTAAGGAGATACAAAAAAGATATGAAAAAAAATTATAGCAGCCATATTTCAATTGTACATTCTACCTTTTTGCTTTCTTTCTTGTGGGGCCTTTTTGCTTGCACTTTTAGCTGAAAAATGACATTTGAGAATAGAGTTATGATGAGAGGTTCAGATATGAGCAGATACATATTAGCAATATGCATATCCTATATTTCTTTTGAGTACAAACTTGTACAGAGTACTTTTGCTTCATGATTTCTATCTCTCCCTGTTTTAACATGAGAGATACAGCTTCTTCCTGCATGCCATATCAAGTTGTGGGCACACTCAGACAGAAGTTTAAGTACTAATGAGAATATGCTAAGACTAAGTACAGTCATTTGTTGTCCTGTATTCTGTTACAGTGATGCATATATGCAAATATCTCCATTGGATTTAATAAAATAATTTTAACTTTGAACATGTAACAGAGTTGGAAGGGACCTTATAGGTCAGTGATGGCGAACCTTTTTTGGTTCGCGTGCCAAAAGGGGGGGGAATGCGGGGGATCACGTGTGTGCGTGCCCACACCCATAATTCCATGCACCCCCGCACATGCGCGCATGACACCCCTGCTCCCAGCATGCAATGGTACGCCCATTTTTCGCTCTCCCCAGGCTCCAAAGCCTTCCTAGGAGCTTGGGGAGGGCGAAAACGGCCTTCCCCACCCCCTATGGAGGCTGGAAACAGCCTGCTTCCCGACTCCCAGTGGGCCCAGAAGGCCCGAAAATCAGCCGGCTGGTGCACACATGCACGCCGGACCTGAGCTCGCGTGCCCACCGATATGGCTCCGTGTGCCACTTGTGGCACCCGTGCCATAGGTTCGCCATCACGGTTATAGGTCATCTAGTCCAACCCCCCACTCAAGCAGGAGTCTCTACACCATTTCCGACAAATGGCAGTCCAATTTCCTCTGGAAAGTCTCAATTGTTGGAGCTCTCACAACCTCCGAAGGCAAGCTGTTCCACTGGTTGATTGCTCTCACTGTCAGAAATTTTCTCCTTATTTCCAGGTTGAATCTCTCCTTGGTCAGTTTCCATCCATTATTCCTTGTCTGACTTTCTGGTGCCTTGGAAAATAGCCTGACCCCCTCCTCTCTCTGGCAGCCCCTCAAGTATTGGAACACTGCTATCATGTCTCTCCTGGTCCTTCTCTTCGCTAGACTAGCCATGCCCAGTTCTTGTAACCGCTGTTCGTATGTTATAGTTTCCAGCCCCCTAATCATCCTGGTTGCTCTCCTCTGCACTTTCTCTAGAGCAGTGATGGTGAACCTTTTTTGGTTCGCGTGCCAAAAGGGAGGGATGTGGGGGGGTCGCACGCGTGCATGCCCACACCCATTCCATGTGCCCCCCGCGCATGCATGCATGGATGCTCTCGGCATGTGATGGCATGCCCGTTTTTCGCTCTCCCCAGGCTTCAGAGGCTTTCTAGGAGCCTGGGGAGGGCGAAAACGGCCTTCCCCACCCCTTCGGAGGCTGAAAACAGGCTGTTTCCCGACTCCCAGTGGGCCCAGAAGGCCCGAAAATCAGCTGGTCGGTGCACGCATGCGCACCAGACCTCAGCTCGCGTGCCCACTGATATGGCTCCACGTGCCACTTGTGGCAATCGTGCCATAGGTTCGCCATCACGGCTCTAGAGTCTCAACATCTTTTTTGTAGTATGTTGACCAAAACTGGATGCAGTACTCTAGATGTGATCTAACTAAGGCTTTATAGAGTGGTATTAGTACCTCCCTAGATCTAGATTGTATCCCTCTATTAATGCAGCTTAGGATTGCATTGGCTTTTTTGGCTGCCGCTGCACACTGCTAGCTCACGTTTAGCTGGTTGTCTACTAAGACTCCAAGATCCTCTCACAGTCACTGCTATTGAGTCTGGTTTCACCCAGTTTATATGTATATTTTTGGTTTTTCTTACCTAAGTGTAGGACTTCACTTTTTTCAGCATTGAATTTCATTTTCTTAGATAGGGCCCAGTGTTCAAGTCTGTCAAGATTCATCTGGATCTTGAGCCTGTCCACTGGGGTGTTAGCTATTCCTGCCAGCTTAGTATCATCTGCAAATTTAGTTAGTTCCCCTTCTATTCCCTCATGTAGGTCTTTTATGAAGATATTAAAGAGTACTGGGCCTAAGACGGAACCTTGCGGTACCCCGCTGCTTACTTCTCTTCATGTAGACTTAGACCCATTGAGGACTACTCATTGAGTATGGTTAGTCAGCCAGTTGTGAATCCATCTGGTGGTGAAGCTGTCTATCCCACTTTTTTCTAGCTTACGAAGAAGTAGATTGTGGTCTACTTTGTCGAATGCTTTGCTGAAGTCTAAGTATATTATGTCCACAGTATTTCACTGGTCTACTAATTTAGTCACTGTGTTGAAGAATGAAATGAGATCGGGTTGGCATGATTTGTTCTTAAGAAATCTGTGTTGGCTGTTGGTTATTACTTTACTTGTTTCTAGGAATTGGCAGATCTGTTTTTTAATTATCTTTTCCAGTATTTTCCTGGGTATTGATGTTAGGCTGATTGGTCTGTAGTTTCCTGGGTCTGTTTTTTCCCCCTTTTTTGAAGATGGGAACCACATCAGCTCTTTTCCAGTCCTCAGGTAGTTCCCCTGTGTTCCAGGATTTTTGAAAGATGTGGTGCAGTGGTTCTGAAATGACATCTGCCAGCTCCTTTAGGACTCTGTCCTAAATGTAATCCATCTGGTCCTGGTGATTTGTATTCGTCAAGTTCAGACAGGTGATCTCTTACTGGTTTTTGCTTATGTTAACTTTTGTTTCCAGTCTGTTTTTTGCAGTTGTATTTCTGATTAGTTGGGCTGCAGTTTCTTTTTGTGTGAAGACCGAAGTAAAGAATGAGTTAAGCAGCTCTGCTTTCTCTGTGTTGCCTGTTACTTCTTTGCCGTCTTCTCTCTTTAGCGGGCCAACTGTTTCCTTGATTATTTTCTTGTTATTTATGTGTTGGAAGAAACTTTTTTTATTATCTTTGACTTTTGTTGCAAGTCTTTGTTCATTCTGGGCCTTTGCTTTCCTGACTTTTTCTTTACAGATTCTGGCTGTCTGCTGATATTCTGCCTTAGTTATGTGTCCCTCTTTCCATTTTTGTATTTTTCCTTTTTTTCATTCAGTTTGTCAGTGAGGTCTTTGTGCAGCCATGCTGGTTTCTTCTTGGATTTCTTGTCTTTCTTTCTCATCTGTATTGTGCTGTTCTGGGCTTTTATAATCATGTTTTTCAGAGTTTCCCAAGCTTCTTGAGTTGTTTTTCTCTTTAGAACTTTCATCCAAGGAATCTTTCCCAAGTCTTCTCTGAGTTTATTAAAATCAGCTCTTTTAAAATCTAAGACATTGGTACCGTTGTGTTCAATTGTTTGTGTTTGCATAATGTTGAATTTTAGTATGATGTGGTCACTCTCACCCAACGTTCCTGCAGTTTCAACTCCCTCTATCACTTCTTTGTTTGTAAGTATTAAGTCCAGTATGGCTGTCTCTCTAGTTCCCTCCTCTACCTTTTGGACAACAAAGTTGTCAGGTTGGTTATGAACCTGTTTGATTTCTCACTTGGTGCAGAATTTTTCCAGTTGATAATCCGGGTATTTGAAGTCCCCCATTATTACTGCAATGTGTTTCCTACATATGTTTGTTAGTTGGTTGGCAAAAAGGATATCCATTTTTTCTGTTTGATTTGGTGGCCTATAGTAAACTCCTATTGACATGTCATTCTTTTTTTCTTTTATGTTGACCCATATGCATTCTAGGGGTTTTTCTTCCTTGGTTACATGTAATTCTGTAGCAACATAGTGGTCCTTTACATACAGTGCAACTCCACCTCTTTTTTGTGGTCTGGTTTTTTTGAAGCGTTTGTATCCTTCTATCAGTATGTTCTAGTCGTGTGTTTCGTCCCACCAAGTTTCTGTTTTTCCAACTATGTCATATCTACCTTTCTGTATTAATATTTCAAGTTCACCCTGTTTATTCCCCAGGCTTTGTGCATTTGTGTATAGGTACTTGAGATCTTTGTGCCTGACTCTGGGTGTGCTTCCTATGTCTCCTATTTGGCGTTTGAGTTTGGCTTCCTTCCCATCCCTCTTTAGTTTGTTATTTGCCTTGCTTACTAGGGGTCTTTGCTTGGAGTTAGGACCTGGAGATCCTATAGATTGGTCACCCTCCCCGCTCAGTTTTAGTTTAAAGCCCTTCTGATAAGTTGAGCCAGCTGTTTTCCGAAGACATTCTTCCCAGTCTTTGTGAGGTGTAACACGTCCCTTGCCAAAAGTCCATCTTGGAGGTAGTACAGCCCATGGTCCAGGAATCCAAAGTTTTTTTGGCCACACCAACCCTTTAGCCAGTGGTTCACTTCTAGAATTCTTTGTTCTCTTACCGGGTGTTGTCGTCTCGTTGGTAGTATAGATGAAAAAACTACTTGTGCACCTGAGTCCTTGACTTTCTTGCTCGTAATCACTCAATATTGTTTTCAAGTCCTTTTTTGTGTCATTTGTTTCTACATGCAGTAATAGAAGCGGGTAATAGACTGTGGGTTTTATTATTTTGGTTAGTTTTTCAGCCACATCTTTGATTTTAGCTCCAAGGAGACAGCATACCTCTCTGGATTGATTGTCTGGTCTACAGACGGCAGGTTCTGTTCCTCTGAGAATTGAATCTCCTATCACCAGCACTCGCCTCTTTTTGCCTGCGGATGTTTGGGGTCTATCACAGTAGCATTTTATAGTGCTGTTTTGTTGAGGACATGTACTGGTGCTTTTCTGTGTGCCTGTATGTTTTCTTCTATTGGAAATTCATGGTATTGATTGCTTAGTGCCAGTGGAGTTGCATCTGAGTGGGTTGGTTTGGACAGTAGTTTTTTTATTAGGTTTGAAACATGGGTGACATGTTTCAATCTGTTTTCTTCCTCCAAGAGGTTAGCTCTTGTAGAAGTTGCTTGGTCATTTTTATGTTCAAATTGTGCATGGTCTTTTTGTGAGGTTTTGTGAGGTTTGTTTTTTTGTTGGGATGACATTTTAACAATAGAGCTTCAAGGGACTTCAAAGTTAGGCTGTGTTTCCACTGGTATGTTAAGTCTGATCTCTTCAAAGGTCCTTGCGCCAACTTTGAAAATTTGATGTACCCCTGAAGTTATATCTTTATTGAGACTCAATACAAATACAAAGTGTTTAAATACATACACTTACAGTCTTGAAATTTATTAGCCATTAATAAGTTTTGAACAATGTGTCTTTTACAAATAAATAATTACAGAGTAATATGATTCTGAATATTAATATTTTAATTAAAGAACTTTGAATGGCAAAAACCTAAGACTAGTTAAGCTGTCAGCAGAATATCCAAATCAGAATGCTGTATCTGTGTATAAAAATAATAATAATCCTATTTTCAATTTTACAGGAGGATGGAATTTGATGAAACTATCAAACCAAATATTTTGTTTACTTTATTTACATTATGTTATGCAAATGATTTTAATTTTGTTGCCAATTTTGTGAACATAAGAAACCATCTAACTGTGGCACTTTTATTTCAGCAATTGCATTATAAGTATGAGAGAGTGCTTTCAGTTTTATGTAAATTTAGATTCAGAAGGAACATAGCACATCTCTAGCGATTTATTGAAGATTCGGATGAAGATGGGGGCCAATTGGTCAGCACAGACTTTTAAGCAAGAAGGAGTTATCTTGTCTGGGCCCGGAGCTTTTCCTGGCTTTTGTCTGTGAAATAGGTCTTGCACTTCCTTTTCTGTGATCACTAGGGGTTGTGAACCCAATGGGATGGGGTCAGTTGTTAGGAGGCTTGGCTGTTGTTGGTGTGTCTGAGATGGGGGTTGTGGAGATAGGTGGCTGTAGTTTACTTTCAAACCTGCAGTAAAACACGTTCAGGTCATCTGCCAGTTGTTGATCCTTCAGCCTGGGAAGGTGGTTTGCTGTAACCAGTGATATTTTTAAGAGTTTTCCACATGTTTGCTGGTTCATTTGTTGAGAACTGATTCTTTAGCTTTTCAGAGTAGCTTCTTTTTGCTGCTCTGCTCTCCCTTGTTAATACATTTCTGGCCTGATTGTACAACATTTTATCACCTTTTCTATAGGCTTCCTCTTTGGAATGATGTAGTTGCTTAAGTTTAGCTGTGAACCAAGGTTTGTTGTTGCTGTATATTCGCAAGTTCCTGGTCGGTACACACAGGTCTTCACAGAAGCTGACATATGATGTTACAGTTTCTGTGAGTTCACCAAGGTCTGCAGAGGTATCTTCAAAAATATTCCAATCAGTGCAGTCAAAGCAAGCCTGTAGCTTTAACTTTGCTTCCTCAGATCAAGTCTTCACTGATTTAGTTGTTGGTTTTGTGGTTTTAAGTCTTTGCCTGTAAGCAGGTACAAGGTGAATCATGCAATGATCAGTGTCCCACAGCTGCTCGTGGTGAAGACCGATAAGCATCTTTTAGTGTTGTGTAGCAATGGTCTAAAGCACAGCTGGCATGCGGAGCTATATCTGAGGGCACGTGAGGCGTTGCCCTATGTCAGCTCCAGTGTGCATGCACATGCTGGCCAGTTGGTTTTTGCCGTTCTATTTGGCCATTTTTGCTCTCTCCAGGGTTCAGGAAAGCTGCCTGAAGCCTGGGGACGGCGAAAAATGGTCCAGCGGGCAAACCAGAAGTTCAGAAACGAACTTCCGGTTTGCCTGTTGAGCTGTTTTTTGCCATCCCCAGGCTTCAGGAGGCTTTCCTGAACCCTGGGGATGGCAAAAAATTGCCCAACGGGCCAACCAGAAGTTCGTTTCTGAACTTCGGTTGGGCCATTTTTCTCTCTTCCCCAGGCTTCAGAAGGCTTTCCTGAACCCTGGGGAGAGCGAAAAACAGCCCAACAGGCCTACCGGAAGTCAAGAGGCTTTAGTGAGGCCTGTGCGCATGCGGGGGGGCCAGCACAGGGGTTGTATGCATGCGCAGGGGGGAGGGCATTGCATTATGAGTGTGGGCACGCAGGCACATGCTATCGCACGTGCACGCACCCTTTTGGCACTCGTGCCAAAAAAGGTTCGCCATCACTGGTCTAAAGTATTCTCGCCTCTAGTGGGATAATTGACATACTGAAAGTATTTTGGTAGCTCTTTTCTTACAGGGTATTTGGCTTCAGCTAGAGTTCGTAATGCCTTCTTTACACAGGCTTGTGGTGGGACATACACAGCAATTAGTAGAAATGAAGAGAACTCCCGTGAAGAGTAAAATGGTTTACAGTTGATAAGTAGAGACTCTTAAGTTTTTGTCACAGAATTTATATATTATAGTTACCGTATTTTTCAGCGTATAAGATGCACCGGAGTATAAGATGCACCTTAGTTTTGGGGGAGGAAAACAAGGGAAAAAAATTCTGCCTCTGCCTCCCAGCAATTTGCCTCCCAGCAAACAGCAAACAGTACAGATGATATACACTGTTTGCTGTGTATTTCTGTGCATGTGTGCCTGACCCATAGAAATAGCAAAGAATTGGAGAAATGTACATTATGGCAGTATATTAATGCCAGAAAGTTTTCTTAAATGCAGTCACACTAACTCCTCCCAATTATTTAAATAGATCTACTCCAAACATGACTTAAGTCAGGGTTTAACTCAGCTGCCTTAATACTAAAACAGGACACTGTTACATTTCAGACTATACTTGTATAGATGCTGTTAAAATTGATGTGGCTTTCTGGAAGTATACATTATTCTCTGCTATTTAAAAGAAGATACAAAAGTACTGGGCCTCTTCAGATCAAGCATTTATTTTAAAAAGCTTCTTCATTTTGTTAAGTTGTGTAGAACAATAATAAAGCAGTCTTTAAAAATGTCTAATAATTTGAACATTCTACAGACATTTATAGTTATTGACTTACCTCCTTGCATCCAGTTTCAGCAGTCTGATTAGCACAAGAAAATAAAATTCTGCCTCTGCCTCTCCCTCCCAGCAATTTGCCTCCTTGCAGCTTTAGTTTCACTTTCAGTTTTAGCACATGGCATGCCTGCAGCCTTAATCAGCTGAGGGTCGGGAAGCTGATAATCAGTTGCTTGACTTAACAGGCTCTGTGTCAGGGTTCCAAATAGCATCCAAAACTAAATCATCACTGTAAGTATGTTGTCTATTTCTGTATTCTCTAACATGATACCCTCCATTTTGCTATCTTTTTCATATCTTGTCTGTATTTGTAGTCTCATAAACCAATCCATTTTAATTCCTTGGTCCTCTAATTCTTGAGCCAATTTCAACTTCCCATCATTTGTCAAGAAATTTTTATATCGTGGTATATTTTGCCAGTTCACTCTGCTTGGATGAATTAATGCCTCTATTATCGATATCCAACTCGGTATACTCATATAATGTTTTGCTTTTATTTTTTCCCATACTAAATATAAAGAGTTCCTAATGTAGTGTCTGTGAAAATAGCTATGTATTTTATTTCTTCCATACCATATAAGTGCGTGCCAATTCATATTGGTTTCTGAAGTATCTGTCTTGGTTCTTGGTTCATCACATGAACCAAGAACCTGCTTTTGGTTCTGCTTTTACACCTTGGAAAACAGCTTCATACTTGTCCAGAATAGAGTTTAGGAGCCAGTGTGGAATTTTGTAGTTGGTGTATATTTGTGGTTGCAGGTGTTATCACAAAATATGCACAAGATATAATTCATCAGTAATTCTCTATTACAGACTTTTATCCTTTCTTCATTCAAGTTAATTCTGGTTTAAAACTGGCATTATTCTGATTACCTGTACATGCCTCCTGATCTGACATTTCTAGTGGAAAATATGTATGTGTAGTGGTGGTGACAGAAATATTAATAGCAATATATGATATCCATTCATTGTTATTTCTTGCTGATATGACTTCTCTGCCCTGTTACCTCCCTACTTTGTGCCTCTTTGCCTCATCTCTCTTCTTCCCTGTTACTATTTTTGATTCAGTGGTTACAGCAGTCATTTCTAGCAGTTGTATTTGAGAATCCATAGTCTTACTGAAGATAGCTCATTTAAACTTTTTGTCTGTTATTTGCAAAGTATTATTTCAAACTGTTAAAACTTCTTTGGATAAAAATCAGTAAATGCATTTGAATAACAATGGCGGCTAACAGTAGTGATAATAGTATGTCAACTGTAATTAAATCTAGAGTTCTTATCTGGAATTGATCAGTGATCAAAGAAAATGTGGGAGTAGAGCCCATTCCTTTAATGCTGATTTGGCTATAAAGTCAACACTATAAAGAAATAAATGCTATTGATGTTATGAATAATAATTTTAAGGGATAGTGCTATACCAGCAATGTTATATAAAGACACTTCTCTGTCACTGCTTTCTTACACAGTTCTGTAGTTGCAGTCACTGCTAATAACTACTGTAGTGAAGATTAATCTCCCAAATAAAGCTGATAGGTTATATGGTATAGTTTTTATGGTGGTTATTATTACCTTATTCTCTTTGCTTTTTTTAATTTAGCTCTTCCATTTCACTCAATATTTGTTTTCATATTCAAGTAGTCCCTGAGTTACAGCTATAATGGAGCATGCCTATTTCGGTGGCAAGTTGTGCTGGTCATTAATGGAGGCACCTGTCTGATCATGTCCTATAATGATTCCTATCCCTGTTCTCCCCAGTGTGGTTTTTTAAGTGGAGCATACAGTACTTATGGGGTCTGGGAGCCCAGCCCACATCCACCTGTCCTTGCCTCCCAAGGTCTGCTTCCCACCCCTCAGGATCCCTACAGATCTTGGGCCTGCTTTCCCTCCCTACTGGGTTTCTTTAGTCCACGGGTGTCAAACTCGCTGTGTCAGGTGACTATTGCGGTGTTTTTTCCCTTTGCGGAATGGGTGGGTGAGACCTGCTCATTGCCCACGGACCGCCAGTTTGACATCTCTGCTGTAGGCCTTGCAGCTGCTTCCCACCTCTTTAGATCCCACACCCTCTTCCCCATCCCGTGTCACTGGTCATGCACTTTTGTAGAGCCCCAGAGCTTGCATTGAGCAAGGAAAACAGGCTGCTCCATTCCTTGGAATCCTTGCAGGCTGCATGTCATCGTCGTAGAAGCTGGCAACATTTTCGGAACAGCCATAATTTATTTTTGGGTGGTTGGGGGGGGGGAAATAAAGGGACTCTTTCACCTGAAAACCAAAGAAGTATGTCAAGGGAAAATGACCAAAAATATTGCTCTTTGCTTGTCCTTGTGGCTCTCCTTTGTCAAGGAGAAGATGAAAGCAAATCTAAAGAGTGCAGTAGCCCAGGGCAAATCATGCTACAGAGCATGGTAACATGTCATTGCCAACAAGCACTGGAACAGAGGTCTAGCCTTGGTTTCCCCCTGATGACATTGCCTTTTCCTTTCTGAAGAGTGAGAATGCTGTTGTCATTGCTTCTGAAAACAAAAAGAGTAGACACAACAACAATTATGAAAACTGCTTTATCTCCCTCTCCACTAGCCAGACCATTTGCAGTCTGATGACAGTGCACACAAATTGAACCGCCAGACATTACTGCTGGACAACCTGACTCACTTGTCAGATTCCTTCCTCAACAAAGAATTTTTCCTAGCCAATGGAGGAAGAGGGACCCAGAAAGAGGAAGGGAAACTGGTCCTTGGTTTTTCTGCATCCTGGGGTGGAACCAGCCTTCAGGATGGGGGTTGTCCTCGACCAATCATCTTGAGGATCGAGTCAGTCTATTTGAATAATTGCTAGGATCTGCCTTGTAGCCCCCAGATCTGACTCGATCCTTCAAGAGGATAGTCGTGGCTGGACTCCCATCCTGAACTTTTCTCTAAATTAGACCTTTCTTCCTAAACTTAAATCATTTCCATTCCCCTTTTGGGTTCATGATTCCTTCCAGTCAGCTGAGAACGGCTCAATGGACACCCTTTCTTCTCTCCGATGCGAAATCCTGCGGAAGCAAGCAAAGGCAAGAGCTAGCGTCGTCATTTGGCAACCGGGGCCCCTCCTCTCCCCACCACCTTCTCCTCCTTCCAACACTAAAGCACGGAGGCTGCCTTTGGAGCTACGGGCACCGCTGGAGGCCGCTCGCAGCGCTTGCTTGTCTAAGCTCCGGCAGGAAATTTAAATCTGAACTTCCGGGAGGCCGCCATTCTAAGCGCCAGGCGCAAAACAGCAAGGCAGAAATAGCCCCAATAACTACGGCAAGACCCCAGGGGAAATTTATTCAACCTTCGAGCTCCGGTCGCTGCTGGAGTCTGCTCGCGGCGACCGCTCACCTTTCAGCTCCTGACTCAACCGAAGCCCACAATGCAAAAGTGGGCGGAAAGAGGCACAGAAAGACCAACAGGGAGTCTTCAAAGCAGGATCAGGCCTCTTCCCCAGAATAGTCTCCCTCCCGATCGGAACAATCCTCCCGGTCTCACAGATCACGCAAGGGTCCCTCAAGGGCCACAGAACAGGCTGAGGAACGTCGCCACAGGGCATTACAAAGAATTTATGATAGGGCTCGGGCTGCAGCGGAGACAGCGCAGCCCCCCAGGGAGGATTCGGGACAGGAATTGACAGGAACAGAAGGGGATCCCCTGGCACTATATGCCACTGATATCCCTAGACCCTGGGGGAATTTATGGGGCGGCTCAGAATCGCAGGTGGCCAGGGAGCCCCAGGAAGTGCAGGCAGCGCAGGCCACTCCTCAACAGGAACTAACGGGCCCTAGCCAAGTCACGGCACCGCAGCCGACCCCTCAATTAGCCATTGATCCAACTAATCTCCGGGCTCTTATGGCAGAAACCCTTCAGCAGGCTCTTTCAGTTAGCCTAAAGTCCTTCTCGGGGGAGGGGTCCCCCACACCTACCTCCTCCTTCAAATTTGAATCTTCATTCAAAGCGCGAACAAAGACCTAAGCAGAGGCATCATATCAGTAGGGATAGTTTTGGTGACTCCTCGGAGGAGTCAGTCCTCAGTGGATCAAGAGAGGATGAAGGTGATGCCAGGTGGAATCTGTCAGAGGATGAAGGCCTGCCCATAGATCAACCACTCACGCTCAGCCTATTCCCTCCTAGTTTAAAATCATTATTATTCAAGGCTCGCGCTGCTGCAGGTATTAAACTGCCCTCTTCAACCACATCTCCCGATGATCAGGCAAACCCACTTTTCTCAGAGGTCAGACCAGAAGTAGATGTTATCCCTGTTCTTCAACTGTTTGTAGACGCAGTGGAAAACCAACAGGCTGTTCCTGCATCGGGCCCTTCCACCTCGCAGGACAAAAGATTTTTTAACGTGGCTTCTAACCTATCTGATTTACTTTCTGTACCAGTAGTAGATGCACCGATCAGAGGTTTACACTCTTCCACAACGATTCCGGGTGATGCAGAGGAGATTTTGAAACCGGAGGATAAGCGCATTGAACAGGCCTTGATCAAAACTCACCAATGCGCGGCATGGGCCATCAAAGCTTTTTCCACTTCATCCTTTTTTGCACGTACAGCCCTCTTATGGCTAGGGCAAATACAGGAACATATTCCCTCCACCAACATGAGAGCGCAGCAGGACCTCAAGGTATTTGCGGCAGTCTAGTTTCTGGCGGATTCTACACTGCAGTCTTCGTGTTTTGCTGCCAAGTCCATGGCTTCCTCAGTAGTGACCAGACGTATGCAATGACTCAGAAGATGGCAGGCGGATTCACGATACAAGTGGAGGCTAGCCGCGGGGCCCATCAGAGGAGGATCCCTCTTTGGCTAGTCACTGGAGTCTCTATTAGTGGAATCCAGCGACAAATGGAAGATTCTCCCAGCAGTGACCCAAAAAGGGCTCCCAAGGGCCTCACAGCCGCCGGCCCTTTCGAGCAGCTGACCAGGGTTCTTCCTTCTCCCAGGCCCCAGGTCAGTATTTCTCCCATCAGAGACAGTCAGACAGGGGAGGCAGGGGGAAGCAATTCCGCAGGCAATCACGGGGGGCCTCCTCTGGCAGGCCCTTTCATAGGGGTAGATGGTAGTTCCTTTCGCGCTCCGATTGGAGACAGGCTGGCCAAATTTTGGCCGGCCTGGGAGCAATCCACAGGACTCTTGGGTACGGGACACCGTACGCAGAGGCCTCGTGCTGGACTTCCTTTCATCACCCCCTAAGTTTTTCATCCGATGCTCAGTTTCTAAATCCCATCCAAACACCACTTAATGGAGGAAGCAATCAGACATCTGTTTTCAATCAGGGCCATTCAGCCAGTCCCTCAGGACCAACGGGGGCGGGGTTTTTACTCTGTTCTTTTCATGGTTCCCAAGGCATCGGGGGGATGGAGAGTGATCCTAGATCTCAAAAGGCTGAATCGTTACCTAGTTTACAAGAGATTCAGGATGCACTCACTGTCCTCCATCCTCGCCCTGATCCATCGGGGCAACTTCATGGCGTCCTTGGACCTAACTGAGGCCTACCTCAATGTTCCAGTTTTCAAGCCTCACAGACGTTTTCTCCGTTTTTATTATGGCCAGGACCACTTTCAATATAGGGCCCTTCCCTTCGGCCTGTCCTCAGCCCCTAGAGTGTTCATTAAGATTCTGGCGGCCCTAACGGCCCACCTGCGCACCATTCCGGTGCGCATTCATTGTTAGCTGGATGACATCCTGGTACATGCCCCCTCTAGGGAGCTCGCCCAGCACCACCTAAATATCGCCATAAGTTGTCTCCAGAGCCACGGGTTCTCCATCAACTTGGAGAAGAGCCATCTCCTACTCTCCACATCCATCCAGCACCTAGGCTCCACCATTGATTCTGTAAAATGTACCGTCTGTCTTTCATCTGAACGACAGATCAGTATCAGACAGTTAGTTACGCAGGTGCTGGGGGAACAGAAATCCCCTCTAGAGTCCCTATCTTCCCTCTTAGGTAAGATGGTTTCCTGCATAGCGATAACTCCCTGGGCCCGTCTCCACGCAAGGGAACTCCAATGGTTCCTTTTACCCTTTCAGAAAGCGGGACAAGGCACGTCATCCATAAGGGTCCAACTTCCTCCGCAGGTGCGCAGATCTCTCTCCTGGTGGAGTTCTTCAGCCATTTCCAAAGGCAGCTCCTTCCGGATTCCTCACAGGACGGTAGTGACAACAGATGCCAGTCTGACAGGATGGGGAGCTCACTCCTAGGGAGCTATGGCCCAAGGCCAGTGATCCCCTCGGGAGGCCTCCCACTCAATCAACTGGTTGGAGCTGAGAGCTGTCTACCTTGCCCTAAAGCAGTGGTTCCCAAAGTGGGCGGTACCACCCCCCAGGGGGCGGTGGGAACCCTTAGGGGGGCAGTGAGAGGCAAGGTTGGTGACAGGGGGGCAGTGATAGGGGCCAGGGGGGCGGTAGGTGGTTCGCCATGCTTTTGCACTTGAAGCTCCCTCGCATTCCTCGCTCTTGTGTGCAGGGCAGCCCATTCTGAAAGAAAACGCGAGATGTTTTCTTTCAGAATGGGCTACTCTGCACACAAGAGTGTGGAATGCGACGGAGTTACAAGTGCTAGGTATGATGCCCGTCTCATGGCCCGCCCAGCCCCCACTCATCCCCCGCCCTGCACGACTGG
Organism: Diadophis punctatus similis; assembly: GCA_023053685.1. Lineage (NCBI taxonomy): Eukaryota > Metazoa > Chordata > Lepidosauria > Squamata > Dipsadidae > Diadophis > Diadophis punctatus. The sequence continues at coordinate 54,074,348 of JALIGW010000004.1, read as the reverse complement.
TCACCCCAAACTGTGCCCACCGCGCGACGGGAGTCCTACCTAGCACTTGAAGCTCTCTCGCGTTCCTCGCTCTTATGTGCAGGGCAGCCCATTCTGAATGAAAACGCGAGATGTTATCTTTCAGAATGGGCTGCCCTGCACACAAAGAGTGTGGAATGCGATGGAGTTACAAGTGCTAGGTACTGAGCGCGGTACAGTGATGAGGGAAGCCGACCACTCAGGTGTGCGCTCGCAGACCTGCGGGAAGGCCCCACTGCGGAACCTGTGCATGCACAGACTTTCCCGCCCGGCATCCTGGGTGCTTAGCAACCTGGAGCGCGCAATTCGGTGGGCTCCCCTCCGGCATGGTGCACCTGCAGATCTCAGCCCAGCTGCCCCCGACATTGACCCCATCAAGGCGCCTGTGGCCTTCGGCCGCCGAGGCCTCCCCAAGCTCAATGAAGATCTGCAGCACCCCAAGCTGCTGACGCGGCAGCCGGCCTTGATGGCGCTCTGCGACCTCGTGCACGACCCGGAGAACGCTTACCAAGACATCGGACTGGGTGAGCGGCGGCAGCGGCCTGGCCATGGCTGGGGGGAAGGAAGGGAGGGAAGAAGGAAAGAAAAAGAAAAGAAAGAAAGGAAGAGGGAGAAAGGAAGGAAGAAAGAAGAAAGGAAGAAAGGAAGAAAGAAAGAAAAAGAAAGATGGTAGGTAGGTAGGAAGGAAGGAAGGAAGATAGACAGAAAAAGAAAGGAGGGAGGGAAGGGAAGGGAGGGAAGAAGGAAAGAGGGAGGGAGGAAGACAAAGAAAGAAAGATGGTAGGAAGGAAGGAAGGACAGACAGAAAAAGAAAGGAGGGAGGGAAGGGAAAGAAGGGAAAAATGAAAGAAAAAGGAAGGAAAGAAAGAGGGAGGGAGGGAGGAAGACAGAAAGAAAGAGAAAGAAAGATGGTAGGAAGGAAGGAAGATAGACAGAAAAAGAAAGGAGGGAGGGAAGAAGGAAAGAAAAAAGAAAGAAAGAAAGATAGATGGTAGGAAGGAAGGAAGGAAGGAAGATGGTAGGTAGGAAGGAAGACAGACAGAAAAAGAAAGGAGGGAGGGAAGAAGGAAAGAAAAAGGAAAGGGAGAAAAAGAAAGGAAGAAAGGGAGGGAGGGAGGGAGGAAGACAGAAAGAAAGAAAGATGGTAGAAAGGAAGTAAGACAGACAGAAAAAGAAAGGAGGGAGGGAAGGGAAGGGAGGGAAGAAGGAAAGAAAAAGGAAAGAAAGGGAGGGAGGAAGAAAGAGGTGGTAGGAAGGAAGGAAGACAGACAGAAAGAAAAAGATGGTAGGTAGGAAGGAAGACAGACAGACAGAAAAGATGGTAGGAAGCAAGGAAGACAGACAGAAAGAAAGAAAAGAAAGAAAGAAAAAGAAAGATGGTAGGAAGAAAGAAAGAAAAAGAAGGGGGAAGGTAGAGAAGAAAGAAAGAACGAAAGAAAGACTTATGACCACAATTGAATCTAACATTTTGGTTGCTAAGCAAGAGCGTTGTTAAGTGAGTTTCACCACACTTTACAAGTTGGCCACGCCCACTTAGTCACATGACCACTAAGCCACGCCCACCTGAGGGGGTGGGTTGGGGGGCGGTGAGGTTGAGTTTGTAGCACCAAGGGGGCGGTGGACTGAAAAAGTTTGGGAACCACTGCCCTAAAGCAATTCCAACACCTCATTGCGGGATCCAGCGTCCTAGTGCTGACGGACAACATCTCCACAAAGGCGCACATCAACTGCCAGGGGAGCACCCGCTCCAAGTCCCTTCAGTCAGAAGCCATGAGACTGGGCCTGTGGGCAGAGAGACACCTCCTGTCATTAACCTCAGACCATATATTGGGAACTTGCAACCCCCAGGCAGATTGGCTCAGCCATACCAAGGTGGATCAGGCGGAGTGGCGACTCCAGCCAGCCATCTTTCACCAGATCTCTCATCGATTTGGACCCCCTCTCGTCGACCTTTTCATGACCCCTACCAACACCCACCTTCCAAGGTTCTTTTCCTCCTTCCTGTCCCTGGGAGCGGAACAGGTGAACGCCCTCTGGAGTCCGTGGCCCCACGGGCTACTATATGCATTCTCACCGCTTCCAGTGATACCGGACCTCATGCAAAAGGGCCTGTCGGAACAAGCAGAGGTCGTCCTCGTGGCCCCGTTCTGGCCACGATGAGCGTGGTTTGCAGACCTCCAAGATGTTTTGGTTACCTAGCCTTGGCGGTTGCCTCTTTCGGAGGCCATGCTCACTCAGGAGGCCCTGTGTCACCCGGACCCTGCTTGGCTCCAACTGACTGCATGGAGATTGAGAGGCACGACCTAATGTGCCAGGACTACGACCAGGACGTTATCCTCATTATGCAAGCGTCTTGTCGCCCCTCTACCAAACGCATCTATTCTGCTACGTGGAAGGCCTTTTGCGGATGGTGCGCTAGGGAACGCCTCTCCCCAGTACATATTCCCCTTCCCAAGATACTGAGATTCCTGAAACACGGCCTTAACAAGGGCCTGGCACCTAACACCCTTCGCAGACAGGTGGCAGCATTCTCATCAGTTCTGTCATGTGACCAGTGCGAGTCGCTATCCCAGTTCCCCGCCATTCATCATTTCCTCAGGGGTGCGACCAACTTACGACCACCCACGATCCACCGTTATCCCACCTGGAACCTTCCTTGCATACTGGCGTCCCTCATGGGACCCCCCTATAAACCCCTTCGGGAGACCTCATTGAGATATCTATCCATAAAAGTGGCCTTCCTAGTGGCCATCACATCAGCTCGTCTTATCTCAGAACTGTCAGTTCTTTCGGTCAGGGGAGATCTGTGCGTTTTCCAACCGGATAAGATAACTCTCAGACTCTATCCCTCCTTCATTCCTAAGGTGGATTCGGTCTTTCACCGATCCCAGGAACTCATCCTTCCTTAATTCTGTGCTCGTCCACTCCATCCTTCAGAATGGCGCTGGCATGCGCTGGATGTGCGAATAGCTCTCAAGATCTACCTAGACCGCACCAAGGACCTCAGGAAAACAGAGGCCCTCTTTGTAGGCTTTCATCCTCGATCCCTGGGGAATCGAGCATCTTCAACCACCATAGGGCGCTGGATCAGAAGCGCTATCGCCAAAGCCTACGAAGTAGCCAATCTCTCTGCCCCATCGGGCATCACAGCACATTCTACCAGAAGCACAGCCACGTCTGCTGCCTGGACCACACAGGCGTCACTTGAGGAGGTCTGTCGGGCGGCCATGTGGGCGCACCCTTCCCAGTTCATTCGACACTACAAAATTGACTCCTACGCATCAGCAGACACCGCCTTCGGCAGGAGAGTATTGTAGCAAGTGATGAACACTCATTAGAGTGCATAGGATACTCTCCCCCACCTCCAGGACCTCTGCTTTGGTATGTCCCATCCTATGGCTGGTTCCACCCCAGGATGGAGAATAGGTGTTGTAATCTTACCTGAACGCCTCTTCTCATCCGGTGGAACCAGCCTTTAGTCCCACCCTTGTGTCTGTTTTATCTTTATCTTCTACTGCTTCTTCCCTGTGTTCTGGCACTTAGCCACAGGTAGGGGAGTCCACTCACTTTAGCTAATAATCACTGAGTTGCCACGCTCGAGTCTAGTTTCAGGATTCGTCAGATCTGGGGGCTACAAGGCGGATCCTAGCCATTATTCAAATAGACTGACTCGATCCTCAAGATGATTGGTTGAGGACAACCCCCATCCTGAAGGCTGGTTCCACCGGATGAGAAGAGGCGTTCATGTAAGATTACAACGCCTATTCTCCTGTGCGCTGCTTGGAGAGTCCAATCATGGGTTACTGTATTTTTCGGAGTATAAGACGCACCTTTCCCTCCCCCTAAAAGAGAGTGGAAATGTTGGTGCGTCTTATACACCGAATACAGCCATTTTTGGCCTCCCGAAGCCCCACCCCCGCATCCCATTTTTGCGAAAAATGGGCTTGTTTTTTGCAAAAATGGGGTGCGCAGAGGGTTTGGGAGGCCTGCAGTGCTCCTGGGGGCTGGGGAAGGCAAAAACACCCCTGTTTTTGCGAAAAAAAATGGGCGAAAAACGGCGTATTTGCCTTCCCCCAGCCCCTAGGAGCACTCTGCAGGCCTCCCAAACCCTCTGCGCACCCCATTTTTGCAAAAAAGGGGTGAAAAATGGGCCAATTTTTTTGCAAAAACAGTGTTTTTGCCTTCCCCCAGCCCCCAGGAGCACTCTGCAGGCTTCCCAAGCCCTCTGCGTGCCCCGTTTTTTGCAAAAACAGGTGAAAAATGGGTCCGATTTTGCGAAAAATGGGGCGCGCAGAGGGTTTGGGAGGCCTACAGACTGCTCCTGGGGGCTGGGGGAAGGTAAAACTGCCCCAATTTTTGTAAAAAAACTGGGTGCGCAGAGGGTTTGGGAGGCTTGCAGAGTGCTCCTGGGGCCGGGGAGGACAAAAACTTTTTTTCTTACTTGCCTCTTTGAAATCTTTTGGCAAGGGACGGGTTACATCTCACAAAGACTGGGAAGAATGTCCTCGGAAAAAGACTGGCCCAACTTGTCAGGAGGGCTTTAAACTAAAATCGCGAGGGGAGGGTGACCAATCTACAGGATCCCCGGGGCCCAACTCCAAGCATGGACCCCAAGGAAACAAAACAAACAATGAACCAAAAAGGGATGGGGAAGAAAACAAACTCAAACGACAAATAAGAGACAAAGAAAGAACACCCACAACCAGGCACAAAGAACTCAAATGCCTCTACACAAATGCACAAAGCCTAGGGAATAAACAAGGTGAACTTGAAATATTAATGCACGAAGGTACACATGACATAGTCGGAATAACAGAAACTTGGTGGGATGAATCACACGATTGGAACACACAGATAAAAGGATACAAACTCTTCAAAAAAACCAGATCACATAAAAAAGGAGGTGGTGTTGCACTGTATATAAAGGACCACTATGTAGCTACAGAGCTACAAGTAACCAAGGAAGAAAACCCATTAGAATGCATATGGGTCAACATAAAAGAAAAAAAGAACGACACAACAATAGGAGTATACTACAGACCACCAAACCAAACAGAAACAATGGACACCCTTTTTACCAACCAGCTAAATAACATATACAAGAAAAACAACATTGTAATAATGGGAGACTTCAACTACCCGGATATCAACTGGAAAACCAACTCAGCACCAAGTGAGAAATCTAACAGATTCCTAACCAGCCTAGCTGACAACTTCATTGTCCAAAAAGTGGAGGAGGGAACTAGAGGGGCAGCCATACTGGATCTAATACTTACAAACAGAGAAGAAACAATAGAAGGAGTTGAAGCTGCAGGAACACTTGGCGAGAGTGACCACGTAATACTAAAATTCACCATAAAGCAAACACAAATAACTGAACATAACAACACCTATATCCCAGACTTCAAAAAAGCCGACTTCAATAAACTCAGAGAAAACTTGGGGAAGTTCCCTTGGATGAAAGTACTAAAGGGTAAAACAACCCAAGAAGCCTGGGAGATCCTAAAAAACACGATCTTAAAAGCCCAGAACACCACAATACCGATGAGGAAGAAAAACAAGAAATCCAAAAGGAAACCAGCATGGCTAAACAAAGACCTCACCGATAAACTGAATGAAAAAAAAGATAAATACAAAAAATGGAAAGATGGGCACATAACCAAGGCAGAGTACCAACAGACAGCCAGAATCTGTAAAGAAAAAATCAGGACAGCAAAGGCCCAGAATGAACAAAGACTCGCAACAAAAGTCAAAGACAACAAAAAAAGCTTCTTCCAACACATAAACAACAAGAAAAAAATCAAAGAAACAGTTGGTCCACTAAGGAGAGAAGACGGCAAAGAAGTAACAGACAACACAGACAAAGCAGAGCTACTGAACAAGTTCTTTGCATCAGTCTTCACACAAAAGGAAACTGCAGCTCAACTACCCAGCAACACAAATATAAAAAACAGATTCGAAGCAAGACTCAACCTAAGCAAAAATACAGTAAGAGATCACCTATCTGAACTTAATGAATACAAAGCACCAGGACCTGATGGATTACACCCCAGAGTCCTAAAAGAACTAGCAGAAGTCATTTCAGAACCACTGCACCACATCTTCCACAAATCCTGGAACACAGGGGAACTCCCCGAGGACTGGAAAAGAGCTGATGTGGTCCCCATCTACAAAAAAGGTAAAAAAGCAGACCCAGGAAACTACAGACCAATCAGCCTAACATCAATACCTGGGAAAATACTGGAAAAAATAATTAAAAACCAGATCTCACATCATCTAGAAACAAACCAAGTAATAACCAACAGCCAACACGGATTTGTTAAGAACAAGTCATGCCAAACCAACCTCATTTCATTTTTCAACACTGTGACCAAATTAGTAGACCAGCGAAATGCAGTAGACATCATATACCTGGACTTCAGCAAAGCATTTGACAAAGTAGACCAGAACCTACTTCTTCATAAGCTAGAAAAAAGCGGGATAGACAGCTACACAACCAGATGGATTAACAACTGGCTGACCAACCGTACCCAACGAGTAGTCCTCAATGGCTCTAAGTCCACATGGAGAGAAGTAAGCAGTGGGGTACCACAAGGTTCCGTCCTAGGCCCAGTACTCTTTAATAATATCTTCATAAATGACCTAGATGAGGGAATAGCAGGCGAACTAACCAAATTTGCAGACGATACCAAGCTGGCGGGAGTAGCAAACACCCCAGAGGACAGACTCAAAATCCAGAGGGACCTTGACAGACTCGAACACTGGGCCCAAACAAATAAAATGAAATTTAACACGGAGAAAAGTAAAATTCTACACCTAGGTAAGAAGAATCAAAAATACACATACAAACTGGGTGAAACCACACTCAATAGCAGCGATTGCGAGAGGGATCTTGGAGTCTTGGTAGACAGCCAACTAAATATGAGCCAGCAGTGTGCAGCAGCAGCCAAAAAGGCCAACGGAGTCCTGAGCTGCATAAATAGAGGGATACAATCAAGGACCAGAGAGGTACTGGTACCACTCTATAAAGCCTTGGTCAGACCACACCTAGAGTACTGCATCCAGTTTTGGTCACCACACTACAAAAAAGACATTGAAACCCTAGAGAAAGTGCAGAAGAGAGCAACCAGGATGATAAAGGGTCTGGAAAATAAAATATACGAAGAGCGGTTACAGGAACTGAGCTTGGCCAGTCTGGCGAAGAGAAGGACCAGGGGTGACATGATAGCAGTGTTCCAATACTTGAGGGGCTGCCACAGAGAGGAGGGGGTCAGGCTGTTCTCTATGGCACCAGAAAGCCAAACAAGGAATAACGGATGGAAGCTGACCAAGGAGAGATTCAACCTGGAAGTGAGGAGGAACTTTCTGACGGTGAGAGCGATCAACCAGTGGAACAGCTTGCCAGCAGAGGTTGTGAGAGCCCCAACACTTGCGACCTTCAAGGGGAGACTGGACTGCCATCTGTCTCAAATGGTGTAGGAACTCCTGCTTGAGCAGGGGGTTGGACTAGATGACCTACAAGGTCCCTTCCAACTCTAATAATAAATCTAAATCTAAAAAAATCTTGGTGCGTCTTATACACCGGTGCATCTTATAGTCTGAAAAATATGGTAATTCTGACTGATTGGCCAAAGACTGAGTTGCAAATTCTTTAGCCATGCCTCTTCCGCCTGGCTGAGCTCCAGTTTTTCAACTCAATCAGCCTAGAAAGACATACAATTTATTTATCCATCTTGGGATTTTACTAAGCGACAGAGGCTTGGATTTTCCGGCAGGGCAATTTCTCCACCGGAGCACAGCGCTTCAACGCTTTCTCTTTGAAGCGCTGTGGCGGGCACGGCTTGGATCTTCATGCCGGCGTCTTCCAGGAGCCCCAAAGCTCCATTTCCGATGTCACAGGGGAGCAACAGCAGAGCCAGCAGCCGGGCCGCTCAATTCTTTAGCCCCTGCAGTCTGAAAAGTGACGGCTCCGCTCCACTTACAGCTGTGCTGAGACAGACCGAGGCTTCGGTTCTGCAGTGAGCAGACGCTGCCTAATTTTGCACTTGAAAACTGTGTTGCCGGTTTTGCGCCATTCATTGCATTGCGGCGCTTGCAACCGTGTTGTCGGTTTCGCGCCTTTTTTTGCTGCTGCCTGGCTGCGCTTACAAACTGTTGTCGGTTTGGCGCCAATTTGCCTGCCTGGCTTTCACCGTGAGTATCGTGGATTCCCTCGGTTCAGCTTGCCAGCATTTCTTCAGGGACATTAGCCAGCCTTACTATTACAAGGGGGATCCTTCCCAGGCTTGGGATTTGCCCCAGATTTGAATTAAGGCTAGCAGCAGCAAGATAACAGTAGCGGTTTGAGCCTTCCAAAGTGGCAGACTGATCCATTTCTCACAGCAGTAATTCAGCTGACTCTTCCCCCAGACAGCAGAGATCAGAGGCTTCTGATCCCAAAAGGGCCAGGTCAGCTTCAAAAGGGCCTTCTACCAGGGCCAAGGCTAAGGATTCGAGGAAAACCTCATCAGCCTCTGAGAAGGATGCCAAAAGAAGGCAAAAAGCCTTGGAAAAACATTTCCCAAAGGCCCAGAAACATGCAGAAGCAGCCAAAACTCCAAGAATCCCAATAGGAAGGACTGAGGTTCCCATTTCCTTGGGAAAGGAATTACCCTCTCAGAGTCTGGAAGAGGGCCAGTTAAACTGGTCTCCTAATGGTACCACTGGGCCGCAGTCCTTTCAGAAACCTCTTACGAGGAGGATATTGTTCCCCTCTCCTGCCTGGCATCAGCAGGATTGGAGTCTACCTCAGCTACAAGACTTTCTGTGCCATCTTCTACCTTTCCTCCCACAGCGGTGGGCCTCCGCCCTGAGGAGGATTTGGGCCCTGCTTTTTCTCAAGAGCTGCGCAGCATATTGTGCAGACCATTTCGCAAGGCGTAGATGCAGCCCTACAACAGAGGGGTTTCATGGGCCCATTGCCATCGGGGCCTTCCCGTCTAGCTGATTTACAACCTCAATTACAACCTGATATAGGCTATATTCAGGAACCTCATTCCCCGCTGCCTTCCCTTCACAGCGATGTTTCACTTGTGGGTGATGACGAGGTGGGTGACTATGAATTCTCTGAGGATGAAGGTCTCATCCCAGACAAACCTGTGTTCACCGGGCTCTTTCGTTCCACTTTGTTTAAGACCTTGTTATTCAAGGCCAAGACAACGGCCAATATAGGGGTAGCTAGTGGCCTGACAGACGCATCCACAGACACTCAGGATCCGAGTGCTATAGCCAGTCACTGTACAGAAGGTGATACCTTTGCCTAAGGTTTTTGTAGATGTCATCCAATGGCAGTGGAACCAGCCTGGCTCCATCTCTGCCCCCAATGGGATGGACAGGAAGATGTATACTGTAGATCAGGACCTAGAGGAGCTCCTGAAGTTACCGACTGTGGATGCTCCCCTGGCCACTCTGGCAACAGCCTTCCGACATGGCAGAGGGCCTAAAGACCGAGGACAGGAAAGCAGAGCTGTCTGCTCATAAGACGCACCAGGCGGCCCCTTGGGCAATTTGATCAGCCACGCTGCATCCTTTTTCACTAGAACATCACTAATATGGCTGCTCCAAATGCAGGCCCGAGCATCCCCTGAGGACACCAGGCTGCATCAGGATATTAGTAAATTGATAGCAGCCGCCAAATATTTGGCAGACGCAACCCTCAACGTGGCCAAGTTCACATCGAGAGCACTGGCATCTAATGTCACCTCCAGGTGCCTTTTATGGCTGCGCCATTGGCAGGCCAATATGAAATCTAAATGGAGACAAGCGTCAGCCCCCTTCAAGGGAGGCAATCTTTTTGGGGAGGTGCTAGACCCTATCCTAGTGTAGGCTAGGGATAAGAGGAAATCTCTTCCTCACATCTACAGGAGGGTGGAGGGAAGGACCACCCCTTATTATCACACGCAGTCCTTTCGGGTCTCTGGTGCAAGGTTTAATGCCCTGGCCTATCAGAGACCATATCCCCAGAGTATGGATCGCTCGCAGGACAGATCATCCTTCCGAGATAGGGCTAGACAGCCACAGACCAGATGACCCTTTCGGGGAGCCATCAACCAGGCTTTCCTTCAGACAAAGTAACTTTCAGTCCAAGGTCCCCATTTGCGGCCATTTAAGGATGTTCGCTAGCCAATGGCAAGAGACCACTACCGATGCCTGGGCCTTATAAACTGTGAGGCTCGGGCTCACTCTAGAGTTCTGTTCCACCCCCCCCCCCAAGAAGGTTCATCCGATGCTCGGTTCCCAAGGAGGCGGCAAAGGTCTCTGATGGAGGCTGAGATCCAGGACCTGCTGCACATCCAGGCCATTGACCCTGTCTCAGTTTTTATTCGAACCTCTTTCTGGTCCCAAAGAGCTCGGGGGTGGGTGGTGAGGGGTGGAGAGCCAGCATAGATTTGAAGAACCTCAATGTACATTTAATGTACAAGCACTTCAAAATACAATCCCTAAATGCAGGAGAAGGGCAGTATGGACAACTGTGGGATCTGGCAGGGTGAGAGCTGTGAACCATAAACACAAAGCTTTTGCTGTGTCCCAGCATAACAGATATAGTGCCCTTGTTGACCTTAATAGGGACACTAATGCGACAGGTCAAGGTAGTTGTGATAACGATAACTCAAATAAGCAGGGGATCGTGGTCCGAGATGAAGAACTTATTTTGGAAAGTGGAAAGTGTGAATCAGGTATTACACATCAGTCACACAAGAGCAGCAAGGTATCCAAAAAGAGAAGCCACCTTCTGGTTGGTGATTCAATTGTAAGGGATGTAAATTTAGGAAAGGATATCGAGGTTTTGAAAGAGGTCAGGTGTCTGCCAGGTGCTACTGCCAGCAGGGACAAGAGGCGTATTCTTAAGATAGTCAAGAATGCCAGTAAGGACTGTGATGTTGATGCTATTATACATCTTGGCACAAATGATCTGTCCCAAAAAGTTGTACTTTCTGTGCAGAATGACTTCCAGAGCTTGGGGTATGAACTTAGTAGTATAGGTTGTAGGCTTATCTTTTCAGAGGTTTTACCAGTATATAAGGAACAAAAAGGGAAAGGCCAACGTGTAGCAGAGTTTAATGTGTGGCTAAAGGAATGGTGTAAAAGGGAATTCTTTGGTTTTATTAGTCATGATGTCTGCAGCTTGTCCAATGAAAAACTGTACAAAAGAGATGGTTTGCATCCATCAAAGAAAGGGTCTAAGCTACTTGGTATTAAATTCACAGATTTCCTGGATAAACATTTAAACTGAACAGCGGGGACAGATAATTAATTGATACAGATCATTTCTGTCCCCAGCAATCTAAAATTAATAGGGTTAACAGTGCACAACAAAGATGTGTGTGCGGGTAAGTTTATCAGTTCTGCTGTCAAGCAAAGCCAAGCATTTAATAGTGAGTGCCATACCATGTGCACTAATCAAACAGGTGGCAAGAAAGTAGGGGCAGTCAGGCACAACACAGGTTATGTAGACAATAAACACAGGGTCAATCAAAATGGACTTAAATGTCTATACACCAATGCACAGAGTATGAGGAATAAACAGGGAGAATTAGAAATTCAAGTAAATGAGGGAAGATATGATATAGTTGCCATTACGGAAACTTGGTGGGATGAAACTGACAAATGGAATATACAGCTAGAGGGATTTAAATTATTTAAAAGAAACACCAAATAAAAGAGGATGTGGAGTTGCACTATATATAAGAAATAACTACATCTCTACAGAAATAGAGCACAACAATAATGAAAATAATCTTGAATACATTTGGATCAATATTAAAGGGGGGGGGGCGCGCGAAATGACATTGCCATAGGTCTATACTACAGGCCATCCAACCAAACAAACAGAGGAAGTAGATGAACTTTTTGCTAATCAGCTAACTAAGGTATGTAGGAAGCACATCACAATAATAATGGGGGATTTTAACTACCCTGACATCAACTGGGAGACAAACTCTGCACCAAGTGGAAGATCCAACTGGTTCCTAACAAACCTAGCATACAGCTTTGTTACCCAAAACAAAGAAGGGAGAAGGGAACAAGGGGATCAGCCATATTGGACTTAATTCTCACTAACACAGATGAAATGATAGAAGGTGTTGAAGCTACAGGAACCTTGGGGGCAAGTGATCATGCAATATTGGAATTCAACATTATGCAAACACAAGCAGTAGGACAAAGTCAAACTAGAGTCTTGGACTTTAAGAGAGCTAATTTCAATAAACTTAGATAGAACTTGGGAAAGATTTAATGGATGAGAATCCTCAAGGGGAAAACAATTGAAGAAGCTTGGGAAATTTTGAAAAGTGAGATTATAAAAGCCCAGACTAGCACAATACCAATGAGGAAGAAAAATAATAGGTCTCAAAAGAAACCAGCATGGCTGCATAAAGAACTCTCTGACAAATTGAAAGACAAAAAGGACAAGTATATAAAAAGTGGAAAGAAGGGGAAATAACTAAGGCAGAATACCAGCAAATAGCCCGAGCGTGTAAAGATGAAGTGCGGAAAGCTAAGGCTCACAATGAACAAAGGCTTGTGACAAAAATAAAAAGTAACAAAAAAAAGCTTCTTCCAACATATTAAAAACAAGAAAAAAGTCAAGGAAACAATTGGTCCACTGCAAAGAGAAAGTGGCAAGAAGATGACAAGCAACAGGGAAAAAGCAGAGCTGCTTAACACGTTTTTTGCATCTGTCTTTACACAAAGGGAAAAAACAGTCCAACCTATCAAAAACAGCATCACAAAAAACATATTAGGAACACAAGTTAAAATAGGGAAGAAAATGGTAAGTGAACACCTGTCTATCCTAGACAAATTCAAATTACCAGGACAAGATGGATTACACCCCAAGGTTCTGAAGGAACTGGCAGATGAGATCTCAGAACCATTGAACTATGTCTTTCAAAGATCCTGGAGCACCGGGGAACTGCCAGAGGACTGGAAAAGAGCTGATGTAGTTCCCATCTTCAAAAAAGGGAAAAAAACAGATCCAGGAAACTACAGACCTATCAGCCTGACCTCAATACCAGGGAAGATTTTGGAAAAGATAAGCAACGAATCAATGAACACAGAAGCAAACACAGTAATAACCAAAAGCCAACATGGGGTTGTCAAAAACAGATCATGCCAGACTAATCTTATTGCATTTTTTGACAAAGTGACAAAATTAGTGGACCAGAGGAATGTTGTCGATGTGGTTTACTTGGACTTCAGTAAGGCATTTGATAAAGTAGACCATAACCTACTACTAGATAAAGTAAAAAAATGTGGGATGGACAGCAGGACCACCAGATGGATTCAAAACTGGCTAACCAACCACACTCAACGTGTAGTGCTCAATGGAACTGCATCTACATGGAGGGAAGTATGCAGTGGAGTACCCCAAGGCTCTTTTTTAGGCCCAGTACTCTTCAACATCTTCATCAATGACTTGGATGAGGGGATAGATGGGGAACTCATCAAATTTGCAGATGACCCCAAACTGGCAGGAATAGCCAACTCTCCAGAAGATAGGTTCAAGATACGGAAGGATCTTCAGACTTGAACATTGGGCGCTATCAAACAAAATGGAATTCAATGGTGAAAAAAGTAAGGTTCTACATTTAGGCAAGAAAAACAAAATGCACAGGTACAGTATATGTGGTACCTTGCTCAACAGTAGTAACTGTGAGAGGGATCTTGGAATCCTAGTGGACAACCATTTAAATATGAGCCAGCAGTGTGCAGCAGCTGCCAAAAAAGCCAACACAGTTCTAGGCTGCATTAACAGAGGGATAGAATCAAGATCACGTGAAGTGTTAATACCACTTTATAATGCCTTGGTAAGGCCACACTTGGAATACTGCATTCAGTTTTGGTCGCCACGATGTAAAAAGGATGTTGAGACTCGAAAAGTGCAGAGAAGAGCAACAAAGATGATTAGGGGACTGGAGGTTAAAACATATGAAGAACGGTTGCAGGAACTGGGTATGTCTCGTTTAATGAAAAGAAGGCTCAGGGGAGACATGATAGCAGTGTTCCAATATCTCAGAGGTTGCCACAAAGAAGAGGGAGTCAAACTATTCTCCAAAGCACCTGAAGGTAGAACAAGAAGCAATGGGTGGAAACCAAACAAGGAGAGAAGTAATTTAGAACTAAGGAGAAATTTCCTGACAGAACAATTAATCCATGCAACAGCTTGCCTCCAGAAGTTGTGAATGCTCCAACACTGGAAGTTTTTAAGAAGATGTTGGATAACCATTTGTCTGAAGTAGTGTAGGGTTTCCTGCCTAGGCAGGGGGTTGGACTAGAAGACCTCCAAGGTCCCTTCCAACTCTGCTGTTATTATTATTATTATTATTACATTCCATTCTGTGTTGCATAAGACAGGGAGATCTCTTAACATCAATAGATCTCAAGGAGGCTTACCTCCATGTACCCATCCGACCATCCCACAGAAGGTTCCTCAGGTTCTCTTATGCAGGGCTCCACTTCCAATACATGGCCCTGCCTTTCAGCATTTCAGCCTTTCATCGGCTCCCAGAACCTTCACTAAACTACTAGATGTGGTGGCAGCTCATCTTCTGGCAAGACCCGTCAGACTGCAATGTTGTCTGGACGACATTTTAATCCAGTCGTCACCAGTTCAGGTGAGACAGGACCTTCAGATCACTGTCCAAACCCTCCAGGACTACGGTTTTTCCATGAACCTGGAAAAGAGTCACATGATGCCCTCTACCAGTTTGATCCATTTGGGAGCAGTGATATATACCGAGACCTGTGGACCAAATACCGAGACCTGTGGACCAAATCAGATCACTGCGACTAGTGGCATTGATTCGTCTTTTCCAGTTGTTAGGAAAGATGATCTCCTGTCTGGCAATCGTTCCTTGGGCGTGGTTGCATGCCCGGGCCCTGCAATGGCTGCTGCTGTCAAGTCAAAGATCAGGAAACAGCAATTCCAACACACAAATCCGGGTACCTCAGAGGGTGCTCGGATCCCTAGACTGGTGGACCTCAGCAGCCATAGAGAAGGGCTGCCTATTCAAAGAACCCACCCGTATGATCATAACCTTGGAGAGCCTCTTCGGAGAGCTTCAAAACAATATCAATTGGTTGAAGCTAAAAGCGGCGCATCTGGCGCTGTGACATTTTCAGGAGACGTCAGGTCATCACATTTTATTGTTGACAGACAGTGTAGCAACCAAAGCACATGTGAAATGACAGGGAGGCACACGTTCCAAGGCCCTTATGCGTGAAGGTTCTTGGGCCTTTGGGCGGAGAGGCACTTACTCTCCTTACAAGCAGAGCACATCTCAGGAGTCTCCAACACACAGCCAGACTGGTTGAGCAGGTCAACCATCAACCAGTCCGAATGGCGCCTGCACCCAGAGCTGTTTCAGCAACTATCAAAAAAATTCGGCCGTCCAAGTGTGGACTTATTTGCCAGTCCATTAACACTCAACTCCCGAGGTACTTTTCCAGGTTCCAGACACAAGGCGCCGAGGGGACCAATGCCCTCCGCTGCCCATGGCCTACCGGTCTTTTATACGTCTTCCCGCCGACCCCTCTCATTCCAAGGGTCGTCAGAAAGATCTTGGCGGCGGAGGAGGAGGTTCTCGTGGCACCCCACTGGCCCAGGCACCCGTGCTTTGCGGACCTGGTGAGCCTATCCATCTCTCGCCCATGGAGGATACCCCCGGACAGGATCTCCCTCAGCCAGGGGGCTGTGAACCACCCGGAGCCTCAGTGGCTCTGGTTGGCCGTCAGGCACTTTAAAGGGAGATCCTGATGAGAGACCATTTCTCTGGGACAGTCATTTCAACTATTCAGGCTTCTTGACAACCTTCAACAAAGAGAATATACGAAGCCACCTGGACTGCCTTTTGTTGCTGGTGCGCTAAGGAGAAATTAGTTCCCACATTAGCGTCAGTTCCAAATGTTTTAGACTTCCTACAGGAGGGACTTGATAAAGGGTTGTCTACTAATGCCCTCCACAGGCATGTGGCCACCTTAGCCACAATTCTGAGCTGCGATGGAACGCACCCCCTCTCACAACACCCAAGGGTGCATAGCTTTTTGAAAGGGGTGTCCAACCTACAACCCCCAACGGTACATAGATATCCTACTTGGGACGGCCCATTCAACTAGAAGCGCAGCCACCACGGCCGCTTGGGCTATGCAAGCTTCGATTCAGGAGATTTGCAGGGCAGCGACTTGGGCTTCTCCTTCACAATTTATCAGGAATTACAAATTGGACATGTTTGCCTCAGCTGAGGTGGCGTTTGGAAGACGAGTGCTACAAAGGGTTCTTCCTGTCAAGGGGACCCTGGACCAGCCTGTTTCCCGCCCTGTGGATATTTAGCTTGGGTATATCCCATCTTGGACTCTCCAAGCAGCGCACAGGAGAAAGAATGTTGGACTTACTTGAACGTTCGTTCTATGTGCGCTGCAGGAGAGTCCAATCCCACCCTGGTTCCTTACTGGTCCAGTGTCCAGGAGTGGTTGATTTCATCGTACTGGCTACGTCATCTCAAGATCCGAGTCTTTGTCGAAAAATGAGCTCAGCCAGGTGGAAGAGGCATGGCCAAAGAATTTGCAACTCAGTCTCTGGCCAATCAGATGGAATTAACCCATGCTTGGACTCTCCTGCAGCGCAGATAGAACGAACGTTCAGGTAAGTCCAACATTCCTTCTATGTGCTTGTGATCCCTGACTTCACAAAAGCCTTCAGCTCAGGAAAAAACAGTTGTAACTGAGAGTTGTAAGCAAGTTCTGACTGTTGCATGTTGGACAGCATAAAAACATGGAACAATGCATTTGGCATTCAATCTCTTTGTCTACAGAAAAAATGCTAAAAAACATTTTTTTCAAATATGATTTTTATTAATACTCTTAAGAGAGTAAAAAATTATTACAAACTAATAGACAGTAAGAAAGGAAAAAGAAGAAAAAGCAAAAAGTGCAAGGATAGGACATTTTAAAAAGAAAAATAGAAAAAAAGTATAAAGAAATGGCTTCCAATATTCTTTATAGCATTGTAAGTACAAACATATTTTGACCCCTCACTAATAGCAATAGCACTTAGACTTATATACCGCTTCATAGTGCTTTACAGCCCTCTCTAAGCGGTTTACAGAGTTCAGCATATTGCCCCCAACAATCTGGGTCCTCATTTTACCCACCTCGGAAGGATGGAAGGCTGAGTCAACCTTGAGCCTAGTGAGATTTGAACAGCTGAACTGCTGAACTAGCAGTCAGCCTGCAGTCGCAGCATTTAACCACTGCACCACTTCAGCTCTTCACCACTAGGTTTTCATCATAATACTCTTCTTTTTATGGTCTAGCCCAGTGGTTCCCAAAGTGGGTGGTACCGCCCCCCAGGGGGCGATGGAAACCCTTAGGGGGGCGGTGAGAGGCAAGGGTGGCGACGGGGGCGGTGAGAGGGGCCAGGGGGGGCGGTAGGTGGTTCGCCATGCTTTTGTATTTGAAGCTCCCTCACGTTCCTCGCTCTTGTGTGCAGGGCAGCCCATTCTGAAAGGGCAGCCCCCACCCAGGCTCCGCTCCGCCCCGCCCCGCATGACTGGTCACCCCAAACTCTGTCCTACCTAGCACTTGAAGCTCCCTCACGTTCCTCGTTCTTGTGTGCAGGGCAGCCCATTCTGAAAGAAAACGTGAGATGTTTTCTTTCAGAATGGGCTGCCCTGCACCCAAGAGCGTGGAATGCGACAGATTTACAAGTGCTAGGTATGATGCCTGTCTCGCGGCCCATCCAGCCCCCGCCCAGCCCCCACCCAGGCTCCGCTCCGCCCTGCCCCGCATGACTGGTCACCCCAAACTGCGTCCCACCGCACGTCCTACCTAGCACTTGAAGCTCCCTCACGTTCCTCGTTCTTGTGTGCAGGGCAGCCCATTCTGAAAGGAAACGTGAGACGTTTTCTTTCAGAATGGGCTGCCCTGCACCCAAGAGCATGGAATGCGACGGAGTTACAATGCTAGGTACGGAGCGCGGCACAGCGACGAGGGAAGCCGACCACTCCCGAAGCTCGGGCGAGCGCTCGCAGACCCGCAGGAAGGCCCTGCTGCGGAACCTGCGCATGCGCAGACTTTCCCGCTCGGTGTCCCTGTCGCCTAGCAACCCGGCACGTGCAATTCGGCGGGCTCCCCTCCGGCATGGAGCACCCGCGGATCTCGGCCCAGCTGCCCCCCAACATCGACCTTACCAAGGCACCTGTGGCCTTCAGCCGCCAAGGCCTCCCCAAGCTCAATGAAGAGCTGCAGCACCCCGAGCTGCTGACGCGGCAGCCGGCCTTGATGGCTCTCTGCGAGCTGGTGAACGACCCGGAGAATGCTTACCAAGCCATCGGCCTGGCTGAGCGGCGGTGGCCTGGCCACGGCTGGCGGGAGGGAAGGGAAGGAAGAAGGAAAGAAAAAGGAAAGAAAGAAAGAGAGAGGGAAAAAGGAAGGAAGACAGAAAGAAAGAGAAAAAGAAAGAAAGAAAGAAAAAGAAAGAAAGAAAGAAAGATGGTAGAAAGGAAGGAAGACAGACAGAAAAAGAAAGGAGGGAGGGAAGAAGGAAAGAAAGAAAAAGAAAGAAAGATGGTAAAAAGGAAGGAGGACAGACAAAAAGAAAGGAGGGAAGGAAGAAGGAAAGAAAAAGGAAAGAAAGAAAAAGAGGAAGAAAGAGGGAGGGAGCGAGGAAAACAGACAGAAAATAAGAAAGATGGTAGAAAGGAAGACAGAAAAAGAAAGGAGGGAGGGAGGGAAGGGAAAGGAGGGAAGAAGAAGGAAAGAAAAAAAGAAAGAAAGCGAGGGAGGAAGGAAGACAGAAAGAAAGAGAAAGATGGTAGGAAGGAAGGTAGACAAAAAGAAAGGAGGGAGGGAAGAAGGTAAGAAAAAGGAAAGAAAGAGAAAGAAAGAAAGATGGTAGGAAGGAAGGAAGATAGTAGGAAGGAAGGAGGATAGACAGAAAAAGAAAGGGGAGGGAAGAAGGAAAGAAAAAGGAAAGAAAGAAAAAAAGGAAGGAAGAAAAAGAGGGAGGGAGGGAGGAAGACAGAAAGAAAGAAAGATGGAAGGAAGGAAGACAGACAGAAAAAGAAAGAAGGGAAGGGAGGGAAGAAGGAAAAAAAGGAAAGAAAAAGGGAGGGAGGGAGGGAAGAAGGAAAGAAAGATGGTAGGAAGGAAGACAGAAAGAAAGGAAAAGATGGTAGGTAGGAAGACAGACAGACAGAAAGAAGAGATGGTAGGAAGGAAGGAAGACAGACAGAAAGAAAAAAAGAGAAAGAAAAAGAAAGATGGTAGGAAGAAAGAAAGAAAAAGAAAGAAAGAAGGGGGAAGGTAGAGAAGAAAGAAAGAACGAACGAAAGACTTATGACCACGATTGAGCCTAACATTTTGGTTGCTAAGCAAGAGCGTTGTTAAGTGAGTTTCACCACACTTTACAAGTTGGCCAGGCCCACCCGGTCACCTGACCACTAAGCCATGCCCACCTGAGGGGGTGGGGTGGGGGGCGGTGAGGATGAGTTTGTAGCACCAAGGGGGCGGTGGACTGAAAAAGTTTGGGAACCAGTGGTCTAGCCTGTCTAATCATCAAAATCATAAATCACAAGTTCATTTTTTAATTTTTATGCAAAAAGTCCATAAGAGGCTTCCAGCAATAAAAGCAAATAATGTCTTTTCTCCAATCAAAGAAGTTAATTTATCCATTTTTGCAAAATCTGTCAAAATCACCAACCATTTCTCCATAGTGAGTAGGTCAGATTTTTCCATCTTTGTGTATAAAGCAATCTTGCTGCTATGATCTTACATTGAAATAATCTTCCATGGATAACTGTTTATCCATTGATCCTAAAAAGAAAAGTTCTGGCTTCAATTGAACATTGATCTTTAAAAACCTTGACCCAATTTGTTTTAGTTTTTCATGTGTCCACAAACCATGATAAAATGTTCTTCCTGTTTCAAATTTCAACAAAAGTTTATTCATTTTGGCAACTATATGTTCATCAGTACACAATTTTATTTTAAATTCTGATTTACGTTGCTCTTCACCGTAAGTCTTTTTAACCATTTTAAATCTTTCAGACAACTATAAATGGGAGAACCCCATTTACATCCTTCTACTTTAATTGTTCTCTTGATTTGATTTTAAATTCCCCTTGATAATTTTCCAATAAACTCCAGAACAAAAAGTTCCTCAGTAACACTTTTTAAACAATTTTATTATTACTTTAATAGCATTTTAATGTTTAATTGATTTTTAAAAATTTGTTGTTAGCCATATTGAGAAATAATTTTATCTTAAACATAGTTGCCAAGAAGGTTGCAATTAAGACCAATTCAACCAAACTAATAGAAACAAATATAGTTAGCATTTTAATATTTTTAAACAGCAATATACATGATATTGTTTTGATGAATAACAAATAGAGCTTGGTATCCTGGAAGTATGGTTTGTAACTATGCAATAATTGCAGGTTTGGCCATTTTTCTTGTTAATAAACTAAACTCTTCGTCAGGCCCAAGCCAAAGAGAACACTGTGAAATACAATCAAGTACAATCCTTCATTTGCTTATATCTAATGGGCACAATCTAGCCAAAATAAAGCTATAATTTTCTACCCTGACAGATATATCCTGGGCGATTCTAGGTTGTGGCTACCCTGAATCTCTTTTCCCCTCCCCCCATCTAGCTTAGAATTGCACAGTTTCTTACTTTGGGTCTCTATCTGGAATGTACTACCAGGGACCTTCTTCCTGAGATAGCTAGATGCTGCCAAGACTCCCCTCCATTGCTTCTTCAGGTTCACATTCCATCGCAACTCTCAAATCTATTCAGACTATTAATGCTTGTATTTGAAATGGCAAAGGCAACAAATTTCAAGTTGAAATTTGGGGTGTAAATAAAATAGACATGACTGGTAGCCATGTAATTTTTATTTTATGTGTGAAGAAATAGATCTACAGGGAATCCTCTACTTATGAGGGCAATTGGGAATGGAATTTCTCTTGCTAAGCAATGCGGTCATAAAGCGTAACCACACCACTTATGATAGCAATAATTGAATTTCCAGTTGCTATCTTAGTTGAATCCCACAGTCATTAGTTGAGGCATCTTTCTGTAAACTTCTCACAACCAATGTTATGGTGAAGGTGGCAGGAAGTTGGAAGTCCTAGGCTAACAGGCAGATAAATGCTGATGCCGGAGGGGGGTGGGAGGACAGAGTGAGGTGATATCACTCTGTCTGAGGGTGTGAAGCATGAGGGTGTGAAACACAGTCGGGCATGCAAGGAAGTGCATGAGCCATTGTTAGGGAAGGTACATGAAAGTGAGGGAGGCATCACAAGTGCAAGAGGGGTGATGTGAGAAAAGCAGCATGAGTTGAGGATGGTATGAGGAGGACTGGGGAGGAGCAAGAGATACACAAGTATGCGAGGGAGACATAGCAAGAGTTGGGGAGAGGGCACAATTTGCCAGTGCAGTACAAATGCAGAGGGGCTGGAAGAGAGAAAGCAGAAGGTGGAGAAGACTTAACCCAGCAACTTGCAACCTTTCCTATGACTTTCTGGAAAGCCACCAGAAAAGATTGTAAATGGTGATCATATGATTGCAGGACACTGCAAGCAATTGTAACTGCAAGCCAGTTGCCAAGCATTTGGATCACAATTATGTAATCTGGGGGAGGAACAGCTGGAACTCTATGGACCAATCATAATCACTATTCATTCAGCCCATCATAACTTCAAATAGTCATTGAGTAAATGTTCATAGGTCAAGGACTACCTGTAACTTTAGTACAAAATATATGGGTGATTGAATTTGATGTCTGACTCTCTTAACCCCTCTCTGCCCTGCCCTGCCTTCCCATATTCTGTTTTGCTGCAGTTATTGATTGAAGCATTCCCCCCCCCCAAAAAAAAAACTATATGAGACTGAAAGAAAAGTAGTTGTGGTGATAACCATGGAAAAGGAAATTCATGGAAGATTAAATGCTTCTTCCAAATGCATATTATCAACAATAAAGAAATTAAAATTTAAAAACCGCCCTGATGACTTCCATTTTATATGGATTTGTCTTAACATTTTCCTTCATTTGGAAGATTGTTATATAGGTACATAGAAATCAATACATTATTAGAAGGTTAGCAAAATAATTCTTCTTCCCTCCCTCCCTCCTCCAGATACTGACAATACTTATCATGTTATTTCGGAATATCAGAGGACTGTAGTGAAAGATTTATACAAATACATATATTGAATGAAAATGTATGTCATGTAATATGACAATTCTGTACATGCCTATCTTGCAGTAAGACTATTATATTAACTAAAATTGAATGAATAAGATCATATTGTTGTAGAAGAGACTTCTGGGTCGGCGGGGCAGTACGGAGCAGGAGAACAAGGCTCTGTTCTCACTGTCCGATTTTCTACGTCTGGAGGCCGGTAGAGGTGAAGCGAAGCCCTGGAGGGGCGGGCATCATAGAGGGGATACCTCAGGGGCGACGGGGAGAAGAGCGGTCCCCCGTTGTAACAGGAGGAACCCCTCAATTCCGGCATAGGAGAAACCGGCTGTCATGGCCAGGTCGAGAGGCGCTGCGGCCTGATTCATGAAGGAGAAAAAAGTGTGAAGCAGCGACGAGAATCGGTGGAGAGTGAGAACGAAGGATTAACCGGGTTACATCATTAAACTGGCGAAATTGAAAGTTGACAGGCAAGTGAGACTCTAATCTGAGAAGCGGCGATTTAGCGGTGTGAGCGAGAGACGGTAAAGAAGGAGTCGGCAATTGTAGAGGAAGGAGGAGAACACGAGTGGCGGCTATTTCGGGGAATTTGACATCGGAGCTGACAATCGAAAGTTGATACTTAGTAGGGTAACTTTGCCTGTGGCTGTGAGTAGATCTGGAAAAGGTGTTTGCATAGAGGAAGGACTGGTCCGAGTTTGGGAGTAAAGACTAAAGTGATAGTGACAGTGACTGTGCAAAATAGATGGAAGTAGACATCTTGGACTTTGGACGATGGACTTTGGATTTTGAACACGGAGACTTCACAGAAGCAAGGGTGAGAAGCAGGAGTAAAGAATTTTGGTGAAATTGGTGAAGAATTTTGGAGTGTTTTACCCAATATTATATCTCTATCTATTTATCTATTTATATTTGTACATATAGTTATATCTATTAACTATTAATTAAGCTATATATAACAGTGACTTTATGAACTTTATGAACTTATAATTGATTATAGATTTATTCCTTGGTTATATTTGTTAATAGACAACGCTATATCTAGATTAAGAGGCTATATTTCAGTAATGTTCGGTATAGCAACTTTCTGTGTACTAGACTTAAGTGCAATAAGAAAAGAAAATATTTGAGATTTTGAAAGGTAGTCTATGGTGCTGTGGAAGAGTTTTTTCAACAAGTTAAGTATGACTAGCACGACAACTACCAAAACTTTAAGAAAATAGCGCAGATGACAGCCTCTCCAGCAGGGCAGAGAACAATAGGAGACATGTTGGGGGGGTGAAAAATCAGGAGCGGGATCCAAGATAACTTTACAAAGTTTACAAGCTATCCTGAATATGATGCAGGAAGTGATGTTGAAAACACAAGAGACAATAGGGAAGAACCATGTTGAGATGAGGAGTGATATGGATGAAGTGAAAGAGAGGGGGAAAATTCAAGAGACAATTGTTAAAAATGAACAGAGAATAAAGTTAGTGGAGGAAAGAACAGAACAAACGGAGAAAAAATTAGAAGAAACAGGAAAGGCTGATGGCAGCGAACAGGGACATGGAGGAGGCAGTTATGCATCTCGAATAAGAAAAATCGGCCTTTTATCTGAGGTTTCAAAATGTAAGAGAGAAAAAGGAAGAAGATTTAGCGAACCTTATGACGGAAGTCCTGGCAGTTGTGTTACAGGTGGAAAAAAGGGAAATGCAGAATAGCATTGATGAGATCTATAGAGTTCAGACTAACTATGCCCAACGCCATAAGCTACCACGTGAAGTTCACATAAGATTCTCAAAAAAGACAGTGAGAGATGAAATTTACAGAAGGACAAGAGACGATCTGTTGATATATGAGGGGAAGGAAATTGTGACTCTTAAACAAATACCCAGATGAATTAGAGAGCAAAGGAGGAATTATAACTTTCTCTCCTCGCAATTGGTGAAAAACAAGACAATGTTCCGATGGTTGATACAGGAGGGTATGCTTGTATCATGGCAAGATAAAAAAATAAGAATTGACACTGGACAAAGCTCGAGAGTTTTGTGATCAATATGTAGAACAGGAGAGTGGAGAGGTATTGGAGGAGGAAAGTCAGGAAGATCAACAGGTAGAAGGAAAGGAAGGAGAACAAGGAATAAGAGAGAGACCGGATAGAGAACAACAGGAAAGGGAAGGGTCAAAGGCAAGGATACAAAGGGAGACAAGATCAAGGATAGGAACGAGGGCAATCAGCAAGCAATAAGGTGGAAGAAGTCAAATTAATATCACTTAACATAAATGGGTTGGATTCGCCAGTTAAAAGAAAGCTAGTATTTTCCAAACTTCAAAAACAGAAAATGGATATTATTTGCCTACAAGAAACACACATTAAAAAACAGCAAGGTGGCATTCTAGAATTTCCAAAAATAGGGAAATTACATTTGGCGCTGGCAAAAAAAAGAGAGAGAGGTATTGCGGTATATATTAAAGAAAGGTTAAAACCAAGACAGTTATATGCGGATGAAGAAGGGAGAACACTACTAATAGAGGTATTAATAAGACAAAAACGTATGCTTCTGGCAGTCATATATGCGCCCAATACAAATCAGAGGGAATATTGTAGTAAATTACATAAGAAGATAGTAGAATTAGAATTTGAGAACATTTGTCTCTTAGGAGATTTCAATGTGGTAGTGGACTCAAAAAAGGATTTAAAAAGCGGGAAAAAGAAGAAGAGGAAAATATTGCCAAACACTTTTTTTGAAATGGTACAAGAATTGAACTTGAAGGATATTAGGAGAGAATTGAATACGTTAAAAAATCAATATACTTTCTTTTCTAACCCGCATAATTCATGGTCCTAGATAGACATGGTATGGATGGATAGGGAATTGGGTAATAATATAACGGAAGTAGAGATTGTCGCAAATTCATGGGCAGACCATAACCCATTAAGAGTGAAATGGAAGGGAAGAATAAAAAAGAAAGGGAGATGGACCATGAATCAGAGGGTTTTAAAAAAAATATGTTGAGTGGATAGAAAAAGAATTGGACTTTTTTCTGCAAGAAAATAGAAATGGATATACAACTCTACAGAACCTATGGGATACAAAGAAGGCATATGTCAGAGGATTAACAATAGCTTATATGGCAAAAAAGAATATGGGGGAAAAAAGAACAACAATTGGAGTTGCAGAAGAAATTGGAAGAATTAGAAGGTAGGTGCAACATTCCCAAGATGAGAAAACTAAGAGAGAAAAAGAAATGATTAACCACAAAATTAATTTAATTACACAGGAAGAAATAGCTCAGAAGATCAGATTGACGAGACAAAACTATTTTGAACATGTGAACAAACCGGGGAGATGGTTGACCTACAAATTAAAAAAGGAAAAAAAAATCAATTCAACAATTACAAGATGAAAAGGGAAATATATGTCATCAGATGGAAGAGAAGAAGAGTATTGTACAAAAATTCTTTAAAACGTTGTATAATCAGGAAAAAATAGTGGAAGAAGATGTTAAGAATTATTTAAATGAGAGGAGTCTCCCCTTAGTATCAGATATAACTAAAGAAATGTTTTATGACAAAATTACGATGATGGAGATGAAAACATCAATTCAAAAACAATAAAACGCCCGGGGCCAGATGGAATTCCTGCAGAATTCTATAAAGAAATACAACAGCCAGTGGAGTCACTACTACTAGAGGTACTGTATATAATGAAGCATTGGAACAGGCAAAACTACCCAACTCATGGACAGAGGCACTAATAACCCTTATACCCAAAGAAGACACAAATAAACAACAAATTTAAAATTATAGGCCAATCTCGCTGTTAAATGCCAACTACAAAATATTTGTAACAATAATGGCTGAAAGACTTAAAAAAATACTTAATGAAATCATACATTCCGATCAAAATTGGGTTTCTACCCAATAGACATAAGACATAACACCTGGATTATAATGAACGTTCTGGAATACTATGAGGTCCACTCCGAAAAACAAGCAGCGCTAATATTTGTTGATGCCCAAAAAGTGTTTGACAACCTGAATTGGAATTTTATTATTAATCAATTAAGCATTATGAATTTTGGGGGCAAATTTACGGGATTGATCAGGGCAATTTACACCAACCAAATGGCAAAAATAATAGTAAACGGGGAAACAACATAAGACATTAGTATAACTAAGGGGGTGAGACAGGGATGTCCGCTGTCCCCCCTCTTATTCATACTATCTTTGGAAGTATTATTAATACAAATTAGGCAAAAGATGGAAATAAAAGGACTAAAAATCAAAAAGGAAGAGTATAAAGTGCAAGCCTTTGCTGATGATTTCGTTTTTATTATAGAGGATCCAATAGAGATGGGAATCAAATTATTAGGGGAAATAGAAGAATTTGGCAAAGTGGCAGGGCTTAAAATAAACAAAGAGAAAACTAAAATATTAACCAAGAATTTGACCAATAAGCAGAATAAGGAAGTGGAGGAGAAATTAGGGATTCAAATTACTAAGAAGGTGAAGTATTTGGGAATAGGTATACAGTAATCCCTCGTTTTTCGCTGGGGTTACGTTCCAAAAAGAACCCGTGATAGGCGAAATCCGTGAAGTAGGAACCTTTATTTTTTTTACAATTATTATACAATGAAATACTCCGTAATACATTGAAACCAAAGAACAAAACCTTTTTACAGGCCCAAGCATTTGTTTAACAAATAAAAGTACTGTATAAATGTTTTTTTTACAAATTACTGTACTGTAAAATAATAATTTTAATCATCAATACAACTGAAGGCTTCAAATTGCGGAGATCAGCACAGCCCCACTGCGACCCGAGTCATTGGATTAGAACGGGAGAATGAAAAATGATTATGAAAAAAAATACAAAGTACAGTAGGACAAATAGTGACTCACGTGTATTTCACTGCTCTTCTGACTGAGCCGCTGCATCCTGACTCCGCTCTGTAGCGTTTTTTTCTTCTAAAACCCGCGGTGCAGGTGTGTTTTTTCGAGAGAAGAACATAGTTATCGGTAGTTGTCGCTCTTTTTTCTTCTGGGCAAAAAGATTCTTATAAACCGACATGCCACCATCGATTATGTTTGAGAACTGTAATGAACGGCTCATCAAAGGGTCCCATTCTTGAGCTGCTCGCTGAAGTTCAGTGGCCATTCTCAGCATTGTTGCTAAGCGACCAAGTGTTAGTCCATCCTCCTCATCTTTATCCACACTTGTGTCCTCTTCTTCCTCTTCTCTTTCATCGTCGTTTGGTGGCTTTGTCATTTCTTCCAGGTCTGCATCGGTCAGCGGATGTACGTCTGCATCAATCAGGGCATTAATGTCATCCGGAGTCATGTCATTAAAGCTGTCTCCTCCAAGCTGTTTAGCGAGATTCACAGCTGTATCTACGGCAGAGTGATGGATCTTGTCAAGCGAGCCTCCGGTTGGGTTTTGCACTGCCTCTGGCCACAGGTTTTTCCAGCAGGCATTCAAAGTTTCAGTTTTCATCTCCTGAATGGCCCTCTGAATATTTTGGAGACATGATGCGATGGTGTATCTACGCCAGTAGTCCGTTAGTGAGAAATCTTGATCTGAGTCCATAGCCTCAACAAGATGTTGCAGGGTGTTGCGCGTATAGAGAGTCTTGAAAGCACGGATGATGCCTTGGTCCATGGGCTGAATCAGGGATGTAGTGTTTGGCGGCAGAAATTCGATTTGGACACCATCATACGCCAAATCATCAGCGTGACCTCCGGCATTGTCAACGAGCAGAAGCACTTTAAAGTCTAGTCCTTTTCATCTCAAATAACACTTGACCTCCGGGATGAAACAGTGTTTGAACCAATCCAGATTGAGCGCTTTTGTCATCCAAGCCTTTGCGTTGTGTATCCAGTAAACAGGCAAATCATCCTTAATTTTGTTTTTCAGTGCTCTGGGATTTGTAGACCTATAAATAAGCCCTGGTTTAATCATAAAACCTGCAGCATTTCCGCACATAACCAGAGTCAAACGATCTTTTTGGGCTTTAAATCCTGGGGCTTTGGCTTCTTCCTGCATGATGAAGGTGCGGGAGGGCATTCGTTTCCAAAATAAGCCAGTCTCATCCATATTAAAAACTTGTTCAGGCTTATATCCCCCTTCCTCAATGATCGCTTTAAATTTATTGTTCACGAACGCTTCTGCTCCAGCGGTATTCGCAGAGGCGATCTCTCCGCGCAGAGAAACATTTTTAAGTCCAAAGCGTTTCTTAAATTTTTCAAACCAGCCCTTGCTAGCATTAAATGCGCTTGGTACTGCGTGAACAGCACTTGATGATGGCCCGGTATCTGCATCCTCCTCCTCTTCCCTGTCACTGTCGCTGTCAGCAAAGGTTTTATACAGTGTTTTAGCTTTTGTGCAGATAACGTTCGTATCCAGCGTAATGTTTTTTTTTCTGCAGTCATTAATCCACAAAGCTAATGCAGACTCCATCCTTACCATGGTCTTGTTGCGGACGTTGCAACCCTTTTTGCATCCTTATTAAAACTTATTGCTGCTGTCGTCCTTATGTTATTTTCCTCCTTCTTTATGGAACGAACGGAAGATTCATTAATTCCGTAATGGCGGCCTACAGCCGCATAGCTTCTACCTTCCTTTAGCATGTCCAGAAGTTTAACTTTTTCTGCGATAGTTAGCATCTTCCTCTGCCTTTTGGGCCCGACCGCAAGTGCCTTTGTCGGTGCAGAACGTTTTGTCGACATGCAGAACACAATGCACGATGCAAATCCGTGAAGCAGCGAGACCGTGAAAGGTGAACCGCGATATAGCGAGGGATTACTGTAACTGCAAAATGTTCCTCAATAAAAGAGGATAATTATGACAAATTGCTGCAACAAACACAAAAGGATTTGGATAAATGGGCAAAATTGCATATATCTCTAATTGGCAGAAATTCTACGATAAAAATGAATATACTACCTAAATGATGAGCATGAGTTGAATATGGAAAAGTTTCATAAGGACTTTACAAAAGCTTCATATGGGCTTCCTCATATGAACTGCCCATCTCAGGTCCTTCCCCATTTCCCTAGGACTCATATCAGGACTTTGAGTTGGCTATTCGAAAACATTAACTTTCTTCTCCTTTAACTATCCTTTTGTCGCATGACTTATGTGTTTTGGATCATTGGATCATTTGCTTGTGCTTCAGTTTATATACATATTTCGTGACATTTATTGTAGAATTTGTTGGTACAATTCAGATTCATAGTTCTATCAGTGATGGCAAACTGTCTTGGTCCAGAGGCAGCAAGCAAACCCAAACCATGATACTGTCACCACCATGTTTCATAGATGGGGTAAATTTCTTATGCTGGAATACAGTGTTTGCCTTTTGCTAAATATAACATTTTTATTTTAAACCCAAAAATTATATTTGGACATCATCCATCCACAGAATATTCTTCCAATATCTTTCTGGCTTATTCATGTAGTCTTTTTCAAGCTGTAGATGGGTAGCAATGTTGTTGTTTTTTGGAGAATAGTGGTTTTGCAACCATAGAATGTCACAGGGTGTCCATTGCCTACATGATGCGGATCTTTATAGATATAGACATCACAGCATCTGAATATCATTTCTAAGATCTTCATTGCTATTCTTCCAAGAGCTAGTGTGGTGTATTTCTTGACTGCTGGTTTCTTTCTTGTTGATGGTTGATTCTAAAAGACATGATGTATCCTTCCTTTAGTATTTTTAGTTCTAAGGCTGATTGCTCTACCTGTTGTCATTAGTTTTGTCTTCTTTATATTTAATCATATTTCCACTATTTTTACTGTGTTTCTTGACTTCCATTTGTAGAGATTATGCATTTTGAAGTAATTTGCATTTTTAGTATCAGAATAGTGTCATTAACATAATGCAGGTTATTGATGTTTCTTACTCCAAATTTAAAACTATGTACATCTTCCAAACAAGCCTTTTAGGCCTTTCAGTGCCCTGAAAACTATAAGACAGTGATGGCGAACCGTGCCCACTCCCATAATTTATTGCCGCCCCACGCCCCCTATGCATGCGCCCGTGATCCCCGTGCTGCCCCACGCATGCGTGCGCAACCCTCCATGCCTCCGCGCGAGCCTTGTACTTACCTGGCAACCAAAACTGGCTGCATGGAGACTCCTGGGAAGGGAGGGGCAGCATGGGCGTGGCCAACCAAAAAGCAGCTGGCATGCCCGCTGGAGCTGACCTAGGGCAACGGCTCGCGTGCCCACAGATATGGCTCCGCGTGCCACAGGTTCACCATCACGGCTATAAGAGATTCCCTAATATCAGTTGCTACACCCGCCCCCCTGCCCCACAGTCTTGGCTGATTCCACACTGGAAATTTAGCTGGGCGTATTTCTGAAAGAGTACCAACTCCTTCTGGACCTAGCCAGACTTGTCATTTATTTATTATTGAGCAACTCCACCTCCTTCTAGCAATAATATAATCAATTTGATTTCGGTATATTCCAACTCTGATGTCCATGTATAGAGTTATAATTTTGATTGAAGACGGGGTTGCCTATGAAAACATCATTGGAGTGCAGAAATTGATAAGCCAGTCTTCTGTTTCATTTTCAGTTTTCTAAGTTATACAGTCCATTTTCCTGTTTAATATTTCCAACTTTGGCATTCCAGTCTCCAATTACAAGCTATACATTTTGTTTATATGTTCTGTCAGTTTCAGACTGAATTTCATCATAAAACTCACCAATCTCTTCTTTTTCTACATTGGTGGTTGGAGAATAAATTTAAATGATTGTCATATCGAAGGCTTATACACGATTCTAATCAATATTATTTAGTCATTGATTGCATTGTAGCCAACTATTGTTCTTGCTATATCCTTCCTAACAATAAAAGCAGTGCCTTTTCTGCTTTGTTTTTCATATTCTGAGTAATAAATGGTCAGATCTTCAGGCTGAAAGTGTCCAATTACAGTTTGTTTTAATTTGCTGATAACTAGAGATGTAAAATTTCCGGAAATTTTGAAGCTCGAAAAAAAACCTGGGTTTTTTTCGGGGGGAAACGAAAATTTTCAGAAAAATTGAAAAAAATGCTACATTAGCACTTTTTTTGTCTTTTTAAGATTGAAAGTCATTCTGTTACTTTAGGAACATAAAATATGACTATGGACAATTTGACTTGGCATAAAATTATCACAACTAGCATATTAAAAATATAGTGTAGCCAAACAATTCTCACAAACAGAATTTACTTTTTTATAATATTTATTTGTAATTGTAACAAAGGGAGCAACAATCTCCTGAACTGCTTACTAGTTTATGTGGAACAGCCAAAAAGCCTCCATAAAACAGTTTTCAAAACCAAAAGTAACAATTTTTCATATTTCCTCTCCACAGTATTAAAAATAAAAATAAAAACCCCATCCTCATAAAAAGAATTGAAGATGGGGGAAGTGTTAAGAAGAGAGTGGGACTAAGTTTCAATGGACATTTAATCAGAATCATTTTCTGAGCTGAAATTGTCAGTATCCGTCTCTGCTTCTGCAGCTACTCTTTTTTGTCCGTCATCACAATTAGGAACTTCTAAAAACTGAAGGTTTGCCCGGATCGAAACAAGCTTCTCTACCCTTTCACATGTCAGTTTATTTCTTGACTTAGTGTGAGTGTTTCCAAACATAGACCAGATTCTTTCACATGCTGCAGAAGATGGAGGTATCTGAAGAAGGCGAGAAGCAATAAAAGTCAGAGGCTGTGTTGTGCAAAGACCTTGCCACCATGTTGCAGGAGGAATATGTTTGGCAGAATCCCAGATTGCATTTCTGGACCAAATCCCTGAAGATGTTCTATATTCTGCAACATTTGAAAGTACCTTCCCAACATCAAGTCCTAAATGTGATGCTTGTTTTGTGATCCAGTCAAATGCAGTAGCAGTGTTATCATCATCACTTATGTTTGCACCTTTGAATCTTGGATCCAACAGATTTGCAGCAGCATGAATTGGATGACAAAAAAATTCTTCCCTTTTTTAAATAAAATCTTTCACTTTACTTTCTTCTATAGTTGTAAGTGGAGATATACTGAGATTTTCAAAAGCAGTTGTTTTTATCTTGGTCATTAGATAAGGAATTTCTGACAGATGCAGTGATTGCTGCAGCAATTGGCTTTAGAATCTTCAGGGAATTTTGCAGCTGAACCCAGAAGACATCCTGATCAAGAACAGTGTTTCTTACACTCCTGGGTACTTTAAGATCTTCAACTATTACTGTTTCTTGAAGAGCTTCTTTGTTTTTTAGTAAACTTTCAAAGGAGATCATCACTCCAGCCCACCGAGTTTTACTACAGAGCTTCAGCGTAACTATGCTATTCTTTGCATTTTTTCGACTTGCTTCTTCTTGAAAACTGCAGCTACAATATGAGTACCTTTTACATGTTTAATAACTTCTTTTGCTCGTCTATAGACCATTTGAAGGGTGTCCAACTTCATAATATCATTAAAAAGCAAGTTTAGCCCATGGGCTGCACATCCTATTGCAGTAATATGTGGATACTTCTCCATTATGATTTCCCATGCTGCTTTCATATTGCTGGCATTGTCAGTAAGCAAAGCAAATACTTTACCACTCCCAATTTTCTGTAGGACATCACAGATTTTACAGCTGATATACTCTGCAGTATGTCTGTTCTCTCCTGTTTCAATGCTTTTGTAAAAAAACTAGCTGAGGTGTTGTTATAACAAAATTTATAATTCCTTCTCCTCTCACATTTGTCCATCCATCTGTAAGTAGTGCAAAACACAGCGCTTCATTAATTTTTCCTTGCACCGATTCCATTACACTACACGTTCATATTCTGACTCCAAAAGAGGCTTGCTCAAATAATGTCTGCTGGGCAATTGGTATGATGGTCTTAATAATTTCAAAGCTTCCTGCCAGTATGTATTTTCAGTTATTGAAAATGGCGTTCCCGAATAATATATTGCTCTTGCAAGAGCTTGATCAATTTTTTCCTGATCTTCAGGTGTCATCTTGTCTATAAATGAAGTTAGTGAATAATTTTTGGATGCAGCTGTCTTCAGTCTCTGTTTACTTGAAGATGCTGTTGATGGGACAACACTTTGTGTTGCTGCTGACGTTATAGATGGAGTAGAAAGAGGACTTCTTGAACGAGAACGTTGAGAAAAACTATGTGCATTGTCATCATTGTTGTCCTCTTCACTTCGATCCATGAAGGATTTTTTAATATCTACAGGACACTTGTTACATACAAGAATGTGTTTTGTCATCCTGGTAGCATTTGGAAATCCATATTTAATCTGACAATATTTGCAAATCACATTTTTCTTTTCAGAAGAACTTGTAATGTGAAAATGCCTCCATATGCTAGATGTTGGTCTCACCATTTTTCTGAGGGGAGTAGGAAATAAAAACAAGAAAAAATGACTACTTTGCAAGAAGACACTAATCTATGGTTGTGTGTGGGGGTCACTGGGGGAAGAACCAGATTACTGGTAATTAAATTATTATTTACACAAAAGTTTATAAAGATAAACTAATGTAGCTAAATGATTCAGTTTTCTGGATTCAGATAAATGTAAACTTACCTTTTAAAATTAAGTATATATTTTCAGGTCCTTTTTGTTGCTCTGTATTTTCTTCCAATGCTTTTGAGGCCTAATGAAGAGGACAGAACAAACCAAACATACCCACTAACATGCAAAAGCAAAACTGAAACCTTTTTCTTGTTACAATAGCAGCACCTCCTAAAGGAAGAAATGCATACTGTTCTTGCATTGGAGGGTTCAGTTTATTATTTATTTAGATAGATAGATAGCTTTTATTGCGGTCGGAGACCAATTTAAAATACACATAAAAAAGGGGGGTGTAAATTTTACAAATATAGATAGCTCATGTGACAGTATACCATCTACTACAATCTATACCGTCAATACTAGTGATCCTCTGCCGTAGGGGTTACCCGTCTTTTCCTCCGTTTTTCAGCCACGACTGCAGCAAAAAATTTATTTATTTATTTATTTATTTTAGTGTTCTTATATGCCGCCCTACTCCCTGGGGACTCAGGGCGGCGTACAACATGTGAAGAACAACTAAACAATACAATAATTTAATAACAGTTTAAAAAAGAATTTAAAAGAACATACAAAAACAATACATACGTGGGGGAGACCTAAGATGTGAATGGTCTCAAATCACCCCGCCTGCAGGAAGAGCCATGTCTTAATGGCTTTTCGGAAGGCCAGCAAGGTGGGGATAATTCGGATCTCTGGGGGCAGTTGGTTCCAGAGAACAGGGGCCCCCACAGAGAAGGCCCTCCCCCTAGGCCCCGCCAGCCGGCATTGTTTGGTTGACAGGACCTGGAGGAGACCCACTCTGTGGGACCTAACCGGTCGAAGGGAAGTATGAGGTAGGATGCGGTCCCGGAGGTAACCTGGTCCTAAGCCAAGTAGGGCTTTAAAGATGATAATCGACACCTTGAATTGCACCCGGAGACCAATGGGCAACCAGTGCAGCTGGCGGAGTATGGGTGTTACGTGGGTGTATCTTGAGACACCCACCACAGCATACGCAGCCACATTTTCCACCAGTTGAAGTCTCCGGATACTCTTCAAGGGTAGCCCCATGTAGAGCGCATTACAGTAGTCCAATCGAGAGGTGAAAAGGGCATGAGTGACCATGAGTAGAGCCTACTTCTCCAAGTATGGTCGCAGTTGGTGAACCAGGCGGACCTGTGCCAAGGCTCCCCTAGCCACAGCCATAAGATGTTGGTCTAATTTTAGCTGTGGATCTAGGAGAACTCCCAAATTGCAAATCCGTTCCGAGGGAGCTAATTTTTCTCCCCCAAGAACCAAGGAGGGACAGTCGACATAGTCCTTAGGAGGCAATATCCAAAGCCATTCAGTCTTGTCAGGGTTGAGCTTGAGCCTGTTCCTCCCCATCCAGATCCTAACATCGTCCAGGCATCGGCATATTACATCCACTGCCTCCCTGAAGTGGCACGGGGTGGAGATGTACAGCTGGGTGTCATCAGCGTACTGTTGAAAACTCACCCCGTGTCGACGGATTATCTCCCCCAGTGGTTTTATGTAAATGTTAAACAGGATGGGTGAGAGGACCGAACCCTGAGGAACCCCACAGGTCAGGGGCCTAGGAGACGACCTCTGTCCTCCTGTTAACACCGACTGCATCCTATCAGCGAGGTAAGAGGAGAACCACCATAAAACGGTGCCTCCCAGTCCCAGCTCACCGAGTCGGTGCAGAAGGATACCATGGTCGATGGTATCGAAAGCTGCTGAGAGGTCAAGTAGCACCAGGATGGAAGAGTTGCCCCCATCCCGGGCTCACCAGAGATCATCCATCAGGGCAAACAAGGCAGTTTCTGTACTGTAGCCGTGCCTGAAACCCGACTGATAGGAATCTAGATGGTCAGTTTCTTCCAATAACCGAAGAAGCTGAAAAGCCACCACCTTCTCCACAACCTTACCTATAAATGGTAAGTTGGAGACCGGACGAAAGTTCTTCAAATCCGCCGGATCCAGGGAAGGCTTTTTAAGGAGGGGTCTCACCACCGCAACCTTTAAGGGCTGCGGTACGGATCCCTCCCTAAAAGAAGCGTTGATCACCACCTGGATCCAGCTACGTGCTACCTCTCTTCTGGCCGAGACCAGCCAGGAGGGGCACGGGTCCAATAAACAGGTGGAAGAGCTCATCGCACCCATGGTCTTGTCCACATCATCAGGAGTGACTGGCTCAAACTCATCCTACAGAACCAGACTAAGACTCGCCCCTGTCAACTCAATGGGTCCTGTCCAGGCAGAGTCCAGGTTCGACTGGATCTGAGCGACTTTATCCATCAGAAACTGAGCGAATTCCTCAGTTCTACCATGCAAGTGTTCCTCACCCCCCCTTTAGCAAGGAGGGAGCGAATCACCCTAAACAAGGCGGCTGGGCGAGAATCTGCGGATGCAATAAGAGCGGAAAAATGAGATCGTTTTGCCGCCCTTATCGCCACAAAATAAGACTTAATAAAAGTTCTTAGGTTTGGTCAGATTCGGTTTTACTGGCTCTCCAGCGTCGCTCCAGACGTCTCTTGTGGCGTTTCATCTCCCGAAGCTCCTCAATAAACCAGGGACCTTTTCGGGATCCACTGCCACGGAGAGGTCGCAAAGGCGCAATCCGATCTAATGCCCCTGATGCTGCGATGTTCCAGGCAGCCACCAGGGACTCAGATGAATTGTGTACAAGGGTTTCAGGTATTTCCCCAAGTTCCCTCTGGAATCCTTCCGGCTCCATTAGTTTGTT
Organism: Diadophis punctatus similis; assembly: GCA_023053685.1. Lineage (NCBI taxonomy): Eukaryota > Metazoa > Chordata > Lepidosauria > Squamata > Dipsadidae > Diadophis > Diadophis punctatus. Next base: position 54,037,813 of record JALIGW010000004.1, on the reverse strand, counting down.
ACCTAGGACTTGCTTGTCCTCACTCAGTGCACAGAAATTAGAATAATCTGATAACATACATTTTTTTTAGAAATGATTTGGAAAATATTTGAACACCCTGTCTTAAAATATTTCATTCATGTCAAAATAAAATATTCCACAATGTTTTTTTTTTCAATTTTTCCAATTTTTTGGGAAAAAAACAAAAGAGCCTTCAGGGAAAAAATGAAAAAACCCCATTTTTTTTCGGGCCTTTACATCTCTAGCTGATACATAAGATGTCAATTTATAGCTGTTTCACTTCATCTTTCACTGCATTGATCTTCCTTGTTTCATGCTTTTTATGTTCCATAACCTACTGTAATTCTCTTTGCAGCTTCAGATTTTTCTTCTTCTAGGATACTATCAGCCACTGGATGTCTCAATGACTTTAATCCAGTGATTCCAAACTTTTTCAGTCCACCGTCCCCCCACTCATCCTCAGTGCCCCCCCACCCCTTCAGGTGGGTGTGGCTTGGTGGTCAGGTGACCGGGTACGCGTGGCCAACTTGTAAAATGTGGTGAAACTCACTTAACAACACTTTTGCTTAGCAACCAAAATTTTGGGCTCAATTGTGATCATAAGTCTTTCCTTCCTTCCTTCCTTCCTTCCTTCCTTCCTTCCTTCCTTCCTTCCTTCCTTCCTTCCTTCCTTCCTTCCTTCCTTCCTTCCTTCCTTCCTTTTCTTCCCTTCTTCCCTCCCTTCCCTCCCTCCTTTCTTTTTCTGTCTGTCTGTCTGTCTTCCTTCCTTCTTTCTTTCTTTCTTTCTTTCTTTCTTTCTTTCTTTCTTTCTTTCTTTCTTTCTTTCTTTTCCTTCCTTCCACCTTTCCTTCCTTCCTGCCTTCCTTTTTTCTTTCTTTCTGTCTTCCCTCCCTCCCTCCCTCCCTCCCTCTCTCTCTCTCTCTTCTGCAGTAGAAAGCAACCTCCCCCAAGGCAAATATCTTGTGACAGCAGCTATGAGATGCTCCTAAAATTCCAAATTACTCACCAACTCCCAAGACAGGGAATTCTTTACATAGAGTTTATGGCTTATAAAATGGTTCCATGTGTGCAGGTACTGTATATCTGGATGAGACAAAGTGAGAGCGTCCCTGAATGTGTGAATGCACATGAGAACCATCCATGCCTTTTCCAATCTTCCTTCCTTCCTTCCTTCCTTCCTTCCTTCCTTCCTTCCTTCCTTCCTTCCTTCCTTCCTTCCTTCCCTTCCCTTCCCTTCCCTTCCCTTCCCTTCCCTTCCCTCCATCCTTTCTTTTTCTATCTTCCTTCCTTACTACCATCTTTCTTTTCTTTCTTTCTTTCTTTCTTTCTTTCTTTCTTTCTTTCTTTCTTTCTTTCTTTCTTTCTTTCTTTCTTTCTTTCTTTCTTTCTTTCTTTCTATCTTTCTATCTTTCTATCTTTCTTCCTTCCTACCGTGTTTCCCTGAAAATAAGACAGGGCCTTATATTTTTTTGAACCCCAAAATATGGCCTTGGCCTTATTATTGGGGGTCTTATTTCCCCACCTTGCCGGTATGAGGTGGGGAGGGGTGAGCGGTCCCTCGTGTCAGCTTCCAGAAGGATCATAGCAGGCCATCCCATCATTCACGAGCAGCTGATTAGCCGGTGCCGCTCAGGCCGCGGCCTCCAGCAAGCGTGGCCACTTTTGCAGCCAATTGCGGCTGCAAAAGAAGCCAGAGGCCAAGCAATGCACCCCACATGCCTCGCGCTCTCCTTACCTGCGGTGACAGTCACAGGCAATTCCATCCATGGAACAGCTGCCTCGGTGCTGCTCCAGCTGGCGCCTCCAGCAAGCGTGGCCGCTTTTGCCATCGATTGCGGCCAAAAAAGCAGCAGGAGGCCAAGCGATGCGCCCCACGCGCCAGCCTTCTGAAGGGTACTGTAGCAGCTACTATCCACAATTTTTTTACCTTTATTTTGTCCCGACCCACGTGGCCCAGTACGGTACTGGGCCACGTGAGTCGGGACGAAATAAGGGTAAAAAAACTGTGGATAGCTGCTGCTACAGTACCCTTCGGAAGGCTGCAGCAAGGAACGAGTTTCCTGCTGCAGAAGTGGTTGCGCCCAAGGAGCGCTTTTGGGAGAGAAGCAAGGGGAAGCAATCAGCTTCCCCTTGCCCTTATCTCCCGTTCGGCTCTCCAAGGGTCTCTCCCAGAACCAAGCTCTAGCGGAGCTCAAGCAGAGAAGTGGCCCGCAGGCTTTCAGGAGCAAAGTTCAGGCTGAGAGGAGCCAGGGTGGGGTGGGGAAGTCCAGTGCCACCCCAGCGCTCTTCTTTCCTTGGAAATGTAAGTTTTGGGAGGGGAAAACGGCATCCCCAGGCAGGGTGGGTATGTTGGTATGTATATAAAAAGCAGAAAGGGAGGGAGCCAGGAGCCGCAGATTAAGGAGCTTTGCGAAACGTTATGCCTACACGCAAAGTTTGGTGAGGGAGGAGGAAGAGATACTTCCCTCTCTTGGCAGTGTTTTGCTTGAAAATATTTGAGAACCAGACCAGAGAGAAGGAGGAAGGAGCCCTGCGAGGAAACGCCACTGATGCTTGCTGCCTGCAAGACACAGACAAACAGAGCGAAGTTCATTGAAGATGCTCACCCCTTGGGATGAATCAGACGCTTCGATAGAGAAACCGCCCGCCAGCCCAGGCTTCCTAAATCTCTTGCTCCCCAGATGGTCCCCCTCCCCTCGCGAAGAAAGCCCAACCCGAACAAACTCCGCCTCCAGCCACCTCTTTGTCCTGGTGAAACTCTTTGAAAGGACGATCTGCAGGTGGCGGTGTGGGATTTCCTACACAACAGCAGCAGCGTCTCCTTGCAGGGCTTCCTCCTTGCAGGGCTTCTGCCGCCCCCCTGGCCCCTCTTAGCGCCCCCCTGCCACCCTCCTTGCCTCTTACCTTCCCCCTAAGTCATCCCACTGCCCTCCAGGGGGCGGTACCGCCCACTTTGGGAACGACTGCTTTAATCTCACCATAACATAAACACCATTACTATTCTTTTTTTTATTAAAAAGTTTTTTATTTATAAAACAATTAAAAACAAATGTAGAAACAACAAGACAAAACAAAGACCAAAATACATAAAATTAAGTACATGACGGATTATCCAGTTAACCTATTTACATTTGGTCATTTATTTTTATAACATTTTTCTTATATAGAATCAAGTTTTAATACAATTCCTAAATCTTTCCATCCTTTCCACTGTTACATAATCTTGGCTTTCCTTTTTTCCCACCATTCATATAGTTTGTCCCAGATTTCATAGTATTCTGTATCCAATTTGTCCTTCAACTCTAACGTTAATCTATCCATCTCTGCACATATTAGTATTTTATCTAAAACTTCTTCCTCTGTAGGTATGTCTTTATTTTTCCATTTTTGAGCAAATATTATCCTTGCAGCGGTCAAAATATGTAGCATAAGGTATAATGTGTTTTTTCCATATTTATCAATAGTTATTCACAACAAGAAGAGTTCTGGTTTTAAATCTAGTTTTATTTCCAATATTTCTTCCAACCATTGCCTTATTTTTTCCCAATATTCATGTGTTTTTTGGCACTCCCACCACATATGGTAATATGTTCCAGGTAATCTTTTGCATTTCCAGCATAGAGCTGATGAATTTCGGCTCATTTTAGCTATCCTTGTGGGTGGGAGATGCCACCTGTAGAACATTTTATAATGGTTCTCTTTGTATGAAGTAGCTAACGTGAGTTTTCTATTTCCATGCCATAGGTCTTGCCAAGTATTGAGGTCAATATTAAATCCAAAATCTTTACACCATCTAATCATCGTTTCTTTGACCTGTTCTTCCCATAATGTCTGTTCTAAGAGATAGTGGTATATTTTCCTAATCATTTTTTCTTCTGATCCTAATATTATTTTATCCAATTGCGTTGCTTCCATTTTTATACCCGGTTCTCTTTTGTCTTTCATATATTTTGATTGAATTTGCAGGTAGGCCCACCATTCTAATTTTATACCTTTTTCATGCAATTCTGACCTTGATTTTAATTATCCTCTCTCATCCAATAGTTGTTTGTATATTATAACATTTCCCAAATGTATAAAATTTGGGTGTACCTGCATCTCCAATATTGATAGCCAATTAGGGATTTGTATGTAATTTTGTCTCTTAATTTTCATCCATACCTCTAACAAAGCTCGCCTGATATAGTGCCTCTGGAAGTACTGGTGGATTTTATGTTTATCTTCCCATAAAAAGGCGTGCCATCCAATTTGTAGGTCATAGCCTTCCAATCTTAGTAATCTTTCATTTTTTAATTGTATCCAATCTTTAATCCAAATTAAAATTGAAGCTTGGTAATAATTTTCCCAATTTGGAAGTCTAAATCCGCCCCTCTCCTTCGAATCTTGTAATAATTTCATTTTTATCCTTGCTTCTTTCTTTTTCCATACAAATTCAGATATAATTTTATTTAAGTTTTGAAAGAAAAATTTCTCCAATTATATCGGTAAGCATTGAAATAAAAATAATATTCTGGGTAATACATTCATTCCTAAATCTCTTGCTCCCCCTCCCCTTGCGAAAAAAGCCCAACCCAAAGCAAACTCCGCCCCCAGCCATCTCTTCGTCCTGGTGAAACTCTCTTTGAAAGGACGATCTGCAGGTGGTGGTGGTGGGATTTCCTGCACATCAGCAGCAGCGTCTCCTTGCAGGGCTTCCTGCTTGCAGGGCTTCTTCCGCCCCCCTGGCCCCTCTTAGCGCCCCCTTGCCACCCTCCTTGCCTCTTACCGCCCCCCTAAGTCATCCCACCCCCCCAGGGGGCGGTACCGCCCACTTTGGGAACCACTGCTTTAATCTCACCATAACATAAACACCATTACTATTCTGAAGGATCCTTAGCTGTTCTTCACTGGCATGTTGGGTGCCATTCCACTTGAGGGGCCCTTCATCTAACACTTTACTATCAAATCATTTTATTTTTCTATCCATGTGATTTTCTTGGTAAACATTCAGGAGTGGTTTCTCTTTTATGTGCTATGATGAATGGATAGCTTTGCCATTGTTTTTAAATGTGATCATCTACTTCCAACATCTTTCTATATCACTGCTGCTCAATGTAGGTTCCTGGTTGTTTTAGTTGGTAGTTGGATGACCTTCACATCTTGGGTGATCCTGCTGGGAATATATACTCTTGGCATACATTCCCAATGATCTTCAGTCATTCTTCCGAGGAACACCTGCCACCATGATGAGGCAGCACAACAGGACTTGGTGGGGGAGGATGCACATTTATGTTCTCAAATGCTAAAATGGTATAAAAGTGGAAATAAAATATTCTGCAGGAGCACTATAATATAACCTTTTGTGCTTTTTAATTAAGCTTGTCTGCAGCATTTGTTGATTAACAGGATAATTACTGCATTTTCTGAACTTTTTAAAAATATTTTTGTATTGTTTGAGTAACTAATCATCTATCTTATTTGTCAATAAAAGTTTGATCCCTTCACATTTAAAATGGTAGAGAGAAGTAAGCAGGCTGCATTAATTTTTAGAAACTGCTTTATAATTGAGATAAAGAAGCAAACTAGGATTCTTGAACTAGTATGAAGTTATATGGGTTTTTTTTCCTTTTGTTCCCACCAGGTTTTTAAAGGTTGGCTACCAAAAGTTTATTGAGAATTTTTTCAAACGGCTAGCAATCTGAGAAAGTACCAGGATGTACTTACACTGGCTGTGAAAAATACTTCTGCTTACTATCCTAGATCTGTTTCATCCTGCCAGGAGATTTCTTGACACAAAACCTAGCCTTTAGTACAGGCATCCTCAAACTACGGCCCGCCGGCCCGATCCAGCCCACCAAAGCCATTAATCTGGCCCGCGTGGGACTACGAGGCTGCCCCACCCACATTGCCCCACCCACCCGCCGGCCCCCACCCTTCTGCCAAATTCAGGACTTACGTTTGCGGGGGGCGGCAGAGTGCTTCTACAGGCCGACAGACTGCTTCTGGGGGGCAGGGGAGGCCAAAAAAGGGGCTGACGGAGGCCACGGAAAGCATCCACGCACACTGTTTTGGCTTCAGTGTGCTTCTGGGAGGGGGAAGTGGGAGGCCAAAAACGGGCTGCGCCTTTTGCCAGCCAAGGAAAGAACTCAAAGATTTGCCAGGGACTTCAGTCCACTGTCACTCCACTGGGGGGGGGGGGACTGAAGGGTCCCAATGTGAGAGGCTGCGCCTGCTGCATAATTACACCGTGCAATGCTTCGTGGAGGCAGCTTTGCTCAAACTGGGGAAGGGATTTCAGCTGACACAAACGTCTCCTGACTGTTTCTTCACAGATCAAGGGGGGGGATCTTTGCTTGCTCGGAATGTCAATTTTCTCTGGCAACGGTAAGACAGTTTGAGATTTGGAGATATTTCAGGCTTGGAATGAGAATCAATCAGGAATCAGGTGAACCTCACTCCTTTCTGTGGATCTGCACAACGTGGGATTCTTTGAACACCCCCACCCCCATTTCCACTTCTCTCCTCGCACTGCTTCACAGCTCCCGTGGACGGGCTGGTAGTTCCCCAGATAGGGCTGTCCAGAGGGTGATGAACCTGGAGCAAAAGTAGAAGAAAAAAGGCTGTGCCGTGCAGAGAAAATGTCAGCATGCAGACGCCGTTCTGTTCTGAGGCTTCCGGGTTTTTTGCGCTTCCTGATCTCCCACGTGGGACAAGTAGAAATGGGGGCTCCCTGCACTTTTTTAGAAGTCAGGGTTGAGTACCTACGGCCCCTTTACGACCTATGGACTCCAACTCTCAGAATTCTCAGGGCTATGAAAGAATTAGGGCTGAAGCCAAAGGGGGTGGGGGATAACAAGAAGCATTCCATCAGAATGTTCAAATGCACAATATTCCACTTGTAACAGCTGAATTTCTTCGCTTTTTTTTGGCTGTTGTGCCCCGCCCCCCCCCTCAAATCTCTTATTATGACTATAGGAGCCATCGGGGTAGTGCTTCCTGTGGACACAAATTCAAGTAGCCCCCCAATATTAACGTGTATGTCCTTTTGCATAGTCCCCCCCTGCTGATAAAGAGCGGGAGCTGTTGGTCTTTGTTCTAATGATCGGGGGAGGATGCTAGGCTGAGGCTTCAGGAGGTCCTGGAGGGTGGATTCCCAAGGATGATGGAAGAAGTTGGGGCATGCACATCCCCTCCCCTCCATTAGGAAAAATGTACTTTCACTCCAAGAATGGGATGACACCATCCCTTCAGCCAATGAGGACTGAGTCTGACAAATTGATATATTTGTCCTTCTGCCTCAATTCCCCCTCTTTTGACTCATTCCTCAGGCTGAATAGGACGTGTGTTTCACCTGCTCCCATTCTTCTGAGGTACCTCCAAAGGAGATTATGACAGTTCATGTTTTTGACAGCTCGTGCGGACAGCTCAACCGTGAGTTTCTCCCCAGCTGACTGTCAACATCGAGTTGCTGGGTTGAGGAGCCAAGAGCTTCGGATCGCTTTCTGAGCCAGCCCTCTGGCGAGGGTCTCTGCTTCTACAAAGCACAGAGACTAAAAAGACCGACCCTCAGTCAGCCTGGCCCGATTATCAGCTGCTACCCTTTACTCGGTCTCTGGAGCCTCCGTGCTCGTGAGACAGGGCCAGATTGACTTAACTTGCCGCCCCGTTCAGGCGTGACAGGCCGGCTGTGGACCGTTGGAGCTTTCGCGCTCATGCGGCTGCCTGCTCACTGTCCTTCAGCATAGGGGTCTCGGCCCCTCAGTTCCGACGCCAAACGCCCTGCTTCTCATACCAGCAATGGCCCGCGCTCCTACTTGCTGCTGGAGCTATCTCGCTCATGCGGACGGCCCTGGGCTTCAAACAAGTGATCCGGCAGAGCGCTGACTCACCCAAATTGTCTTTCAGGCTGTTGGCCTTGTCCCGCGCCTCCCCGCCGATCGAGAACAAGGCCTACATCTGAGGCAGGAGATCGATGAAGGCCATTTGCTGCCCTGTTTTCAGTGCGGTGGCCATTTTGTAACATCATTTAGGCTGCCAGTGGCCATTTTGAGGCCATTTACAGAGGCGGTGGCCATTTTGTGGCCATTAACACAGGTAGTGGCCATTTTGAATTGCCATATATGCAGGCAGAGGCCATTTTGTGGCCATTATGTGAGGCGGTGGCCATTTTAAACACTACTGGGAGGCCGGCGGCCGTTGGTGGCCACCAATAAAGGTGACAAGTCAGTTCGGGCACAGACTGCATAGGCAAATCGCCTGACATCCTCAGCAAGCGGCCATTAACAAGGCCCTTTCATCTGGGGCTCGGCCTGCTGATTCATCCATAGCCGATCAGAACCAGTAGACCGGTGCAGCCTTTTGTCAGGCGCGATGCCAGAGGATGCCAAGGCTCATAAGAGCCGTCCTGCCAAATGACAGCCCAGCGCAGATTCGGCCGCCACAGCAGAGCCCTCAGCGGGCACGTCCAGTTCGGCCAGCCACAAATCCATGCCTCACAAGCAGTGTCCATCTGCAGAGGGCGTGTCTTCTAAACCCTCTAAGGTGGCCCAAAGGGATGAAAAATGAAGGGCCTGGGCACTGGACAAGATCTGCGCCAGGATGACCCATGCCCCTCAGGAGCCTCATCGGGCTTGGTCAGCCAGCCCCGCCATTGCGGCCAGACCTGGCCAGGACATTGATTTGGCCGAAGTGGCCCCTTGTGAGGCGGTGTCTTTGGACAACCCCAACTTGACCATTGTGGACAGAGACATCTGGGAGGTCCCTCCCTGTCATAGGGCTCCAATGGTGCCAACGTCCAACACATCAGCAACCTATACTCCGATGGCCACTGGGCTTCGAGACCCCTCCCAGATTGCGACCCTTGACCCTGCAGTTCAAAATCTGATAGCCATTGCTATAAAACAGGGCATTGAGGCAAGTCTCCAACAAAAGGGCAGGCATTCAACTCCTGCTGAAGTGGCAGGACCCTCCACTCGTGAATATCCTTCAGAGCATCTCGATACCTGTGGCGAGTGCGATCAGCGCTCGCGGGGATCTCACTCTTATCTCTAGGAGGGGGAGTTAGACTTGGATCTCTCCGAGGACAAGGAGCTTTCCCCCGACCCTCCGGCCTGTTTCATCCCAGTTTATTCAAATCACTGTTATTTAAAGCGAAGAACGCAGCAAATCTGGGATCCTCCCCCTCTGCCATGTGTGATTCACCCTCTGCCAAGGACCCCCTCTTTGAGGAAATGACTTCGGAAGCAGAGGTGATCCCGGCTCCTCCACTTTTCGTGGAGGCCGTCAAGTGTCAATGCCCAACACCTGCCCAACACCTTGGACAAATTCTATTTCAACGTTGCTCTGGATCTGGCAAAATATTTGCAACTGCCTCCTGTTGACGCCCTGGTGTCAGCCTTATAATCTTCGAGTCACATGCCAGGCGAATTGGAGGAGCTGCGGACAGAGCAGGTGCTCCAGAAAGCCCACCAGGCGGACGCCTGGGCAGTCAGAGCATCCACCACCGTCTCCTTCCTTTTGCGCACGTCTCTTCGGTGGCTGAGGCAACTTCAGGAGTATCTCCCTGTCTCTGACCTCAGGGCTCATCAGAACCTCAATAAGCTGCTGCCCAGTTCACTTCCAATGTAACCCTGCAGTCGGCCCGTTTTGCTGCCGATCCATGGGCATCGGCAGTCCGCAGTAGCGAGAAGGATGCACTGACTGCACAGTTGGCAATTGGACACGCGCCACAAGTGGTGTCTGCGCCCTATCAGGCACAGCAGCTGTTTGGGGATGTTCTGGACCCTATTATCATAGAATCCCGTGATAAGCAGAAGATTCTCCCTACATACTCCCGTAAGGGCTCCTTTTGCCCCTCCCCCTTTCCTAGACACCCCTTTCAGGGCCCAGATCAGGGGTCGGGGTTCAACAGGTTTCAGGGGCAGTACGGGGCTAGAAAAAGACAGGCCCCAGATAGGGCGGGCAGGCAGGGGCAAACAATACAGGTGGCCCTTTCGAGGTGAAGGAGGTCGCCCCTTCCATCGTGCCAAATAATCCCTCGTGGGACCCTCCCATCGGGGGTTGACTGGCCATCTTCGCAAGCAAATGGGAGGAGATCACGACAGATGCATGGGTTAGGGAGACCTTGTCATCTGGGCTCTCCCTAGAATTCCTTTCCACCCCCCCCAAGATTTTTCATTCAATGCCCTAAGTCATCAACTCCGACAAGCGGGTCCTCATGAATGCTGCCATCCAACACTTGCTGGACATTCAGGCCATCTAGCAGGTGCCAGAGGACCAGCTAGGGCAGAGGTTCTATTCCATATTGTTTGTGGTCCCCAAATCCTCAGGCGGGTGGAGAGCTATTCTGGACCTGAAACGTTTGAATCTCTATATCATCTACAAGCGGTTCAAAATGCACACGCTTCAGTCCATCTTGAGTGGCATATGGAAGGGGGACCTCCTCACTTCAAGATCAATTGACCTCAGTGAGGCCTATCTCCACATACCAATTCGGCCTTCCCACCAAAAATATTTAAGATTCTGCTACGATGGGTCACACTACGAGTATAGGGTCCTTCCCTTTGGCCTCTCCTGCTCTCTTCCCTCCTGGGGAAAATGATATCGGCCATTAATATTACCCCTTGGGTGCACCTGCACTCCAGAGAATTGCAATGGTTTTTCTTGCCCTTTCAGAGGTCGGGACGCAGCATGTCGCCCTCCATGAGTTGGGCAGGGTGTGGTGGGCCACGAGATGCACGTCCTTCCTGGGACTTGTAGCTCCATTGCGTTCCTCGTCGTTGTGTCCAGGGAAGTTTGAACTCGCAAGGTTTTTTTTTGCAACGTGCTTCCCTGGACACAATGGCGAGGAACGCAACGGAGCTGAAAGTCTCGGGTAGGACACGTTTCTCATGGCCCAACACATCCCACCCTGACCCAATTGCAACAGCAGCCTGGCTGCTTCTCTTCGCCAGCCTCCCTTGTGTGAAGTTTGCCAGCCAAATACCGGGGAGGGTATTAGTATCCCTGCCACTGCTTAGGCAGAGACGCTGAAGCTTTTCCTAAAAATAGGGAGCAAGCCAACTGCGGGTGGCATCAGCTGCAAGGCATACCTGCCACAAACGCAAATATTCTGAGATTAAAAGCCGGGGCAGTGAAGCGGCAAACGTTTGAGCAGCGGGATTGCTGTCCCCTGGGACTGCGCCTCAGCTACAGGTTTGCATGCGCACTGACAGATGTGAGAATTAATCTCACAGAGGAGATGTTTGATCTTTTCCCGGAATTCTGACATTAGAAATGAAACCGCAGTTTAAAAGTCTAAGTAAAAATATTTATTTCGGTACAAAACAATAAATCCTCATTTGTTTACATCTCTAATATAAATGTGCGTCTTCTCTCAATGGAAGACAGAGCAAGAAGGGTAGAGCGGAGAATGGAATGCACACATGCGTACAAGAACATATCAATCACGTGCTCAGGAATAAACCATTATATTGAATAGGGATGCATCTCCCTGCATATACATGTAACAGGCAATAATCACACCGTGACACGCACGAACCCCCTGGGGCTCAGAACTGCCCAACTTTGCGACCTTGAGGGCAACGGCGGCCAGAGTCGCCCTTCTCTACCCCGCCTGTGCAGCGCCATTGACCCCAAGCTGACGCTCCCTATTTTTAGGAAAAGCTTCAGTGTCTCCAACTAAGTGGTGGCTGGGATACTACAGCCCCTCCCTGGTATTCGGCTGGCAAACTTCGCACAAGGGAGCCTGGCGAAGGTAAGGGGAGCGGTGAAAAAAAAGCCAAGTGGCTCTTCTTGCTTTTGTGGGCTGTCGTGCAGAATTAACTTCAGTGGGGGAGTGCGCCGTCGCTGCTGAGTTGCCCCTTTTCTCTCTCCGGGGACCCTGCTCAGATTCGTGCTTCAGAGGATGTGTGAGGCGCAAGCCTCTTTACAAGCCCCCTCCTTCTAAACTTTGCAAGGCAGGCCCAGGTGCGGTGGGTGGGCAGGCGGGTGGAGCAGCTGCATGGCTTGCTTGGGTTGCGAGGATTTGGGCAGCATTTACATGGTTGGGATGCCTGCAGGATACCTGGCTTCTGAGGCAGGCGAGGCCCAGGGAGGAGGCGCTGCGAGGGAGCCCATTTCTCACATTGGCCGTGCGAGGCGCCACCTTGAGCAGGCAAGCAGCTGGAGGCGGGGAGGATCAGTCTCCTTACCCGGTTGCCTACCCTCCGCCGTTTTCATCGTTTGTGTGTGTGTGTGATAGAGAGAGAGAAAGAAACGGTGGAGAGGAAACTTTCAAACAGCGTTGCCTGCAATTCTTGTTACTCCCCTCCGTCATTCCTCCCTCCCTCCCTCCCTCCCCCCCTCTCTCATTCTCTCTCACAGAGAGAGAGATTTGATCGCTGAAAGGGACAGGCTGCGCTTTGCTTCTATTGTAAGCACGCGCTTCCCACAATTGCCTGTCCTTTTCTCAAGCAGCAGCAGCTGGGTATAGGGGGGGCAATTCTGACAGGCCACATTGCTTTCTGCCTCATTGTAGCAGCAGCCTAAGCAAAACCCGCGGAGCACAAGCCATGGTCGCCGCTTGCTCCACAGCCACAAGGTGAGCTGCGGAACAGAGGGGCCCTCGGCTGCAAGGTTGCCTAGCGCTGTGGGCAAAGCTGGGGCTCGCAAGAGTGCACTGGAAATATCTCCAGGCGCCCGGAGAGACAGAGTTTCCGGCCCTCGCTGGATCAGCGGGCTGAGGTTGAGGGGCCCAGCAGCCTTGAGGTGACCAGGGAAGAGAAGGGCTGCCTCCTGTGCTGGCCACGCCCACCCCTTCACTATGTCTTATTTTGGGGGGAGGGTGTATATTTACGCCCTCCCCAAAAATCAGGCTTGACCTTATTTTCAGGACATGTCCTATTTTCAGGGAAACATGGTACTTACAGACAATGTGGCTGCAAAAGCCCATATAAACCGGCAGGGGGGTACAATGTCCCACCAGTTGATGGACGAAGCCAGGACCCTGGGCCTTTGGGCAGAGCGCCACCTTCTCTCTCTCTCGGCGCAGCACATCTCCGGGGCAGCCAACGTGACGGTGGATTGGCTCAGCCGTACCATCATCGACCAGGTGGAGTGGAGCCTCCACCCGTCCCTCTTCCAGGCCCTGGTGTGCCGATTCGGTCGGCCGGTGATAGACCTCTTTGCCACCCCAGCTAATGCCAAGCTACCTAGGTTCTTCACCCGTTACCACACCCAGGGCACGGAAGGCACAACGCTCTTCTCTGTGCCTGGCCACCAGGCGTGCTGTATGCCTTCCCTCCGTTGTCCCTCCTCCCCAAAGTCATCCAATGAATTTTGGAGGAGAGAGCCGAGGTAATCCTCCTTGCCCCACACTGGCCCAGGAGAGCTTGGTTTGCGGACTTGAAGTCCCTGTCTGCCAGCCTTGGAGAATCCCGCCGACAGACTCATCAGTCAGCCAGGGGTCATTGGTCCACCCAGACCCCCAGTGGCATCAACTGACCGCCTGGTGCTTGATCGGGGCACTCTAAGGCACTGCAATGTTCCGGACTCTATCATTCGGACTCTCCAGGCCTCCAGGAAACCGTCTACTGAGAGAATCTACTCGGCCACCTGGAAGATTTTCTGTTCCTGGTGCTCACAGATGGGGTATTCCCCTGTTGATTTGTCCATCATCAACATTCTCAAATTCCTGCAGCATGGCTTTGAAAAGGGTCTTTCCCCCAATACGCTCCGTCGTCAGGTGGTGGCCCTTTCCTCTGTTTTGTCCTGCACTTCCCTGGACTCTTTATCACAACATTCCCTGTTGCGCAGGTTTCTGAAGGGGGCGGTGAACTTGTTCCCTCCCGTCATACATTGGTACTCAACCTGGGACCTTTCAAAGGTCCTCCTGTCGCTGACGGGTGCCCCCTACGAACCCTTGAGGACTACTTCGCTCCGCCTCCTTACCTGTAAGGTGGCATTCCTAATGGCAATCACCTATGCTCATAGGATCTTGGAACTGGCAGCACTGTCTGTTAGGGGGGATTTCTGCAGTTTTCATGTTGATCGAGTGGTCCTTGGTTTGGACCCCACGTTTGTCCCAAAAATAAACTCTTACTTTCACAGGGCCCAGGAAATTGTCTTTCCCAGCTTTTGCGCCAATCCTTCACACTCCCTGGAGAGACAATGGCACAAGCTTGATGTTCAGAGGGTGCTGAAGGTATACCTACCTTACGCAGGACCGAGGTGCTGTTCATCTCTTTTCAACCCACTTCCTTGGGACAAAAGACGTCCTCCTCTACTATACGGCGCTGGCTTCGTAGTGTCATTGCGAAGGCTTACGACCTGCAGTCCTTACCACAGCCTACCAGGGTGTCGGCGCACTCAACCCGTAGTGCGGCAACGACAGCGGCGACCACTTGGCCTCACAACTCCCTTTATCCGCCACTACAAGATAGATGCCTATGGCTCAGCGGAGGCATCATTTGGTCGCAGGGTATTGCAACAGGTGGTGGCACAGACTGGGGAGGCCAGTCAAACTTAGCCCTCCCTACGAACAGACTGCTTTGGCATGTCCCATTCTTGGCCCCTCTACCCACTATGGAGAAGGGGCATTGGTCTTACCTGATATGCCTCTTCTCGTAGGGTGGAGCTAACCTCCAATCGCGCCCAAAGTTAGTCTGGACTGCCCTTTGGGACAAATTGTTGCCTTCTGGTTTAGTGACATTGGGAGCTACACATCGAATCTGACCATCGTACTTCATCAAAAGAGAGGGAATTGAGGCAGAAGGACGAATATATCAATTTGTCAGACTCAGTCCTCATTGGCTGAAGGAACGGTGTCATCCCATTCTTGGAGGTTAGCTCTACCCTATGAGAAGAGGTGTATCAGGTAAGACCAACCCCCCGTTTCCGTGAGTCAGTTCCCCAGGCGATCTCAAGTGTCATCTGAGAGTCGCGGGAGTGAGTTTCGGCTCTAGCCACGGCAGTGGTTGCCTGTGCCTTCGTGGCATTCGGACCATTTGGGCTTCTGCCTGGTCTGCCACGTGAGCTTCACGCTCCTCCGCCCGCCTAAGGCACTGAAAGATAGGGGCCTGTGACTCTGACTACCAGGGCAACGCGGTGGTGGCCTAGGGAGCTATCGTGCTCCTATCTCCTAGCTCGGGAGATCTTCAGCCGGTGGAGACTTTGATAAGACGCTAGAAGAGAGCTAAACCTGTCAAATAACTGCTTTTAGCCCAGCACCATCGCAGGAACCTCACGCTCGGGCGACGAGGCAAAGAGAGATCTCCCTCTCTCTCTCTCTCCCTCTCTTACTGCCTTGATCTAGCTGCCTGTCCTCTGGCTGCCAGGAGACTCATGATCGCAGGAGCCAAGCGCTCGCGCGACCTCCCCATTCAGTGATCTCCGCTGTCATCAAACCAGCACTGAAGGGTTTTGATCGTTCGACCTCACCTTACCGCTTGCAGCTAACTGCCCAGACAGAGACTGTCCGAGGTCTGACTGCCCGTGGTGCGTGCCTTTGACCTCGTTGTAGGGTCCCTGGACTGCGGAGGGTTTGCTCTTGGTTGGCACCAGCGGCCTCTCCTCTTCAGCCCGCCAAAACTAGCAGTGACTGTTTGATGGCCATCTTGTTTCTCATCTGCCTGCTGTCAGTCGGGGCTCCTTCAAAATGCTGTCTCCTCAGCCCCCAAACTTAAACATGGCAAACACCAACGGAAATCGGCCCGATCTGACCCTGTTGACGACCAGATAGGGCCATCGGCCCAAGACTATGCCAGGGTCACTCATGAATCATCTAGGCGTTGCAGGGCAACTGAGAGGGATGAACGCCGCAGGAACAAAGCGCTGCAGAAAATCTGCACGCAGTCCTCCAAAACAGCAGCAGCCTCATCTGCCTTGCAAGGGGAGGCCTCATCCACTCGCGCCCCATCTGCCAGTCAGCCGTTGCATCTTGTTGGATAAGGCATTGCATTGTTTTGCATATGGCCCAATTTATTTTTATTCCATTACTAGTGAGATTGCTCCAATAAAGAAGGAATATTCTTTTCACAAACACAGTCCAATATATGTTATTTTATTGTACAACTATACAGATATTTGTAATGCCTATAAATTTTCATCAGTGCCCTGCGCAATCTCACAATACAATTTTTATCAGATTGTAAATCATTTATAGCTCACCTCATAGCAAAATACTGGTCAGCAGACATGAAAATTAGGCATCAATTGGTGAAAGGTTTCTTACAATTGTAACATACTTTTACAACAACTTTTACAAGTTCAATATTACTCTACTTTTATTTATTGATTTTTTTAGCTGTTTTCCGTTACATTTTTTTAAAAATCTCTCGCCTTTAATAAAGATTCATTCATTAATTCTCTTTCACAAAAAGCAGCCATACTGCTAAAACACCCATCCGTGGTACACACTTGGCCTTTCTATCCTAATTTCAGAAATTATTTTCTTCATTAGTAGTGACTTGCATTACATCCTTAGAGTATTATGGGCCATTTGTTTGTTTTTGTACCATCAAGCCCATGTTGATTTCCGGTGACTAATGCCTACAGTTTGTTTGGCAAGATTTTGGAATTAGTTTGCCATTGTCTTGCTCCTAGGACTGAGAGAAAGACTGGAGCAAGTTCACCTAGCTCGCTGGTGCCTTAGCTATGCTATTTGCAAGCTTTCCAGAGGGCTTGCAACTAAGCAAATTCAGTGGGGTAAGCTGAATTTAATTTAATTTAATTTAATTAAAAGTTCTTATAGGCCGCCCAATCCCGTAGGACTCAGGGCGGCGTACAATAGGAATAAGAACAATACAATAAAAAAACATTACAATTTAAAACATAACATCATTTTAAAAACCATTCATTCAGGGGGAATCCGATCTTCTTCTTCTTCACCCTGCCTGCCGGAAGAGCCATGTTTTTACGGCTTTGCGGAAGGCCAGTAGAGTGGGGATGGTCCGGGTCTCTGGTGGGAGTTGGTTCCAGAGAGATGGGGCTCCCACAGAGAAGGCTCTCCCCCATGGACCTGCCAACCGACATTGTTTGGCTGATGGGACCTGGAGGAGGCCCACTCTGTGGGACCTAACTGGTCGTAGGGAGGAATGTGGTAGGATGTGGTCCCGGAGGTAACCTGGTCCTGAGCCATGTAGGGCTTTAAAGGTCAAAACCAACACCTTAAATTGCGACCGGAGACTAATAGGCAGCCAATGCAGCTGGCGGAGGATAGGTGTTACGTGGGTGTATCTTGACACACCCACCACAGCTCGCGCAGCTGCATTCTGTACCAATTGCAGTCTCCGGATGCTCTTTGAGGGTAGCCCCATGTAGAGTGCGTTACAGTAGTCTAGCCGTGAGGTGACAAGGGCATGAGTGACTGTGAGCAAAGCCTCCCTCTCCAAGTAGGGTCTTAATTGGTGCACAAGACGGACCTGTGCAAAGGTCCCCCTAGACATAGCTGAAAGATGTTGCTCCAATTTTAGCTGTGGGTCTAGGAGAACACCCAAATTGCGAACCCGTTCCAAGGGAGTCAATTTTTCTCCCCCGAGAACCAAGGAGGGAAAGTCGGCATAATCCCTGGGGGGCAATATCCACAGCCACTCAGTCTTGTCAGGGTTGAGTTTGAGCCTATTGAGCGGCACATTACATCAACTGCTTCCCTGAACTGACACGGGGTGGAGATGTACAACTGGGTGTCATCAGCATACTGCTGATACCTCACCCCGTGTCGTCAGATGATCTCACCCAGCGGTTTCATGTAAAATTTGCTTGATGACCGCAGTGACATGCTTAACAACCATGGCAAAAAAGTTCATAAAATCTGACGTGACTCACTTAATGACTTTGACGCTAAGCAACTGAAGTTCCAGTACAATTTTAGTTATACATCAAGGACTGTCTGTACAATATTTACTTTCTCCTATTGATATTGTTGCAACAAAAAGGGTAGACAGCTTCAAATGCTAAGACTCAACTAGAAGTGGATCACATATTCAGTACCTTAATGCATATAATTGTGCCTATTGCATGAAAGTGAAAGCTGCAAAGAAGATGTATTTTGCATCTTTTATTTCATCTTCAAAAGTTGTCAAACAGAGTTCTTTGAGGTAGGGAAGGATTATTGTCATTTTCTTCAGAAATCTTAGTGTTACAGTCTTAAAAGACTTTCGATAGATGAGACACTTGATGAGAACAAAATTACTCTTATTTGTATTCATTAGATATTGCTTTGATACAACAAATTGTCTTATCTAGGTAACTTTCATTTTTCGTGGTTTGAGCAGGTGGTCAAGACAGTTGTAGCTATCTGGCCTATCACATGCGTTCTTGACTCCAACTTGTCTGGTTTATTCAAACTGGACAGGAAGTGGTTGGCTGGGTGGATCCAGAGGAACATATTTTTATATGATAAATGATGCTGCTGGTCCTCAAGTGGTCAGTGGTTTGCTGATTTTTTAAAAACTCTGGATTCTGAAAATTTTGCTAACTACTTACCAGCCAGTCACAGATCCAAATTGCATTTATGGATAAGAGTGGTTATTACCAGCTTTGTTTGATATATCAACAACATCATTCCCTGAATAAGAATGGCTTAGCTATAGTTATTTTTATATTAGTGTAATATGATCTGTGTGGGGTTATGCCTATGTTTCATTTGAAAGCCACAAGTTGTACAAAATGCAATAGCTAGGTTGCCAAGTGGGATACTTGACTTTGTACATATTACACTTTTGTTGAAACAGTTTAACTACTGAGATTTGGGAGGTTGATTATGACATGCAATCATCCCAAACAATTTAGGATCAGAATACCTGTCAGATTGCCTTGCTTTTACTGAGATTGACAAGGGAGATCCTGCTATGTATTCAAAATCCATCTGAATGCTATTTGAGGACTTCTTGCAAGTGGTCTTCTCTATAATTCACCTGTTCTCTGGAACACTTTCCTTTTCCCTGAAAAATTTGGGAGTCATCTACTGTATTCTCTTTTAGATAAGTTGAGACTAACCACTTTATTCATTTATTTTCAGTATCTGTGATAAAATAATTTTTTTCTTCCCCTGCCACCATTTTAATGAATATTATTTATGTTTTTTAATGTGCTCTAATCACTTAAAACTGCTACAGCAGATGAGGAGGGATATAAATGTATTGAGTACAAGTAGTCCTCATTTAACAACTGCCCTGTTTAATAATGATTCAGAGTTGCAATGGCACTGAAAAAATAACTTTATGACTGGTCATCACACTTACATTGTAATAATGTTTCACAGTAACACGATCACCATTATTTGTGTGTTTCATAGTCAGCTTCTGACAAACAGTCAATGGAGAAAGTGGCAGCAACATTACAAGTGACAGTTATGTAAAGTCTCACTTAAAACCACAGGTGATTCACCTATTCGTTACAGTGGGAGTTAGATCGTTTGTGGTCATGTGATGCCTTGCTTAATGACCACATCACTTCACTAGTTCCAAGTATGGTCTGTCAGTATATAAGGGTTCATGAATTGGAATAGACATGGTAACAGGTCAGCCAATGGGGACTGTTTGGTGACCCAGACGGCTCGGAGCCTGGGCGTGGCTTAGGTTCACTGATCTGTATATATATGAGTGCTTCTGTGATTCTATAGCTTCTGTGATTATTGATTCTGTACTTCTGGATTCTGAGTTCTGGTTCTGGCTTCTGCTGTATGGTATTGTATATAAAGAAGTTTCTTTTATACATGAATCCTGGTGAATTCTTTACTTGTGTGCTGGTTGGATTGCTGCAAATTCTAATATGGTCATTGTGAAGACTACTTGTGCACTACCAGAGCTCTGCATCCATGTGACTGCCATTTATGATGTTTTTGGCATTTACTTCCAGTTTCCAGCAAAAAGAGTCTCATAGTGAACAATGTGTTTACTTAGCGACCATGGCGTTCACTTTATGATCACCATGTTCACTTAAAGATCTTTGCCAAAAAAAGTCATAAAATTGGGCATGGTCACCACAATTTACAGTTGAAATTGTGTGCTTGATTATGGTCATAAGTCAAGGACAACTTGTACTGTATGCATTTATATGATGAAGGCTCATGTCTGTAGACCACTTCAATGGTGGGTGTTCCTGACTATTTTTTTTTTCAAAAAAGTTTTATTAGTACAAAATTACATAGATAATAGCTAAACATTAAATAGAAAGTACAAACATTTTTTTTATCTATGTATTCTACTGAAGTTGTCAAAACTTGTTTGTTTTCTTCAATGCGGTTTGCCAAAACTTCAATATTTGTTGCGGACTTCCGGTGGCGCCGCGAGCTTCGTTGGACGCTCTTTATGGGCGCTCCATTCCAGGCTCCGTAAAAGCTGCCAGATAAGCCACATCAGCTGTCTGGCAGCTTGGAAACTCCCGTCCCGGGCAAAGGGAGGGGAGAAGAGCAGATGGGCAGAGGTAGAGCCCCCCTAACATCCCAGAAGAAGCTCTGGGGTGCGAAGGGTAAGGGCTCCCTTGAAGCCTGTCACAGCTCCGGATCTGGAATGCCTCCGCTTTTTTTTAGCGGAGCAAGAAGCTGCGACCATCTCTGCTGGTGACAAATTGTTTTATTACTTTATTACTCTAAACAATGCAGCAGACGGAACATAACAGGAGAATCAAACAGCAAGTATCTTTTACTTAACTCCAGTGTTGGGTTTTTTTGGATTTTATGGAGGCAACAAAGTAGCTAAAGATGGCGCTTGGAATTTCAAAGGGAGTGGAGAAGGCGGAAGTTATTGAAACTACTGAGAGTTCCGTTTTCTAACAGCTGCCTGTAAGAAATCTTTTTTACTTTATATTTTTTACTTCTTACCTTGATGGACTTTGCTTTTTAAATATATAAGAATTAAACAAGCCAAGATGTCTTTAAAATTGGCAAAGACTGCTCCTTTTAAAAGAATAGAAAAAGTTGAAAATCTTTTTCTGCAAGACTTTCTCCCCCCAACACAGATCTGTACGCTTGAGATGTGGCAACAATCCATGAAAGAAATGCAAAAGGAGATTGCCTTAGCAGTCAACAAAAAAATTAAAGAAATCAATGGAAAAATTTCTGAAATTAATGGAAAAATACAAGCTGTCTCAGAGGAGGTTTCATCTCAGACTCAACCAACTAAAGATAATGTGGAAACTGTACTTAAAACTGTGGTATCTAATATAGAATTATTGAAACAGGACGTTATTGAAATTAAACAGACTACGATGACTTTGGGTGAAAAAGTAACTGAGATGCAGAAAAAAATTGAAGGAACTGAGGCAGAATTAACGATGGTTCAATATAAAGATATGCAATTTGCTCTACGCCTGAGAGGAGTAAGAGAAAACAGACAAGAGGATTTAAAAGATAAGATTGTGGATGTATTGGGGCAGTTTTTGGGGGAGACAAAAGTGGAACTGGGAGGTCAGATTGAAAAAATATACCGTGTCAATTCTTGGTTTGCAAAAAAAAAAATCATTTGCCAAGAGACATTGTAATATATTTTACTACAAAAGCATTGCGAAATCGAATCTTACAGGCGACTTATAAAAATAAGCTGAAGGTGGAAGAATATGAAGTTTTGATATTCAAGGAAATTCCTTCCAAAATACTTAAAGCACGTAAAAATTATGCGTTTCTAGTGGAAGAGTTGAAATTGCAACAGATAAAATACACATGGGCTATTCCGACTGGATTATTGGTTTATTATAAGGCAGAAAGATATAGACTCAATACGATTGCTAAAGCAAAGGATTTTCTTGCCAACGTACTAAAGGAGGGGTCACTGAAACCACCAGAAGTTACAAGAAACGAGAATGTTGAAGGAGAGGGAAAGGAAGATTTGCATATTCCACAACAGAAAGGAATTCTGAATAGACAAGGACAAACAAATGATTCAGGACAGATTAGAGAAGTATTTGCTGAAAGTGAAAGTATTGTAAGTAAAGAAGAATTGAATTATTCATCTCAGTCCTCAACTCCTCGAAATGAAGCAAGACTAAATCGACACATTTTTAGATCTCAACTTAAAGAAATATTCAGCTCCTCTCGCAGATTTGAAAGCGAGGGGAATTAAAAATTGATGCTTTAGTGCTAGTAGAATAAAGCAGGATAAAGCAAAATAAGTAAGATTAAAGTGTAAATGTATATAAGAGGATGTATAGTTAGAGGGGAAAAATGATGTTTCAGTGTTAGTAATAAAACAAGGAAAAAGCAAAATAAGCAAGAATAAAATGTAAATGTATATATGAGGATGTACAAGGTTAGAGGAATTAAATTATAGGAGGTTTAATTATAGAAGGTAAAGTGATGTAATTGAGATTAAACTGGTTTTAAATAGTATGATGGAATTAATAATACAATCTGGGGAATAGGGATAGAAGGTAATGTAATATAATAGATTAAATTGGTAGAGAATAGAATTATACTATATGGTGGAAATAAGTATAGAGTGTAATTTAACATAATTAAATGATTGCAAAGCTGTTATGTATTTTTTAGATATGGGCTAATTTGTTTCTGAACTTAATAATTGTGGTTAGGTTGTTGGTAGTATAAGATTGGAAGTGGAAATTTTATAATATTGTAAAAGCTATTTAAATGATACATTTGATAATGGAGAAGAAGGATGGATTATATTTGAATTAAGTATTAGATTAAAAAGACTGAGGGATACATTTCAATTTCAATTTTTTTAGTTTAATTAATAATATAAGGAGTTAAGATTTTATGATATTTGGAAGTTAACAATTTGTTAGGAAATAGTAGTTTATATTTGTGTAGATTACTTATATCCTGTGTATGTTCCGGGAAGTCCAGGGAGGGGGGTGGGGGAGAAGGGGGGTAGGGAGGGGGGGAGAAAATATTATAAAAATGTTTGTACTTTGTACTTATAAAAATTTTTCAATTAAAAAAAATATTTGTTGCTAGTCCTTTGCATACCTCCAACACATCATTTCTAATTTGCTGGTCAATATTCTTTAAAGCAGCCTGCATTTTATTATCTATTTCATTGATTTTTTGGTTAAATTCAACAATAAGTTCATATTTCATGATCTTTAAAGTACTTATTAAATTTTCAGGTGTTAAAGACTTTGGGGGTGTTAACTCAGTGGTAAGTTGCATTTTAGAAATATAACCAGATGAATATTCCATTCTTTTATTCAAAAGTCTTTCCAAATTTTGAAGCCATTTTAGTATTTCCAGTGGAGAACAAAGAAAAAGCCAAGCCTCTAGTTAAAGTTATTTTAAATTTCTTTTAAATTTCTTTTAAATTCCAAAGCCAGATAGACTTTTATTTTTAAAAAATTGTCACTTATTATTTAATCCAAAATCGGGAGACAGAGAGAGTAAAGCCAACTTTCAAAGTCAAAAATTTCCATAAGAAAAAAAGCCGCTAGGGAAACGAAAGTTACTTTCACTTCTCCTCCCACTTTCTCCGATCGCCATGTTGTAGCCTATTAACTGTTACTTAGTTTCTTCCGAAGTGAAAGTTAGCAGTGGAGTTGAAAGAAAAAGAAATTCTGTACTTGCCCTTTTAAAATCCTGTCTCTCTCTGTCTGCTTGTTTAATCAATTAAGTAGTTGTAATCCCATTCACGAAGAAGCGGTGGTCACGGCATCTTGCTCCGCAAAAGCGGAGGTTTCCAAGTCCCCGGAGCAAGAGACAGGCTGGCTGGGGAGCCCTCACCTTTCGCGCCCCTGGCTGACACCTGGGGCACTGGGGGGGCTCTACCCCACCTGTCCGGCTCTCATCCCCTTTGCCCGGGGCAGAGACTTTCAAGCCTCCAGACAGCTGTTCTGGCGGCTTTAACGGAGAAATGGAAAGGCGCTCAACGGGGAGCGTCCACGATGCAGCAATCTGGAACCGGAAGTCCGGTGTTCCTGACTGTTAATGTTAAATCAAGGACCAAAATTATAGTCCAATTTGAAAAACTCATGTATTTATTTCATACCTTAAAACTTGCATTGAAGATACCAACATTTTTGCTGCCATTATGGTTAATATTATTTATGTTTATAAAAAGCATACAGCTTGAAATAATTAAAATACTAATTAGAGCTTGGGAATAAACATTAATATAATCAACATAATTATAAATATAATTTAACCATTTAAAGAAACTTAATTAAAAATGTTTTTTTCATTTCCTAAATCATGTAAGAGTGAGGGTCAAATGCACTTCCCAGATGAGAACATTATAGCTTTTGTTACCAGATAGCTGAGCCAGTTTTAAGACAGGTATCATATGACCTCTGTACTTTGCACTAGTTAGTAGCTTGAATTTCACTTTTATACCAACTTCCAATCACATTTCAAAAATCGCTCCAGATAAAGTGTGTTACTTCAATTACTCCTGACAGTCTGTAACTTAAAGATAATAAATGTTACCAAGTCCAATTTATCTCAAGAAGGGTTGTATTTGGCACATTCATTATTGTTGTGCAAATGTGTTCCATACCATAACTACTATCTGGAAAACTGGTGACAACTAGAGTGAAAAGAATATTGCAAACCTACTGTTTTGGGAGGAGGGGGTGTTAAGGGATCACCTCAATCCTCAGATCCAGTTTTCTCTTTACCAACAAAAATTTCATTTGTCCTGGGTTTAATTGGAACTTGTTTTCCTCATCCAGCCGATTGGGAAACATTCAAGGGCAGTGCTATTTTCTTGTAGTTATATACTGTAGAACAGGGTTTCTCAAACTTTTTAAACAGGGAGCCAATTCATGATCCCTCAGACTGTTGGGAGGCCAGACCAGCTGGGTGGGCATGGCTAGGTGGTCATGTGACTGGGTGGGCGTGGCTAGGTCATGTGACTGGGTGTTGCCAATTTAACTGTCCATTAAACAATGCACACAAATTAAACTTTAATTGGTTTTGCTCCTGGGGGTGTTTTATTTGCTTTTGTTTGCATGTTGCTCTTTTTGTTGACTTTTCTTTTTACTAGATCGTTTTTTCAGTTGTTTAGGAGTCTAGTGGTCCACTTCAGAAAACTCAGTTTTGCAGCAATTCTTTTCAGCCTTAAGGAGCTTGAGAAATCTCTCTCTCTCTCTCTCCTCTCTCTCCCTCCCTCCCTCCCTCTTTCTGTCTCTCCCTTTCTTTCTTTCTTTCTTTCTTTCTTTCTTTCTTTCTTTCTTTCTTTCTTTCTTTCTTTCTTTCTTTCTTTCCCCCTCTTTCTCTCCCTCCCTCCTTCCCTCTTTCTCTCTCTCTCTCTCTCTCTCTTTCTTTCTTTCTTTCTTTCTTTTTTCCCTCTCTCTCTCCCTCCCTCCCTCCCTCCCTCCCTCCCTCCCTCTTTCTATCTTTCTCCCTCTCTCCCTCTCTCTCTCTCTCTCTCTCTCTCTCTCTCTCTCTCTCTCTCTCTCTCTCTCTCTCTCTCTCTGGAGGCGGGGGAGGTGAAAAACAGGCAGTTTTCACACATTTTTTTTGGCCTCCTGGGGCATCTGTGCGCCCCATTTTTCACCTCCCCCACCTCCAACAGCATTCTGCAGGCCAAAAATGGGTGAAAACATCCTGGTTTATTTTGCCAAAACGGGCCATTTTTGCCCATTTTTTGGCCTGGAGCGTCTCTGTGCCCCATTTTTCACCTCCCCTGCCTCTAGCAGCATTCTGCAGGCCAAAAACAGGTGAAAACAGCCCATTTTGGGGGCGAAAATGAGCCGTTCTTCATGACATCCTCAGGACAGTCCAGGATGAGTAGCTCTAGTCCTCTAGCTCTATGATTTAGTTGAATT
Source organism: Diadophis punctatus similis (assembly GCA_023053685.1). Lineage (NCBI taxonomy): Eukaryota > Metazoa > Chordata > Lepidosauria > Squamata > Dipsadidae > Diadophis > Diadophis punctatus. The sequence goes on along the minus strand of JALIGW010000004.1, from coordinate 54,012,139 downwards.
TCTGAGGACCGCCTCCCTGTCAATGGTCCCCAGTTCTTCAACTCAGTCCGAGCTCTATGGATGCTCAGGAGATCTCTCCTGAGTTTTTTTTAGAGTTTAGGTCTGATGGTTAGAGAAGAAACTCCCTGTTTGAGTTAATAAAAGAGAGAAATAGATCGCTCCTAGCTCAACTGTCAAGATCAGCTGTTAGGCGGTCCTCTCCACGGCTGCGGATTGAGCGAGGTGGCTGCCTCTTTATTTGATCTTGGCGGACATCACAGCGTCTAGTCCCGGGCTCGGGGCTAGTCTAGTAGCCTTCTCAGCAACCTTTTGGAGTTGTGCCTGCTGTCTGGCCGCAGCCCTTGGCTCTCCACTGCGGCGGATCGAGCTTTGAGGAATTGGGTGGTCATTTTGAAATTGGCAAATTGCGAGGGGAAAAAAGTGCTCTTAAAAATCAAGCCTCTTGCCTGCTATTAGACTTTGACAGCAGTCTGCCTGAGCCGGCGTCTGGATCTGTGGTGAGCCTCTGGCCATGTTCCCTTGGCTCCCCGCCCTTGGCGGTTGGCAGCTTGGAGGGAGCGACCATTTTGATTTGGTGCAAACCAGCCTTCAACCCTGTTTCGCCTGCTACCCACCTTTAGCACCTTGGCTGGTATTAAATTGATATTTCTGGTGTCTGCTTGCCTCATCAGTGGGCTGATTGCCCATCTGGTCCTTAATTGGCTTAGTTCCCTTGGCTCTCCTTTTCAGGATCACAGCTTGGAGCAGGCGGCCATTTTGTCTGAGGCCAACCATTGGGAGCCTGTGGAGGCCATTTTGTTCAGAACTATTCTACCTCAACGGGCTCAGTTCTATTGACAGTGACATTGACACTGGTGGCCTCCCTCTGTTTGGAACTGAGGCCTGGAGTTCCTGCCCATGACTGAGCATACTCCCTGCCAGGGAGCCGCGGCAGCAGCACCACTGCATAAGACTGCCTCATCTACTCTGCAGCTCTGTGCCCCTGGCGTTAATTCCTCTGAACAGCCCAGAGTGAGACAGGAATCCCTGTTCGTGTCCTTTCAGCCGTCAACTCTAGGCCACAGGGTCATGCCTTCTACGGTGGGACGTTGGCTACGGGCGTGTATTACCCGTACCTACAAATTGCAGGCACTCCCAGTTCCCTTTGATACTAGCTGTTCGTCGGTGGTCGCGGCGGCCATTTTCTGGTGGGAAAGCAGCTTTCCGACCAACAATACAGTCAAGCCTGTCAGGACTTTACTATTGTTTCCAGGCTAGCGAAAGAGCGGACAAGGGCGGCGACCCCGGCCCAACACTAATTGGAAACTAATTGCCCCACCGCTTTGGCTGTCGGATGCATTTACGGAGGTCGCATCAGCCATTTTAACTCGTGGTCATCTTCTGACACCGGAGGCCATTATTTGTCAGCGGTGGCCATTTTGTGTCACAGGAGCCAACAAAGTGCGACATCAGCATTCGGCCAGCTGGCCTTGCCGCCAAGAACGCACTCTCCGTAGCCGTCGGAGGTGCAAGTGCCGTTCCCCACTTAGTGTCCAAGGGAATCTAAGCTGAAGACCATTGCCTAGTGGAGTGTTTGCGCCCCCAGGTCGACAGCTTGCCACGCCTCAAAAGGGCACGACTCAGTGAATGGCTAGGCCATGCCCCAAAAGGGCAGGGCTATTCATGCCATGCCCCATAAGGGCACGGCTGCACATGCTACGCCCCACCAGGGCTAGACACCTGAACAGCTAGGCCTCGTCCCACCAGGGCACAGTCTGACAGGGCCTCGCCCCACCAGGGCACTGTCGGGCAATTGCAACTTATTCACGTGTCGCCACGTCCAACCAGGGCACGGCTCAGTTCCAAGGTGAAGGGGTCCTAGATAGTGGTCATCTAACGTCCTGGACATTATTCTATTTGTTCAGACCCTAATCTGCCCAAGTACACGTGTAATTGCCTTATTTCTATAGTCAACAGCCTCTCAGTGTCGCCATTGTCATGGCTTCCAGGGCTTCATCATCAGCCGCTTCTGACTCTTCCAAGGGTCGTAAAGGCCGACGGAGGGCCGACCAGCCAGAGAGATCTTCCAAGGGATTGGAAACGCCCACTTCTTCGTCCAGATCTTCCAAATCTATCGACGCTCATGAACAATTATGTTATAGGGCATTAGAGAAGATATGTGACAAAGCAGCGGCCAGAGGTCACGCACCTACAACCACATCTCCAACGGCAGATGTGAGTGCTCTGGCTCCAGTAGCTGGACCCTCAGGCAGTGGTGCCTCGACTCTATTATCCCCAGCTCTATTGGTCAACTTTGGGGGCCCGGGGCAAGTTTCCTTCCTCTCACTGAAACTGCCCCGCCCTCTACACCAGAGGTGCACTGAACCGCAGGCCACCTTCACCCCTACGGCCGCTGGCCTCAGGCCCCAGGAGGACCGCAGACCGGTTGTACCAGACTGCATGAAAGCGATCGTGGCGGAGGCAATCCGGCAGGGCATTGCGGAAGGCCTCCAACAGTCCAGACAGCCAAGCCAACCAAACACGAGATAACCGTGTGAGCACAGAGATTATCCAGAGTATGTGCCTGCGAATGATGATAATAATCTTTATATGGATCAGGGCTCCGACTTCTCTGACAGAGATGATCAGTCACTGGCATTGGCAGGTGAAGGGAACTCGGAGTTGGAGCTGTCTGAGGATGAGGACGTTCCATTGAAACAACCTTCGTTCACCAACTTGTTTCCTATTCACCTCTTTATGCCGTTACTACACAAGGCCAGGATAGCAGCGGGTCTCGCGCCAACAACTTCTGACACTAAACAATTGTCAGAACCGGATCTCACGGACCCGTTGTTCTTGGAGTGCACTTCTGCAGCGGAGGTGGTGCCCTCTCCCAAGCTGTTTGTAGATATTATTGCCAGGCAGTGGTCATCCCCAGGTACGGGTCCAAACCCCTCGTCTGCTGAAAAAAGACTGTACAATGTGGCGCCGGATCTGGCAAAGACTGTAAGTTCCTACTGTGGATGCGCCAGTGGCAACATTGCATTCATCGTCCAATCTGCCCGGGGATCCAGCAGAATCATTGCGCCCGGAAGAACGCAGATCTGAACAGTCTCTACAACGGGCGCATCAAGCGGCAGCGTGGGCAATCCGAGAATCTACCGCAGCATCATTCTTGTCTCAGACATCACTCATCTGGCTGCGCCAGTTGCAGGAGAGAACACCTATGACAGATCCCTGCCTCCGGCAAGACATCAACAAACTGATAGCAGCGGCCCAACTGACAGCGGATGCCACCCTCAATGCGACTCGTTTTGCGTCCAAGTCCATAGGCGCATCACTGGCGGCTAGGAGACTCCTATGGCTTAAGGCGGATGCCCTCCATAAGTGGCAGTTGGCTGCGGCCTCCTTTACAGGGGACCATCTATTTGGCGCTTGTTTAGATCCATTGCTGATGGAAACAAAGGACCGCAGAAAGATTTTGCCATCAGTGACCAGGCGCTCTGATTTCCGACCATCGCCCTACTTCAGGCGCTCTAATTATAGATCAAGTCCCTTTCCCCAGAGATCTCAGGGGGGTTATGGACAGAGACCTAGGCAGCGCCAGGACCGTCCTGAACATGGACGCCCCTTCAAATCCAAACGGCCCTTTCGAGGAGGAGGAGGTCGTTCTTTCCAGTGCCCTCAGTGAGTGCATCCCCGAGCACCCCATCGGAGGCTGGCTGGCCTGTTTTGCGGACCGATGGGATGAGTCCACTTCGGACACTTGAATTCGAGAGACAATTCGATCGGGTCTCTCTCTTGAGCTCTGCTCTATTCCCCCGAGGTTCTGTATCCGATGTCTGGTTTCTAGATCCCTGGACAAGAGGATCCTCATGGATCATCTTGTCCAGGGATCTTGTCTATTCAGCACTTACTGGATATCCATGTCATCTGAGGATCAACGCAGACAAGGATTCTATTCGATCTTGTTTGTAGTCCCAAAAACCTTGGGGGGATGGAGAGCAGTTCTCGATTTCAAACGATTTAACCGTTATATCATCTATAAACGGTTCAAGATGAATTCACTTTCCACTATCTTAGAGGGCATTAGGGAGGGCGACTTCCTCTCTTCCATTGATCTGACAGAGGCATATTTGCATGTGCCTATTGTACCGCACATTGACAATTTCTGAGATTCCACTTCGCTGGACATCATTATCAATATAGGGCAATGCTGTTTGGTCTTTCCTCGGCACTGAGAGTATTTACAAAGTTGTTGGTGGCTCTTGCCGCTCTATTGAGGGCTTTTCCCGTGCATGTCCAGTGCTACCTGGATGATATCTTAATTCAATCATCATCTTCCACTCGGGCTCGAGAGGATATTCAGACAACCATCCAGGTCCTGAGACACCACGGCTTCTCCATTAATCTGGAGAAGAGCCACTTGACACCTACTACCAGATTGCTCCACTTAGGAGCCATAATTGACTCGGTACAGGGCAGTGGTGAGTTCCTACTGGTGCGGTCCACTCTATAGCACAGGTAGCGGCCTGCTGGTGACGTCACAGTACCGGTGCGGTCGGTTGCCAGTGCCTGGGCACCGCCATTTTTTTTAAAAAAAAATTTTTAAATTTTTTTTTTTTTAATTTCTGCGCATGCCCAGAAGCCGAGCTTCCGGCACTGCACATGCGCTGCCTTCCTACCCCACAGTGAGTCCAAACAGGGGAGGATGGCTGAGGGAGTGTCTGAGACGCTGAAAGAACGGGCGGCAGGAGCTATCTCCATTCCCCTCCCTTCAGCAGTCCGAGAAGCCACGAACGCGCGGTGATGATCCTAGGCATTTTCACACGTTTGAGGCTTCTCGAGCTGCTGAGGGGAGGGGGAATGGGCAGCAGGACCTATCTCAGTTCCCCTCCCTTCAGCAGTCCGAGAAGCCACGAACACGCGGTTGTGATCCCAGGCATTTTCGCACGTTCGAGGCTTCTCCAGCTGCTGAGAGGAGGGGGAACGGGCGGCAGTAGCCTAGGATCATCAAATGGGGAGAAGCATTCAGGCCAGACGGAGCCTCCTAGAAGAACCGCTACCGCGGTCTTGCTGCTCCCGCTGCGGGGGGCTGCATTGCGGGTGGGCAATGTCTCCCCGCTTCTCCGGCCACTGCCAAGCTCCCGAGGCCACCAGCCTCGGCCGCCGCCATCCGGCTCCTCCCACCCCTTCCCCACCTTTAATGAGCCCGGGGTGGGAGAAGATCCCGGGCTCGCTCACGATGGGCTCCAGGCCTGTCCCTGAGGGGCAGCGGCGGCATCGCCGTCAATACTGCCAGGAGCTTCCCTCCTCTGCTGCCGCCTCCACAGCCGCTGCTTCTGGCTGGGGGACTGAGCACAGTGGATGAAGGCGACTCGACGGGCCCGAGTTCGAAGAAGAGGAGGTGGCCATCCCACTGAATGAGTCCCACACGAACCAGTGAGTATGCCCCCCACCGACCCTCGCCCCATCCAGGCTAAGGATTCAGATGAGGAATAAGTCCCGGTTTCTTCCCAAAACTCTCAGTTGTACCCGGTGGAAGTATGTTGTACTGAGCAAGTCATGAAAGTTTCTTTGTGCCTCCTCTTTCTCTTCCCGCATCCCGTTGGAAGCTGCTTAGTCAACTGCCTGCTTGCTTGGAAAACCTGAAAACCTGACAATTAAGTCTTTTCCCGTCCCTTCACTTGAAAATAATAAGAAGCTCGCATTTGACACTTTTCCTTCGCTTTTGCCTAAAGCATCCCAAAGTGGGAGTTTTCCGAAAGCTTAACCTTTTATACTGTTAATTTTATAAAGTTTTATACTGTTATTCTTTAGATGAAAACATTGAGGACTGTTAAAAGATACTGTTCTTTTAACAGTCCTTAATATTTTCATCTAAGGAATCCATGACTGAAACCAAAAATGCTGTATGAGACTTGCTTGTCTTTAACTATAGCATTTTCTGCATATAAAGGTTGCTGTGTTGCCATGGTGTAACACACACTTTGTATGCAAAGCTTTTCATGTAAGGTATAAAATAGCAAAAATAGTAGTAACATCTCTCTGAAATAACTAATATATGACCGGCAAGCCACGTCCACCCGGTCACATGGCCGGCAAGCCATGCCCACCCAGTCACATGGCTAGCAAGCCACACCCACAAAATAAGCCACGCCCACAGAGTGGTAGTAAAAAAATTAGGAACCCGGCCCTGGTACAGGGTAGAGTATACCTCTCACCCGACTGGCAGACTAGTATCCAGACTCTAGTGTCTTCCATTCAAAGAGACCGGTCAGCACAAATTTCAGTATTGACCAAATTATTAGACAAGATGCCACCTTTGCCATTGTTCCCTGGGCCCGTGTTCACTCCTGAGACCTCCAATGGTTTCTCTTGCCGCTTCAGAGGTCCGGCAGGAGCACTTTTCTAGCCAGGGTACACGTGCCCGCAGAGGTCATCGCATCCCTCAGGTGGTGGAGATTCATGGCTCTGTCCAACGGGAGCCTGTTTTGAGAACTGGATCGGGTGGTTCTCACTACAGATGCGAGTCTAACGGGCTGGTGTGCCCACATGACTGCTCACATGGTCCAAGGTCAGTGGACCGAGCAAGAACTCACACACCCAATCAATTGGCTGGAACTCTGGGCAATCCGGTTAGCCCTCCGTCATTTCAGCTCGTTCGTGATGGGTCATCATGTGCTCATCATGACCGACAACATTGCAGCCAAGGCGCATGTCAACCGCCAAGGGGGGACTTGGTCACTGGCCCTGATGGCGGAAGCACGGCAACTGGCCCTGTGGGAGGAGAAACACCTGCTATGTGTTGCCAATGTTCAGGCCGATTGACTCAGCCTGACGTCGATAGACAACAATGAATGGCGGTTGCACCCAGCTCTATTCAGGGAGCTAATGGAGGTGTTCGGACTACCAGTGTTAGACCTATTTGCCTCTCCGAGTAATGCCCAGCTCGACAACTACTTCACTCGATTTGTGAGCCAGGAGGCAGTGGGGACCAACACTCTTCGGGTCCCGTGGCCCAGAGGCCTTCTCTATGCGTTTCCACCACTCCCACTCATACCTTATGCTCTAAGAAAGATTCTACTAGAGAGGGCAGAGGTCATCTTCGTAGCGTCATACTGGCCTCGCAGACTGTGGTTTGCGGATCTCCTGACTCTTTCTGTATCTCCACCCTGGAGGTTGTCTCAGAGACCCGACTTGCTCAGCCAGGGGTCGGTGATCCATCCGGATCCTCAGTGGTTCAAACTGACTGCCTGGCGCTTCAGCGGGGCGCTCTGAGGAAGGACAACATCCCCTCCAGGGTCATCAATACGATGCAAGCCTCTCGAAGGCCTTCCACTACCTGCATCTATGATGCAACCTGGCGAACCTTCTGCGGGTGGTGTGCCAATTCATCCATCGTTCCCTCCCAGGCTTCGGTTACCGACGTGCTCGTGTTTCTACAAGACAGTCTAGATAGAGGACTTAGCCCGAACACCTTACGTCGACAAGTCGCGGCTCTCGCGTCCGTTTTGTCTTGCGGCCACTCCGACTCTCTCACACTTCATCCGCATATCTGACATTTCCTGCGAGGGGCCTCTAACATCGCTCCTCCAGTCGTACACCGCTATCCTACTTGGGACCTTCCAAAGGTATTGCAGTCCCTGATGGGCGCCCCATATAGCCGCTTTGGGAGGCCAGTTTGCGTCACCTTACCTGCAAGATGGCATTTTTGGTGGCCATCACATCGGCCAGGAGAGTGTCCAAGTTGGCAGCCTTGTCAGTCTGATCAGATTTGTCCATGCGGACACAGTGGTCCCTAGATCTTCCATGCGGACACAGTGGTCCTTAGACTGGACCCAGCCTTTCTGCCGAAAGGGAACACGTGGTTCCATCTGGCGCAGGAGATCATTCTCCCCAGTTTTTCCAAATCGGTTCATGCGTCGGAACGCCGCTGGCATACACTGGATGTGCGGCGAGCTCTGCGTATTTATATCAAGCAGATGGCGGGGTTCCGTAGGTCAGAGTCGTTGTTTCTCTCCTTCCAGCCGGCTTCCTTGGGTCAAAAAGTGACGCTGTCCACAGTTGGACGTTGAATACGGGCTACAATTGCTCAAGCATACGAGCTTCAGGCGAGCCAGGCACCATCTCGCATGACCGCCCATTCTACCATGAGCGCTGCTACTACTGCGGCATGGCCGATTCAGGCGTCTCTCGAGGAAGTGTGCCGGACGGCGACCTGGTCGACACCGCCCCCATTTGTGAGACACTATAAAATAGACGTTTTTGCTTTGGCCGAAGCTGCATTTGGCAGGAGGGTGTTGCAACAGGTCATTCGTGACAAACACCAGGAACAGTAGCGCCTCCATTGTCGCCCACCGGAGTGGACAGCCAGCTTTGGTATGTCCCATTCCTGGATGCTATATCCACTATGAGGGAGAAGGGGCGTTGGTCTTACATGATATGACTCTTCTCCGAGATGTGGATATAGCCGTGCATGGACAATGTCGTTGTTAGCTTCGATCAGGATTGAGGAATAATTTCTTTGACAGTGGCACAACGGGGTCTGTCGCTTCGCTTCTTCATTTCAAGCTGCCAAGCATAGCAATAAGGGCGGTACCTAAACAGCTTTGACAGACTCAGTCCAATCAGAGAGCAGACGGATTTAACCCATTCCTAGATGCTATATCCACATCTCGGAGAAGAGGCATATCAGGTAAGACCAACGCCCCTTTTAAGATTAAAAGTTAGAAATATGACTTTAATTGTGTATAATAAAACAAATCTTCATGAGGGAAAAACAAATCTAAGCATTTGTGTCTATGGTATATATCAAATTAAGAAAAGCAGTGTCAGCAATGGGACTTGATGTGGTAAGAGACATAAAAAATAAAGAGCTGTAAGGAACATGGAGAGTTTCCAGTACAGGTAGTCCTCAACTTACAACATTTCATTTAGTGACCATTCGAAGTTACAACAGCACTGAAAAAAGTGACTTACGACCATTTTTCACACTTATGACCATTGCAGCATCCCCATGGTCATGTGGTCTAAATTCAGGCGCTTGGCAACTGACTCATAATTATGACGGTTGCAGTGTTCCTGGTTCATGTGAATCACCTTTTGTGACCTTCTGACAAGCAAAATCAATGGGGAAGCCAGATTCACTTAACAACCATGTTACTAACTTAACAACTGTGACAAGAAAAGTCGTAAAATTGGGCAAAATTCACTTAAATGTTTCACATAGCAACAGAAATTTTGGGCTCAATTGAGGTCGTAAGTTGAGGACTACGTATATTGAATAAAAGAAAGAAGTAGCCCAAGAGACAAATCACCTAGCTATACCGATTAAAGGACAAAGTAGGGCTAGTGGAGAGACAAGAGGGTGTCATGAGGTAAATGTGAAGAGACAAGAGGTGTCATGAGGTAAATGTAACTGTACGAAGTAGTCTCTTCAGCAGCTTTACAAGAACCTCTAAAAAAGCAGATGATGGTTTCATCAAAAATAAATGCGTAATGCCTTATTTAATTTTGGTCCAATTTTTTCCGTGGGGCTCCTTGACTTTTATTGGATATTGCAGATCCTTAGAACTTTCCGCTGTCAGAATAGCATCATTAGCATATTGCAGGTTATTGATGTTTCTTCTTCCAATTTCAAAATCACACTCATCTTCTTAGCCAGCTTCTCTTATATTCATAAATTTAATAAATAAGGGTAGAGTACACAATCTTGTATATTTCTGTTTCACCATGTCTGCCTGTACTGTGCTTTCCTGACTATATAGAGCTGAGGTGGCGCAGTGGTTAGAGTGCAGTATTGCAGGCTACTTCAGCTGACTGCTAGCTGCAGTTCAGCAGTTTAAATCTCACCAGCTCAAGGTTGACTCAGCCTTCCATCCTTCCAAGGTGGGTAAAATAAGTACCCAAAACAAAAATGGGAGGAAAGAATCTGACTACCAGCTATAAAAAAAACAACAACCAGAGGATGCCCACTGTGTGCAGTAGTTCAGGAAACCAACTCCAGGATTGTGAGTGCTGAGGAAGAGAAAAATCCATATAAAAGTTTATGGCGAAGTAGTGAAAAGTTTTCAAATGTAAATGGACTGAGTTTGGCTACAAGAGCTAATTAAGTAAGGAAGACTCAACTTGGAATTAATCAGTGTAGGAAAATTTAGAGCCAAGAACATAAATATAGGATTATAGACAAAGAATATAGAGATAGAAAATTATAGATTAAATAAATAGAAACTTTAAAAAAGAAACACTTCCTAGTAATATTGAGACTTTATAGTAAGATAGGTAATTAGAAATTAAGATGGAAATAGAAATAAAATAACAGTTGGAAGGGACCTTGGAGGTCGTCTAGTCCAACCTCCTGCTTAGGCAGGAAACCCTACACCACTTCAGACAAATGGTTATCCAATCTCTTTTTAATAACTTCCAGTGTTGGAGCATTCACAACCTCTGGAGGCAACTTGTTCCACTGATTAATTGTTCTAACTGTCAGGAAATTTCTCCTTACCGTATGTTCCGGCGTATAAGACAACTTTTTACCCCTTGAAAATATTCTCAAAAGTCGGGGGTCGTCTTATACGCCGGGTACTGAAACTTCCGAGCCGGGGGGAGCTCAAAAACGGCCGCAGCTGCATCCCTGCCATTCTCCAGCCAAGCGGCTGAAGGAGCCCCGGAGCCCCGACGCTGCCCTGCATCTCGGTCTCCTGCCGCCACCGCCAGCCGCAGCCTTCCCAGCAGGTGGGACTGCACGGGAGGGACCGCGGAGCACAGGCACCCGGCGAGCGGTTCGAGAGGCGCAGGGATGCCAGAAGTGGCATCGGCAGCAGCAGGCTCCTGCCCGCGTCTCCCGCCTGCCTCTTGCCTTCAGCCGCCGGGCGCCTCTGCTCCGCGGTCCCTCCTGCGCACGCCCACCTGCTGAGAAGGCTGCGGCTGGTGGTGGTTGCAGGAGACCGAGACGCAGGGCAGCGTCGGGGCTCCGGGGCTCCTTCGGCCGCTTGGCTGGAGAATGGCAGGGATGCAGCCGCGACTGTTTTTGAGTTCCCCCAGCTCGGAAGTTTCAGTACGATAGCAGCAGCAGCGGCGGTAGCACGTGCTCTCCTTCCTTCCCATGCACGTTAACCCTGCCGGTGCCGTGGTCGGGGACTCAGTTGGGTGGCTGGAGTCCCACGGGAGACGGCAACAGAGGCTCCTTCCTCCTCCGAGGGGATGGGAGAGGAGCAACCCACCCACCTACCTTGCTTCCACTTGGCGTCTTGGAAGAGGGCTGGGCGAGGGAGAAAGGAGCCACGGTGGGGATTGGTTTGCAGGAAGAAAGAAAGAAAGGAGGGAGGGAGAGAGAGAGAGAGAGAGAGAGAGAGAGAGAGAGAGAGAGAGAGAGAGAGAGAGAGAGAGAGAGAGAGAGAGAGAGAGAGAGAGAGAGAGAGAGAGAGAGAGAGAGAGAGAAAGAAAGAAGAAGAAAGAAAAGAAAGAAAGAAAGAAGTTAGGAAGGAAGACAGACAGACAGAGAAGGAAAGAAGTTAGGAAGGAAGAAAGACAGAAAGAAAGAAAGAGAAAGAAAGAAAGAAAAAAAGAAAGAGAAAGAAAGAAAGATGTTAGGAAGGAAGAAAGACAGAAAAAGAAAGATGGTAGGAGGGGTAGTCATATACGGCGAGTATATCCCAAACTCTATATTTTAACTGGAAAAATTATCAATGACTTGGACAAGGGGATAGATGGGGAACTCATCAAATTTGCAGAAGACACCAAACTGGCAGGAATAGCCAACTCTCCAGAAGATAGGCTCAAGATACAGAAGGATCTTGACAGACTTGAACATTGGGCGCTATCTAACAAAATGAAATTCAATGGTGAAAAAAGTAAGGTTCTACATTTAGGCAAGAAAAACAAAATGCACAGGTACAGTATATGTGGTACCTTGCTCAACAGTAGTAACTGTGAGAGGGATCTTGGAGTCCTAGTGGACAACCATTTAAATATGAGCCAGCAGTGTGCAGCAGCTGCCAAAAAAGCCAACACAGTTCTAGGCTGCATTAACAGAGGGATAGAATCAAGATCACGCGAAGTATTAATACCACTTTATAATGCCTTGGTAAGGCCACACTTGGAATACTGCATTCAGTTTTGGTCGCCACGATGTAAAAAGGATATTGAGACACTCGAAAGAGTGCAGAGAAGAGCAACAAAGATGATTAGGGGACTGGAGGCTAAAACATATGAAGAACGGTTGCAGGAACTGGGTATGTCTAGTTTAATGAAAAGAAGGATCAGGGGAGACATGATAGCAGTATTCCAATATCTCAGGGGTTGCCACAAAGAAGAGGAAGTCAAACTATTCTCCAAAGCACCTGAAGGTAGAACAAGAAGTAATGGGTGGAAACTAAACAAGGAGAGAAGTAACTTAGAACTAAGGAGAAATTTCCTGACAGTTAGAACAATTAATCAGTGGAACAGCTTGCCTCCAGAAGTTGTGAATGCTCCAACACTGGAAGTTTTTAAGAAGATGTTGGATAACCATTTGTCTGAAGTAGTGTAGGGTTTCCTGCCTAGGCAGGGGGTTGGACTAGAAGACCTCCAAGGTCCCTTCCAACTCTGTTGTTGTTGTTGTTGTTGTTGTTGTTGTTGTTGTGAAGACCTCCAAGGTCCCTTCCAACTCTGTTGTTGTTGTTGTTGTTGTTGTTATTATTTATTATTTATTATTATTATTATTATTATTATTATTATTATTATTATTATTATTATTATTATTATTATTATTATTATTATTATTATTATTATTATTATTAGTTGGGGGTCGTCTTATACGCCCAGTTGTTTTATACGCTGGAACCTACGGTAGTTCCAAGTTGCTTCTCTCCTTTTTTTTAATTTTTAAAAAAATAATTTTTATTAAATAGTTTTAAAAATACATAAAACATAAAGAACAAAACATGTATAAATATAACTACATATATACAATTGTATATATAAGAATAAATGCAAATTCTTAAAAAGTACACACTGTACAAACCTAACAAACCCCACGGAAAAAACAAAACTTAACATCACACATAAAAAGGTATAATTATTTTACATTAAGCAGTTTAGCGTATCATTTATATTTCTAAATATCTTTCTATATATATGTTTTTATATCTCTACATATATCTCTTTTGTTTTACAACAATCATTAGAAGAAAAACAACAACGAAGAAAGAAGCAACAGAAAATAACATAAATAATATAATCCATCTTCGCTATATAAAACCTACTATTTTGTTGTATTTTTACAGTTCAACCAGTTGCAAAAAGTTTTCCAAATTTTATAAAAATCTGTTTCTTCTTTATCTTTTATTCGCGTGGTTAGTCTGCTCATTTCGGCACATTCAAGTATTTTATTTATAATCATTAAGTTGGCTGGAACTACTTATTTTCTCCACATTTGAGCATAGTAATCCTTGCCGCTGTTAGAATGTGTATCATTAAATATTGGTTATTTTTATCTATTTTATCATCCATAATGCCTAAGAGGAATGTTTCTGGTTTTAAATCTATTTTCTGTGATATCATTTCTGTCAACCATTTCCGAATTCTTTTCTAGTAGATCCTGGCCTCTGGGCACGTCCACCACATATGGTAGTACGTGCCCAGTTCTTTTTTACATTTCCAGCATTTTGCTGATGATTTGGAAGAATTTTTTGCCAATCTTGTCGGAGATAGATGACACCGATAAAACATTTTATATGTATTTTCTTTGTACAATGCAGACATAGTTAGTTTGAAATTCCAATCCCAAATTTTTTCCCCATCTGTCCAAATCAATTGAATATCCGAAATTTTGTGCCCATTTTATCATCATCTCCTTAACTTTTTCTTCCTCCATTTTAGATTCCAATAAACAATTGTATAATTTTGTGATCATTTTTTCCTCCAGTCCCAGTAAAATTTTATCCAATTCCTGATATTTATTTTGAAAGCCAAATTGTGTTGAATCCTTTTTATATTTAGTTTGAATTTGCAAGTAGGTCCACCATTCTAAATTTATACCAATCAAAGCCAAATCTTCTCTAGTTTTTAAGTTGTTTTGATTGTCTAATAATTGATTGTACGTAATCTTTTTATCAAAATTAAATAGATTAGGGTAAGCTGTGGCCTCCACCGGGGATATCCATTTTGGGGTTTGAGAATAATATTTCCTAATTTCTCTCCAATCATTTATTAATGTCCCTCTAATATGATGTTTTTGAAAATAAGTATGTATTTTATTGCCCTCGTTCCACAAATAGTTGTGCCACCCCAATTGTAAGTCGTGGCCCTCAATGGTTAATATTCCTTTATTTGTCAAACTTATCCAATCTTTGATCCAAGTTGCAGCTGCCGCTTGGTGGTAAATTTTCCAGTCAGGGAGTCCAAATCCTCCCTGTTTCCTTTTGTCTTGTAATAGTTTGTATTTTATTCTTGGTTTCTTGCCATTCCAAATGAAATTCCGAATTGATTTGTCTAATTCCGTATAGAAGGTATTTGCGATTTTTATTGGGGCTACTTGAAAGAGGTAAAGGATTTTGGGTAGAATGTTCATTTTGACAGCTGATATTCTGCCAATAAGTGATATTTGTAATTTGGACCAATTTATCAAATCTTTTTTTATTTTTTGTAATAATTTTGTGTAGTTATCTTCCTTTATTGAAGAACATTTGGCTGTCAACCAGATCCCCAAATATATTTTTTTTGGCCGTCTTTAGTCCCATTATATTCTCTAAATCTTCTTTCAGTTTTATAGAAAGGTTTTTTGTTATCATTTTTGTTTTATCCCTATTAATTTTTAAAGCGGCTACTTTTCCAAATTCTTCTATATCTTTTAATAGTTTTGGGCCTGAACTTTGGGGATCCTCGATGATAAACACGATATCATCTGCGAAGGCTTGAGTCTTATATTGTTCTTTTTTAATAGTCAAACCCTTAATTTCTTGATTCACTCTTACCTGATTTAAAAGTACTTCTAGGGACATAATAAATAATAGGGGGGAGAGCGGACATCCTTGCCTGACATCTTTACTAATGTTTATTTTCTCTGTCATATCTCCGTTGAGCAGAATGTTTGCTGTCTGTTGTGAGTATATCGATTCTATTGTTCCAATAAATTTCTCGCCAAATTGCATCATTTTTAATTGTGTAATTAAGAATTTCCAATCAAGATTATCAAATGCTTTTTGTGCATCGATGAATATCAATGCCAATTGTTTATCAGATCGTGTTTCATAATATTCTAGAACGTCCATAATTATTCTTGTGTTATTGCGAATTTGTCTTTTGGGTAGGAAGCCATTTTGGTCCGAATGTATGTTTTGATTTAATATTATTTTTAGTCTTTCTGCCAAAATTGTTAAAAAAAATTTATAGTCTGCGTTCAAAAGAGATATGGGTCTATAATTTTTAATTTGACAATTTTCCGTGTCTTCTTTAGGTATCAGGGTGATGTACGCCTCCCCCCAGGATTTAGGCATTTTTGCATTCTCCAGCGCTTCATTATATAGTTCTAATATTTTATCCTCGAGAGTGTTTTGCAATTTCTTATATATTTCCGATGGAAGCCCATCTGGTCCGGAGTTTTATTATTTTTCTGCTTTTGGATAGCCTTTTTTAATTACGTTGATGTGATTTCCCTGTTTAGCATCGTTAAATTTCTCCTTAATTCTAAGTTGCTTCTCTCCTTGATTAGTTTCCACCCATTGCTTCTTGTCCTACCCTCAGGTGCTTTGGAGAATAGCTTGACTCCCTCTTCTTTGTGGCAGCCCCTGAGATATTTGAACACTGCTATCATGTCACCCCTAGTCCTTCTTTTCATTAAACTAGACATACCCAGTTCCTGCAACCGTTCTTCATATGTTTTAGCCTCCAGTCCCCTAATCATCTTTGTTGCTCTTCTCTGCACTCTTTCGAGAGTCTCAATATCCTTTTTACATCGTGGCGACCAAAACTGGATGCAGTATTCCAAGTGTGGCCTTACCAAGGCATTATAAAGTGGTATTAACACTTCACGTGATTTTGATTCTATCTCTCTGTTTAAGCAGCCTAGAACTGTGTTGGCTTTTTGGGTGGCTGCAGCAAACTGCTGGCTCATATTTAAATGGTTGTCCACTGAGACTGCAAGATCCCTCTCACAGTTGGTACTATTGAGCAAGGTACCACATATACTGTACCTGTGCATTTTGTTTTTCTTGCCTAAATACAGAACCTTACTTTTTTCACCATTGAATTTCATTTTGTTAGATAGCGCCCAATATTCAAGTCTGTCAAGATCCTTCTGTATCTTGAGTCTATCTTCTGGAGAGTTGGCTATTCCTGCCAGTTTGGTGTCATCTGCAAATTTGATGAGTTCCCCATCTATCCCCTCGTCCAAGTCATTGATGAAGATGTTGAAGAGTACTGGGCCTAAAACAGAGCTTTGGGGTACTCCACTGCATACTTCCCTCCATGTAGATGCAGTTCCATTGAGGTCCTTCCTTGCCTGTTCTTTCTTAGTTTGATAAAAAAGAAGGCTTAATGCAAAATAAAGTTAATATTAAAGTTTTGGAGCCTTGTGTGTGCCTAAAAATCTTTTAAATTCTCCATCTGCAGTTCAAAAGAAAGGAAAGGAGGAGGGAAAAGATAAGCTGTGATTGTTATCTCAGTCTATCTCACTAGAGAAAAATTGTTAAGAACAACCTAGAACCTGACAGTGTTTTACAAGCTGCAGCATTTTAATAGAAGCCCAATTTAAGGCAAGAAAAGATGCTTTGTGCATTTGTTTTAGTTCAGTGGAATAAGAGAGGTAGTTTTTAAGGAATTATCCAAAAACAAGCTCACTCTTTCTATTAAAAATCCAATTTAAAATGTTGGATTTTTTGCAGTTTATTTCTAATAAACATTTTTATTTATAAAATACCCATTGTTTAATTTTATATTTTATTTATGGGGAGTTGTATGAATTTATTTTTAGAGAGTTATGATTTTACAGTGTTTGAGAACCCCAAGGATATGGTGTTGTAATTAAATTAGGGGGCAAAAAAGACAAGATATATAAATGCCAATACAGGTGACACTTCACAAAAACTACAGTAATGTGATTTGGAAAGTGGAAGGAAGATGCTCAAAGGAAGCATGGCTAACTGCACTGCACCAAGAATAATGAAAAGAGGTGGAAAGAGGGACGGTGAAAAACAGATTATTGCTGCTTGTTATTTGCTAAAAGCGAAAAGGACAATGCTACCTCTTATGTAGTGCTAAGAATTATTAAAGTCATAGAATGGAAGAAGGATGAAGAAGCCAAGTAATACATACTGTAACTGCTGTACTATTTATGTAGATATCTTTCATGTTCATAAGATCTTAAAAATATTTTTTTTAAGTTATATTTCACATTTTGTAAATAGAACTAAAGTTAATTTGAATATAAAGAAGTGAGTTGAGAATAGTGAAGACACTCCAAATGAGGAAGGTAGTGAAAAATGAAGCAATGTAAATTTTGCAAACATGCCTTCAATTCATAATCTCCTAGTTTTTGTTTCTAATGATCATCTTAAATATTTAAAAAGAAAGCTGATAAGCTGTTTGCCACCTGTATTTATTAAACTGCTTTCCTGCCCCCCCCCTTTTAACCAACGATGTGGATTAGATGGCATATACCAGTGATGGCGAACCTTTTTTGGTTCGCGTGCCAAAAGGGGGGGGAATGCGAGGGATCACGTGTGTGCGTGCCCACACTCATAATTCCATGCACCCCCACACATGCACGCATGACCCCCCTGCTCCCAGCATGCAATGGCACGCCCATTTTTCGCTCTCCCCAGGCTCCAGAGCCTTTCTAGGAGCCTGGGGAGGGCGAAAACGGCCTTCCCCACCCCCTCTGGAGGCTGGAAACAGCCTGTTTCCCGACTCCCAGTGGGCCCAGAAAGCCCGAAAATCAGCCGGCTGGTGTACACATGCACGCCGGACCTGAGCTCGCATGCCCACCGATATGGCTCCGTGTGCCACTTGTGGCACCCGTGCCATAGGTTCGCCATCACGGGCATATACAGTGCATTCAGAAAATATTCAGACCGCCTTCACTTTTTTCAATTTTGTTATGCTGCAGCCTGATTCTACAGTTGTTGAAATTAATTTTTTCTCATTAATCTACACTCAGTACCCCATAATGACAAAGTGAAAACAGAATTTTAGAAATGTCTGTAAATGTATTAAAAAGAAAAAACTGAAATATCACATTGGCATAAGCATTCAGACCCTTCACTCAGGACTTCGTTGATGCACCTTTGGCACCAATTTGGGTATAATGTGAAAGCTTTGCACACCTGGATTGGGAGATTTTCTGCCATTCTTCTTGCAAATCCTCTCAAACTCAGTCAGGTTGGATGGTGACTGTCAGTGGACAGCCATTTTAAGGTCTCTCCAGAGATGTTCAGTAGGGTTCAAATCAGGGCTCTGCCTGGGCCACTCTAGTTCATTCACAGAGTTGTCCCTAAGCCACTCCTGTGTAGTCTTGGCTATGTGCTTGGGATCATTGTCATGTTGGAAAGTGAACCTTCGGCCCAGTCTGAAGTCCTGAGCTCTGTTGAGCAAGTTTTCATTGAGGATATCCCTGTACTTTGCTCCATTCAGGTTTCTCTCAACTCTGACCAGTCTCTGCTGCTGAAAAACACCTCAAAGCATGATGCTGCCACCACCATGCTTCACTGTTGGGATGATATTGAGCAGGTGATGAGTGGTGCCTAGTTTCCTCCAGACATAACATTTAGAATTGAGGCAAAAAGTTCAATCTTGGATTCATCAGCCTAGAGAATTTTTTTCCACATAGTCAGAGTCCTTCAGGTCCTTTTTTGCAAACTGCAAGTAAACTGTGTTTTGCACTGAGAAGAAGCTTCCACCACTCTGCCATAAAGCCCAGATCGGTGGTGGGCTGCATTGATGGTTGTCCTTCTAGAACTCTGTCCCATCTCCACACAGGATCTCTAGAGCTCAGTAAGAGTGACCATCCGATTCTTGGTCACGTCTCTTACTAAGGCCCTTCTCCTCCAATTGCTCAGTTTGACCAGGCGACCAGCTCTTTGAAGAATCCAGGTTGTGCTAAATTTCTTCCATTTCAGAATTATGGAGGCCACTGTGCTCTTAGGAACTTTCAGTGCAGCAGAAATTTTACTGTGCTTTGTAATAATCCTGTCTCTGAGCTCTGCAAGCAATTCTTGTCTCTGAGCTCTGCAAGGTGTAGAAACATGTCAGCAACGATCAAGAGAAATGAGAGGCACCTGAGTGAAATTTCAAGTGTTGCTGCAAAGGGTGTGAATACTTATGCTAATGCAATATTTCAGTTTTTTCTTTTTAATTTACAGACATTTACAGACATTTCTAACATTCTGTTTTCACTTTGTCATTATGGGGTACTGAGTGTAGATTAATGAGAAAAAATGAATTTCAACAACTCTACAATCAGGCTGCAGCATAACAAAATTGAGAAAAGTGAAGGGGGTCTGAATATTTTCTGAATGCACTGTACAATTAAAACAAGATACAGTTGTTTCCTTTTATTTATAACTGTTTAGTAGAAGCTTGGAGATGTAAAGCATTCATATATTCTGTATCAACCAATTCCCGCTCCCCCCCAATCATAAATTGCTGAATTTGTCATGGTGACCATCCTTAAGATAGATTTTTTTTAAGAATCTCAATTTAGAATCAGATCCAACTTTAGAAGCATGGGCCATATATATTTTGTCTAGTCTAGTCTATCCTACCCTACCTTTCGTATTTAAGAAGATAGCTGCCAACCTTGGCTATTACTAAAAGACTAACTAGGATTGGACCTACTTAATAATTGTCAGACTACCAGGAAATACTAGGCCTGTTGGCTAGACTGAGAATTTAAAAACCATCCTGAAGGGAATAGTGGATCACTTCCTGTTATTGCCAAGAAAAATATATGGATATGAAATAATCAGGAATCAATTTTAAAAGACTTTATTTTTACTTTTAAAAAACCCTTTGATTAACAAAATTTCTTTTGTTGAATTATGTAGAAATGTATCTAAATATAACTTTGTTTTGCTCATTTTTTTAATATTTTAAGATTAAAATGTGTAATTGAATAATATTTTTAATTAACTATCACCACTTACTCTGTCATCACTTGGACTATCCTTGTCCATCTATGCAGTATTTTCCACATTTGATTTTTGCTTTGCAAAATTGTAATAAAAGACTAATTTAGATGCCTGATTTTCTTGGCCATGAATACAGTCATTAATTAACCAGACTTCTAAATTAGTCATTAATCCCTTGAAGACTTTTTTCAATTAAATTGAATTCAGCTTAAAACATTCCCATTTAAATTATCAAGCTGCTTAACTGGTTGGAATATGAAATACATACTTGTATCCCAAGTATTCTATAGTTTAAAGCCCCCTATATGTGAGATAAAAAGTAATCTTAAAAAAAACCCAGTATTTTCAAAATGTGGTATGTCCTTCCTGATTAGACTGTTTTTATGTGGCTATAATAGGTGGAATTTTATATTTCAATATATCTCATATAAATACAGTTTATTTATATCCATTCTATTAAGATAAGATTACATGCAAATAGATTCAGGGCAAAATAATGAGTTGCTGAATATCTTCCTGTATATCAGGAAGCATGTGGAGAGAGTGACCATGTCAAATACTATATAATTTTTCAAAGAGCCTTTAACAAAGTTTGTCACCAAAAGCTGTTAGAGTAAA
Source organism: Diadophis punctatus similis (assembly GCA_023053685.1). Classification (NCBI taxonomy): domain Eukaryota; kingdom Metazoa; phylum Chordata; class Lepidosauria; order Squamata; family Dipsadidae; genus Diadophis; species Diadophis punctatus. The sequence goes on along the minus strand of JALIGW010000004.1, from coordinate 53,991,434 downwards.
ATTAGCAATCATTGATAGTTATTAAAAATCATAAAGCAACAAATAAGAATAAATGGGCAGTTTTCTCAAAGTAAAGCAATAAGACCACCAGACTGTCCACATTGTTTCTGGGTAACTATTTACAACTACAATTCAGCATAATGTAGAAATAGCTATTGAATATTTATCTAATATGCCTGTATAAATATATTTTTCTAACGTGTGTTAATTGGGCATTTTTAAGAAATAGTTGATGGTTAAAAGCTTAAAAACTTAATAAATACCCATTTTATCCTCATTAAGATCAACACAATAAAGAAACATTATATTGAAACAATTTGAGATGGCTTATAGCCCAGGTTAAAAACTAGTTCCAATCCCTGACTCTGTCTTTAACCAAATTTGTATTTAAGTGAGAACTGATATTTAAAAACAGACTGCCTATTACTAAAAATGGCAGACAACATTGTCCCTCCTTTTGCTGACAAAGTATTTTTTTTTTAATATATATAAATATTGAATACATGAACAGTGTGGCATCTGGGCATTGTTAGTTTTGATACCAAATAATAGTAATAATACTGACAATTTTAGTAATCTTAATTACATTAATCATACTCACATTATAATAACATTGTACATAATAGAATCATCTTTCAACTTCTAATCCTTTCCTCTACTTACCAATTTTAGAATATTATATAGAAATATGCATAATAATATTTCCCCCTTTCTAATTTCTACCTCTATTCTAAATCTTAATAGCACAAATCTTATATTAGTACAGTGTTTCCCAACCTTGGCAACTTGAAGATGTCTGGACTTCAAGTCCCAGAATTCCCCAGCCAGCTAATGCTGGCTGGGGAATTCTGGGAGTTGAAGTCCAGACATCTTCAAGTTGCCAAGGTTGGGAAACACTGTATTAGTAGGTTTTCTATTTCTATCCATCATCTCTTGTCCGTTTTAGTATTTCAATTCTTGCTGATTTTTTGAATATTTTCCATACTCCTCCCTTGGGATTTTGTATTAATTACATTAGAAATAGAAATAACAGAGTTGGAAGGGACCTTGGAGGTCTTCTAGTCCAATCCCCTGCTTAGGCAGGAAACCCTACACCACTTCAGACAAGTGGTTATCCAACATCTTCTTAAAAACGTCCAGTGTTGGAGTACCCACAACTTCTGGAGGCAAGTTGTTTTACTGATTAATTGTTCTAACTGTCAGGAAATTTCTCCTTAATTCTAAGTTGCTTCTCTCCTTGATTAGTTTTCACCCATTGCTTCTTGTCCTACCTTCAGGAGCTTTGGAGAATAGCTTGACTCCCTTTTGTTTGCGGCAGCCCCTGAGATATTGGAACACTGTTATCATTTCTCCCCTAGTCCTTCTTTTCATTAAACTAGACATACCCAGTTCCTGCAACCGTTCTTCATATGTTTTAGCCTCCAGTCCCCTAATCATCTTTGTTGCTCTTCTCTGCACTCTTTCTAGAGTCTCAACATCTTTTTTACATCGTGGCGACCAAAACTGAATGCAGAATTCCAAGTGTGGCCTTACCAAGGCATTATAAAGTGGAAGCCTAGAACTGTGTTGGCTTTTTTGGCAGCTGAAGCACACTGCTGGCTCCGGAATGGGACTTTTCGTCTCTGACTCTTCATTCTCCTTGGGTGTTTCTCCTTGGGTGATTATCCCCCGACTTATCTCCTCAGGTGACACACCTCCACCCATTTGGAGTCACCGGCATCTGCGTCCCACATCCTTCGACACAGCTGTTTCACAGAAAGAGGGTCCATCCTGGGTGTTCCCCCCCAGACAGTTAGCCCCCAACCAATCAGCTAGAAGGGCCTACTCTCCCCCCACCAATACAAATCCAGCGAAAGGAGAGAGGAAGTGATATCCTAGCAATCTTTTTGAACTGGAAAGCAGGCTATTGGGGGGGAGGGAGGAACACTTGGTTTACTCGTAAGTAAGTCTCACTAAATTCAATGCTAGGATTGAAATAATCGCTTTGTATTTCAAATGGAACAGTTGGTTTACTCGGAAGTAAGAATTCTTTAGAGGACAATTAATATAAATCCAGCAAAAGGAGAGAGGCGTAAAATAATTTGCCAAAATGCCTCCCCCCCCTCTCTTCCCCCAGCCTCCCTTCCCCCTATACAGAGAAGAACAGTTGGTTTACTCGGAAGTAAGTCTCACCAGGCTAATCACACATCTCTGCACCCTGCTTTGCTTTCCTTTTACACACACACACACACACACACACAACCTTCTGCACCTTTCTCCATAGTGGGTGGAGCTAACCTCCAAGAATGGGATGACACCGTCCCTTCAGCCAATGAAGATTGAGTCTGAGAATTGATATCTTTGTCCTCCTGCCTCAATTCCCCCTCGTTGACTCAGTCCTCAGGCAAGAAAGGACGCGTCCATTCAGCTCCCATTCTTGAGGTTAACTCATCGAGAAACATCGAGAAATAGTGAGTGTCCTCCCCAGCTGATTGCCATTCCACTCAGTGATCGCTGGGTCGAGAGCGGCAACGGGCTTCGGTGCTAGCCGCTAGCTGAGCCTCTAACCAAGGGCCTTTGCCCACAACATTATTGAGTGGCCTTTAGAGCATTGCTCTACAATTCCGGCTGTTTGGAGGCAAAGCGGTCTGAAAACGGAGCTTTGATTCGACTTCAGCTCCGCAACCATTACATCTGATAGCTAGTCACATGAGCCTTGCGCTCGAGTGACTGACCACCAGGGTAGCTGTGCGCTACTTACCGCTCCATAGGGAGAGATGCTTCAGACATCGCTGTCAGCTGCAGAAGCCGTGCGCTTGAGTGGCCACCGGTCTCCTCCCTCCGGCTGGGGTGCGTTCCTTTCCCCGTTAGCCGGCTCGGCTTGCTGACTGACCAACTTGACGGTCTTCCCTGCCTGGCGTTTGCTTCCCGCCTAACTCGCAGCCGCTATTGCCGCCATTGGCCTCGCTCACCATAACATCAAGGTGTCAGCCATTTTGCGAGTCAATTGCCTGCCTTTACCGCGGTGGCCATTTTGAAGGGCCGGCTTCATCTCCATCAGCAGTCGCGGCCATTTTGAGGGCCACTCGGCCGTCTTTAACAGTGGTGGCCATTTTGAGGACCACAATTGCTCCTCAGGAGAGTCGGCCATTTTGAGTGGAGAGTTGGCCATTTTGAATGTCATCGACCTGTTTAGTGGCAGCAGCGACCATTTAACTCATTGCCTCATGGCGTATGGCATGGCCAAGCACGGCAAAAGCCGGTCCAAAACCAACAGAAAGGACAGGGTGGCTCCTGCTCCCAGTGACTCCGCCTCCACAGTGGCCAGGCCCTCCTCACATAGGGAGCGTTCTCCTCACAGGCAGTCTCCCTCAACATCTGAGTTGCCCAAGCCCTCTAAGGCGGCCCAGTAAGATGAGAGCAGCTGGGCCAAGGCCATAGAAAAAATCTGCGCCAAGTCTGTTCACTTTGGCGCAGGGCCACAGGGTGCTGGTCACACCGTGCCCGCCTCAGGGTCCCTTGAGGGTCCCACTACAGATCAAGCAGGAAGTTGCCATTCTCCGCAACCTGCAAGGCGCCCCTCCTTTCTTTGTCACCCCTTCAGGGTGACTTTAGCCTGTTAAGGACCCCCCAACGAGGAGGGTTCAGACTACGTTCGCAGAGCTCCGCTCCCTACGACTGTCCTGCAGCGACGCCAGTGCTCATGCTGACAGAGTACTGATGCTTCCAAAAACTTCAGAAAACAGACTGTATTTTAAGAAAGAGGGCTTTGGTGGTTCCGGAAAGTGCTGCACAAGCTTCAGTGCTTCATCAGCTCAAGGAAGGATAGTGCTATCTACCATGTTTAGCAATAGGCAGCCCATCTAGGTGTTATCTTTAAGTCTGATGTTCTTAACCTGGGGACTGCCTGTATATAATTAATTAACATTATTATCTTTCACCTATTAATTTCTTCAACAAGGCATTTGACATCAGTGAAAGGCTTTTTTCCCCCTATGTAAGTGAAACAGTCCCATATGAAGAGTGGGTTCTTTGGTTGCTATTTTTGCTCATGACAGTTATGAGTAAAGTGGATACAGTTAAAATAATTTTAAAGAACACAATATAAAAGAGTTTGCCAAATTATCTCAATCTCCATAAGTAAAACTAAGGAACCTTTGGATAAGTAGCCAAAAAATCTATCTTCTGACTTTTTGTATGCTTCAGGATATCACTCAAAGAGCCATGGGTGTCATTTTCCAATTTTTAAAAATTTAATGTTGAGTGGTTTAAGGATGGGAATGGAAATATATTTCTATCATGCAGGCTTTGTGCTTTGATCCCATCTTTTAAAAAGTCAAGCTTAAATGGAGGTAGATATGTCTCACATGTTAAAAGGATTTTCTGTTTGTACAGGTAATCCCTGAGTTATGACAGTTCACTTAGCAACAGTTCGAAGTTGCGACATAAACCTCCCCCCCTCCCAAATAAATACTTACGACACAGTCCTGAGGTTATGAATGTTGCAGCACCATGGCAGTCGTTCACTCTTACAAACAACCACAGAGGCACTACAACATTCGGAACATTCGCCCTGCCTATTCCCTCCCCTCACCAGGTCTCCAAAGGCAGGCCTGTGGAGACTCATCTTTTGAGGATCTAGGGTACTGTCTCCTCTCCAGCCTCTTCACAAGTGGCAAAAGCAGAGGGAGAGAAGGACGAGCGTGCTCTGCTCGACTTCTCTGACTCACCGAGGCTGCCTGCCACTTCTGGAGTTGCGGGCAAACTAGGTGGTTCTCCTCCAAAGGTTTCCAGACTCGGTGTGGAAAAGTGTTTGCATGCAGAATGGAAGGCTTTGGGGTAGTGAATTAGTGTTGCTTCAAGTCTTCCGTTGGCGTTGAAGCACAAACTAGAAGCTTCTGGGTGCCCTAATCTTTCAGGACTTCAGGCACCCATTCTCTGTAAAAGCGGACGGGTGCCTGAAGTTGCATGAGATCATGGCCCCCAAGAAGCTGTCAGTTTGTGTTTGCACGCCAATGGGAGACTTGAAGCAATGTGGTTTTGCTTACAAAGCCTCTTTTTGAAAGGAGTGCAAATGATTTTCTACACCGAGTCTAGAAGTTTCGTTTGAGTATCTATGGGGCTCTTTGAAGCGGCGCCCCATAGGTGCACAAAAGAAGCCAAGTAAAGGAGAAAAAGGTTATATTGCTGCCCAGGCGTCTTGCAGGTGACCTGAAGTAGCGCAACACTGACCAGAGGCAGTAGCGCCACACTGCCAGTCCCAGGCAGCCAAGAGGGTTGCCTGCATCCGGCGGGCATCCGGCCTCCATTCTCCATTTACTCCCCCATGCCCATCGCTGGAATCGGGGAACTGGCTGAGTGGGAGTCTGGCATGCCAGACAGACACGCCACGGAGCAGCTGCTCCATGGAAGCTGATGAAGCCCCTTCCTCCCTGGTGTATCTTGGAGCAGCTGCTCCGCGGTGTGTCTGGTATGCTGGATGCCCGCTCGGCCCGTTCCTCGATCCCAGCGATGAGCGCGGGGGAGCACTAAAATTAATTCTTTTTCATGTTGTGGACATAAATTTTGCAGCTAGAAATTCATTTTATTTTGTCATATAGGTGATTTTTTCCATTTTCTGATTTGAATGCAAACCCGACATGTTGCACATTATTCTTGCATTTTAATGGGTTAATTAGATTACAGATTGTTCTGAATTTCTAATTAGCTGCTAGAATGTTTGTTGTTATTACACCTGGGTGTTGAGAATCAAAAGAACTAAAACACTTTAAAGTGTTCCTGAGTAGAATAGAATTTTGTATGGAGGGCTGAGGGGAATGATCTTCAGTATATAATTCTTATATTCCAACTATTGCTTCTCCTAGCACAGCGGTCTCCAACCTTTCCGGCTTTGTGGACCAGTGGGAGGGGGTTAGAGTAATGGTTCTGCATGAGTGGTGGGGAAGCGTGCAAGTGGCGGGAGCTGCGTGTTGCACGCTCGCTTGCCACTTCCACAACCCGGTTCTGAATGGATTATGGCCTGGTAGTGGGCCACGGCCTTGGGGCTGGGGACCTCTGTCCTAACACATCATATATTAGAAAATATTCTATGAGCCTGAGGAACCACATTTCTATAATGGCAGGAACTGACTTGTTCTCTACTTGAGAGTTCATTTCTACCTGGAAAATGAGCCATGTAAATCTTGAAATTTGTATTTATCATCCATTGTTTTTGTAGAAAATAATTGTGTTATTAGTCATATAAGAAAATATTTATACTTTTACAATAGTGGATTATAAGAAGGAAAGTTATAACAGCAGCTTATTACCTGCATTTTTAAAAAAAGAACAGTGTTAAATTGATATTGCATGATTTTGGCACAATATATCCTTTAATTGGGTGTGTTATCAAAGAATATAAGATTTTAAACAAAATGTTTCTTTAATTAAAACTACAATTTCTGTGATGCCATTTAAAAATAAAGGAATTGTCTATCATTTTTGAGTTTTTTTTAAAAAAAAATCTTTTTGTCAAGTAGAATGTACTTGGGCAAGCTGACATAGGAGTAAAAGTTAAATGGAAGGATAGTTTTTGCTTCTTAGAGTTCAGATCTTTCTCACAAAACTTGTAGTATTCTTAAAAACTAAAGAAAAGAGACTGCTGGTTCATAATTCAAAGAAACTCATTCATTTTTTAAAGTTAAGTCTATAAAATAATACCTTAATTGAAAATCACTTTACATTAAACTTGCATAGTTTTTTTGTATAATTTATCAAATAAGCAATGTAGCAGTTTTGCACATTTTCCACAAGAGAGCAGCCTTTTCTAAGCAGTAGAAAAGCAGGGAATTAACTTATTCATATTAATAGAAATAAGTATTGTGTCCTTATTTATAGTTGTAAAGTTGTAAATATAAAATAATAAAAATTATTTTTAATTCAATATAATTTTAAACATTTCAAATAATTTGTATAAGATAAAAGAATTTATGCAGTGTCACATATGTGCAGCTCAAACTGGAAAATTAAGAGAAATCATGAAAAGTGACAGCACTTTTCATTTACTTTGTCCTGTCTTGTGTGAACAACAGCATCAACACTGAGAATGTTTTCTTTATTCATTCTTTGCAATAATAACTTAAATGCTTAGTTCAAGTAGTTTCATTTTTTATTAGTGCCTAACATTTACAAAGGCTCAAATTCTCATTACTCCCCTCAGTGCGCTCTCTCTCTCTCTCTCTCTCTCTCTCTCTCTCTCTCTCTCTCTCTCTCTCTCTCTCTCTCTCTCTCTCTCTCTCTCTCTCTCTCTCTCCCTCCCTCCCTCCCTCTCTCTCTCTCTCTCTCTCTCTCTCTCTCTCTCTCACACACACACACACACACACACACACACACACACACACACAGATCGCTTGAACTGCTGTGCACTTTTCGCCCAGAGACGAAGCGGGTGAAAAGTGCTTGGATGCCCAATAGGTGCCAGCCAGCATTGTCAAGGGTTTGGGCTGCTGAGCACCAGCCTTCATGCCTACTCGGTGCTGCAGACTCCGGCTACAGCTATGCTGAGCACAGTGCTTTTCAGGCCCTGGCCCTGGTGGCCGCTGCAGCTCTCATGCCCACTGTGCGAGGCAAGCATGGGGCTGCCCCAGGTCACCTGCGGTGGCTCTGCAACCACCTCACCTTCTGCCTGACCCAGCCCACTGCCAAACCCCGGTTGCTACCCAGCAGCCTTCACTACCTTCACTACTTCCCGCTGGAGCTACCCCACACACAGCTGGCATGAGAGCTGCAGCGCTTGCAGTACTGAGTAGGCATGCAGGCCAGTGCTCATCAGCCCAAAGGAGACCCCTCCCAGCTGGAGTTCCATGTCCAGCCGGTAAGCGGTTCCCAGAACCACCCAATTGTCAACCAGCCAGCTGCATGGTGGGAGGAGGCTTCCTGCCCACCTTACAGAGAGGCTGGGTTGCGTCTCCCCCCCAGACCCTTGCAAGCGCCAGGCTACAGGCTCCGTCCTGGGGACCCTCAATTGGGGCCAAGCTCTCGGCCTGCCCTGGCCTCCACACACCCTGCCAGGAGGGGAAGAGCCCCCATGAGGCAAGCAACAGCATGGACAGCCGGCGAGCATGGAGCCTGCGCAGCCGAGAAGTGTTCCAGCAGCAGCTGGTGAAGCAGACAGGGCAGGTGGAGGCCGAGGCGTGCTGAGAGCTTGGCCTGTTGCGGCTGCGGGCAAGCAGACAGTGGGATGGAGAGGGCGGGGCCAGCAGTAGCTGCAGTCCCAATCCCATTGGCCCTCATGCTCACCACCTCCTGCGTGTCGAAAAAATAAGCTCAATGCTTATTTCAGGGCCCAAAAGAAAATAATTATTTTTAGGGAAACACGGTAGTCCTCGAGTTACGAATAAAATGGAGCCTGCCCATTCCATCCATAACTCAAGAATTCGTGGGAGTGAATCTTGTACCTTGAACAAGATCACTTTCTCCTTTCACCCATGCACTCGATAATCAAATGCACAGCTCATTAAGTGCACATGTGGTATCTCGGGGTGGGGAAGGCCTTGGGGGTGGGGGCCTAGTGATGAAATAGTCCACCTGCTTCAGACCATGCAAGGCCTCCCCCGACACACAGATACCTCATTCTCCCTCCCCTGAGGTCCCCACAATTGCTTCCCCCGCATCATGCTGCACCAGGTGACTTACTTTATGAAGATCTGTCTCTTCTCCAACCTGTTTCTTTGCCTGCTTTCTCCTTTCTCAATAGCAAAGGGCTTGACGAGGCCTCCAGTGCCGAAAAAGGAGGCCGGGTAGGCCGCACACAAAAAGGTCGGGAAGGCCCACGCCTCCTTTTTCATCACCGGAGGGCTTGTCAAGCGAATCGCCGGCAAGAAAGGAGGCCTGGAAGGCCACTCACAGTCTTAGGGCCTCCTTTTTTAATCACTGGAGGCCTTATCAAGCAGATTGCCATCAAGAAAGGAGGGCCAGAAGGCCGTGTGCAGCCCTCCGTGCGTTCTTTCTCGTTGCCCAAGCACTTGAGGATTGCATCCCTTTAGGCTTCAGCAGCCATTTTCAAAAAGCCTTTGCCGGTAGGAGCTTCAGATGGATGTGCCCACTCCTCACAAGCTCCGCTGGTGCCAACAAAAGCTTCTTGCAAAGATCTGCTAAAGCCTACAGGAACGCAATCTCCCTGCAGGCGTCGGCAAGGAAATGACAAACAGTGGGAATGCCTGAAGGATCGAAGCCTTTCATCCATTTGTAAACGTCCAGGCCTCAATTTGCAGAGAATAGAGGCCTAAAGTATGAGTTCACACGAGATCAGTAGCACAAGATCTTGCGCTACTGATCTCGCAGTACGTTAGGCCTCTGTTCTCTGTGAATGCACTGAAAGCCTGAAGTAATGAAGCGGGCAAAGAAAGCGCGACAGAGAGATCTTCACAAGGTAAGTGAGTCTCCACAGGCAAAGTGCCTGTGAAGACCCAGCTGAGGGGTGGTGAATAGGCGAGGCAAATGTTGCAGAGCCTCTGCGGTTGTTTGTAAGGGCGAACAACTGCTGTGGTGCTGCAATATTCATAATTTTGGGATTTGTTCATAAACGCTAGGGGTCGCTAATTGCATAACTTCAAACATTCGCTAAGGGAAGGCTCATAACCCGTGGATTACCTGTATTCATAAGTTAAACACTACACGATAAAAATACAGAAAGAATAAAAAAAGATATTCTGTATAAGCAAAGAAGACAGAATGATATTCTGAAGTTTGACTACATTCTGATAGATACTTACCTGATGGGTATGACAAATAAACTCATTTTAGCAGAAAAATATTTGAAAGTAATCAAAATATTTGGGAAGCCTTTGATAATGCATTATGTTTATTAATAGAAGTTTCCTTAAAGATTTACTAACTACTCTGTAAAATTAATCAGTGAAAGAAATCACTGTTTTTCTTCAGTTATATTTAACAGTGAAAATGTTCAGTTTGAAAACTTCCATAGATTCGAATTCAACAGACAACTATAGAAATAAATTCTTCCTTGTCTTTATCCTTAAAATAAGTGTCAGTTTAGTCATTACACATTTTTGGACATATGAGGGGCTTTTAGACATTCCTGTCACATTTTCTGAAAATTATTTTCTGTTTCCTTCATTTTTGAGAGAGGCATTCTAAAAAGATAGTAAATACTCTGTAATACATTAAAATACTTAAAATAAAACTGAAGAAAATCCTAAAATTCTTCTAATATTTCACTCTTCCAAAAGTCCATTTGCATCTTTACCCCATTGGCTGTATTCCCTAGTCATCCAGAAAATATTAAAGACATCCCCAACCATGAACTCTGAATAAGCATATTGTAATTCACATTTGGTTAGAACGGTCTGTTAGAACCATTTACAGATATCTAGAATTTCCTCTGCAACCCTTTGAGCATAAATAAAAGCATAGGCTTTGTCATAGAAAATTCTTTGGCCTTAAAAGGTTATTATTTTTGTAATCCAAAATAGGCTGAATCTTTGTTGTGGAGTCTTTGGTGCTGTCTGAGTTTGGTTGTTTGCTACTTGCAGACATTTCATTGCCCAACTAGATAACATCATCAGTACTAGTGAGTATGGGGTTTTCTCCCTATATACCATATTTTTCGGAGTATAGGACGCACCGGAATATAGGACGCACCTAGATTTTAGAGGAGGAAAACAAGGTAAAAAGTATTCTGAACCAAATGGTGTAGTAATATATTATTTAATAAAATACCAGTGTAGCAGAATACTTTTTACAACCATGTACACTTTTTACAAACTTCAAACTTGACAGCTTTAAGACTTGTGGACTTCAACTCCCAGAATTCCTCCTCCAGTCATGCTAGCTCAGGAATGGGAGTTGAAGTCCACAAGTCTTAAAGCTGTCAAGTTTGAAGTTTGTAAAAAGTGTACATGGTTGTAAAAAGTCTTGCCAAGTTTGAAGACCCTTGCACCCCTAACCCCTAACCCAGGGGTCTTCAAACTTGACAGCTTTAAGACTTGTGGACTTCAACTCCAATTCCTGAGCTAGCATGACTGGAGGAGGAATTCTGGGAGTTGAAGTCCACAAGTTTGAAGACCCTTGCACCCCCTTGGCAAGTTTAAGCCTTGTGGACTTCAACTCCCAGAATTCCTCCTCCAGTCATACTAGCTCAGGAATGGGAGTTGAAGTCCACAAGGCTTAAACTTGCCAAGGGGGTGCAAGGGTCTTCAAACTTGTGGACTTCAACTCCCAGAATTTCTCCTCCACTTGGCAACCTTAAAAAAAACCCTTTAAAAAAACCCTTTAAAAAAAGTTCTAACCTGTCAGCTCTCTTCGGACGGCAGCAGTGGCTCCTCAGGTGCCTCGGGAGCAGGCTTCAGGCGGTGGTGGGGATTTCAGGCAGTAGCGGCGGTGGCGGCTTGCTTCAGGTAGCGGCTGGGACGCCGGCTGGGACAGTGGTGGGGGCGGGGACAGCAGCGGCGGCTGGGACAGCGGCTGGGACAGAGGTGGGGGTGGGGAATTGCACCGATAAAACTTAAAAAGAACTTTTTCACGGAATTAAATAACATCGTCCGCAAATTCATTTGGTCAAAGAAAAAGGCCAGAATTAAACTCCAGACGTTACACGACCGTAGGATTAATGGTGGCTTTGGACTCCCGGACTGGGAAAGTTATTACAATGCGGCTGCATTGAGCTGGATTAAGGAATGGGTTTTATTACGAAACAGAAGGATCTTAACTCTGGAAGGTTTTAATCTTCAAGTAGGCTGGCATGCATTCCTGTGGGGAGGGAAACATAAGGCACATGCATATTTTCAGAGACATTATATACGGGGTCCCTTACTAGAAACCTGGCTTAATATAAAAAATGATTACTATAAAAAAATTCCTAAATGGCTATCAAATACATCCAAATTTTATAAACAAGAACAAAATTATTACCTATCAACAGCTTTTAGATGAACAAAATAACCTTAGGTCAAGACAAGAACTAAGTACAAAGGGCATAGATTTAGAATGGTGGCACTATCTTCAGATTCAAACCCGATATAAGAAAGATCTCTCCCAATTCGGCTTCCAAAACAGTAATGAATTAGACAAAATATTTATGGGGCCAGATGAAAAAACGATCTCCAAATTTTATAATCTGCAGTTGAAAACTAAATTAAAAGAGAACGAAGTTAAAGGCTATATGATCGCTTGGGCTCAAAATTTGGGATATGAAATAAATTTGAATGAATGGAAGGTTATTTGGAAAATCAATTATAAATTGACACTAGCTGCATCCTATAAAGAGAATATCTATAAAATGGTATACCGTTGGCACCTTTCCCCAGATCGCTTGGCAAAGATGTTTCCATCGCTATCACCTAAATGTTGGAAGTGTAAAAAGGAAACAGGGAGCTACTACCACATGTGGTGGTCGTGCCCCAAGGTTCAAGTATTTTGGAAAAAGATTAGATCTTGGTTGGAACAGATTTTAAATGTGAAAATGGAATTAAAACCAGAAATGTTCTTACTGGGGATCTTCCGGAGCAAATTTACTAAAGAAGAAAGATATTTAATTTTGCAAATAACAACCGCAGCTAGACTATTATATGCCCAAAATTGGAAATCTGATATTATTCCCTCCTCAAATATGATAATTAGGAAAATTTTAGAATGCTCAGAAATGAGCAAGTTAACGATGGACATTCATCAAAAAGACAACTCTGATTTCTATGAAATATGGGCAAAATGGTATTCCTGGTTACAATCAAATAAAAATTTAAAATTATGGACACAGAAGAAGACTTGATCCGAAAAATCTTTCCTTACCATCTCCTTCATAACAATAAAAATGATTATTATCGATGCACATAATTCGAGGATATAAATATGAAAAACAATGTAAATATGTATAAATACGTTTTAGATTAGTTTGAACTAAATAGTAAAAGGGATAAAGGTTAAAAGCAACCAATGTAGTAAGATTGCAAAACTGGATTTAGTTACACAAAGGTATAGCTGTTAAAATGAAATGCCGTTTTTTGTGTATTAGTGTTTGTATTTTTTTTCTTTTTTCCTTTTCCCCCTTTTTCTTAATGTTTTCTTTTTTCTTTTTTTTCTTTGATGTTATGTGTTATTATGTATGTTTTTTTAAAGTTTAAAAACCGAATAAAGATTATTTAAAAAAATAAAATAAAATCTTTTTCAAGTTCAGTAATCTGAGAAGACTGTCAAATCAATTTGATTCAACTAAAAAACATAAATTACAATTTGTATTGATAAGCTTTTAAACACTTTCTTGTATTATATGTATACTAAAAAAAGTTACTTTCAATTTTAGTTATCTGGAAAAATACGAGAAAGTACATCATTTTGGAGAGGATGATGATGAGGTACAACCAGGCAATCCAAAGCCACAATTACCTATAGGTGCAATTCCATGTTCCTATAATTACCAGCAGCACAGTGTGTCAGGTAAATCTTACAGCTAATTAATAATAATACCATTTATATTGAATTTCTTTGGGAAGAATAGCACAGTGACCTATAGATGTATTGTCATTAATCTGTATTTTTGCCTTTATGAATAGATTTTCTTCGACAAAGTTATGGGCTATCTATGGACTTTAATTCGCCAAATGATTATAATAAATTGGTGCTTTCTCTATTATCTGGACTCCCAAATGAAGTGGACTTCGCTATTAATGTGTGCACTCTTCTGTCAAATGAAAGCAAACATGTTATGCAGCTTGAAAAGGACCCCAAAATCATCACTTTATTACTTGCTAATGCTGGGGTATTTGATGACAGTAAGTTTCTAATTTGCATAATACTTTAAAGATAAATGTACTACTGTAAAATATAATTTTTCAAGTGCTGAAAATCGATCTTCTTTTTAAGCTATTAACTAATTTTATGCAGGAGAAGCCCTGCCACATCAAAACAATGTTTCATTCAGTTTAGCAGTGTTTATCCAGATGTTTTTGTGACATATGTGGCATAAAGACCACATCTTCCCCCTTACTTGCTCTATCAGTCAATGTTATTCATTGACGACCATTTTACTCAAGAGAAAAGACAGATTTTAATACATGTGTTTAAATTCCTGTTTAAACCATTTAAGCTTCAATCTTGTACCTGTTTTTCTGGGGGGAAACTCCATTAAACTCTCAGACTGTATTGTTGGTATTATGTTCGCCACATTTACTTTGCTTAAATTATACTGTATATAGCAATAGCACTTATCACTTAGACTTATATACTACTTCACAGTGCTTTACAGTCCTCTCTAAGCGGTTTACAGTATCAGCATATTGCCCCCAACAATCTGGGTGCTCATTTTACCAACCTCTGAAGGATGGAAGGCTGAGTCAATCCTGAGCCGCTCAGAATCGAATTCCTGGAGTGAGCAGTGAGTTAGCCCTGCAGTACTGCATTCATCCACAGATCTTATATATTGTGTGATTCTCCTTTTTTCTTTTTTCTTTTGGTTCTGCATATACTCTCAAAGAGTTTCATATTTACTGAGTATTTCTAGACTTGGATTCTAGAAATCTGGGACAATGGACAGGATTTTTTTGTTTAGAATCTGTACATTTCTATCTTATTTTCTCTTTGTTGCCCAAAATATCTAGTTGCCCATTTTTGCAACATTTGTATCTGTATAATTTCTTATCTCAGATAGAGTAATCAAAAATGTCATCAGAATCTATATAGTCAAACTATTGATTATCAGTTTTTATAGGGTTTTAAATCTTTCTAATTATTTTCATTCTTTATTGAAATGACTTAACAAAAGCAGTTGTACAGTTTTAGAAAGTTTTTACAAGGAAGATGTTATGTTTAATAATCATAATCAAGTGTAAGAAAATAATTTATAAATCAAATGCTGAACTGAGTAGGGTAGGACTTATTGTGTGTGGATATTTTTCCCTTCTGTTGAAAGTTACTGCATTAGGATCAAATATGACTCTGACAAGCTTTTTGATTAAGGTAATTTCATCTGTGTTTGGATTAATACTTCTATCATGGCATTATTTTAATGGGATCCATGAAACCAGATTCTTATTGCTAAGTCAAATAGAATTCTCTTCTGTTATATATTTTTTATAATTTATAGAGCGTGTTACTCTTCTTTTTCTTTTACAAACCCTTTATTATTTAATCTATTGGATACTATAAACATGCTTCCTAGTATTCTCACAGCATACATTGATTTGTCATTGATCATTCTGTATTCCGTTCTGTGCTTAGATACTATTCAGTTTCATGAAAGTTGGATTTCTCAAAATAATGGAATTACATAAGATACCTTTTTCTGAAGAGAAACATTCTTTAAAACCCTTCAGTATATGGATAATCAAGAATGTAGCTATTAAATCTTCATGCTATGATATGCATTGATTGAATTTTATTAAATCCATTCCATAAATTATAAAAAAAATCTGTATTAGCCATTTTTAAATGTGATGTAATATTCATTCAAAGAAAGAAAATATAGAATCTGCCTTTTTTTTCACATAGGCCTAAAACGTATTCAGACATATATTCTAGAAAGCAGATTTTACAAAAAAAATCTTTGTTCACAATAAACTTCTAACACTTGCATGTAAACATGGATATTTGCCCAGTTCTTCATAATCACATTATGAATATACACGGTCTTCTGATTTCCTATGATTAAAGTGACTACTTTGTTCATGTGTAAAGAGGAAGGAATACAGTGGATATAAAAAGTCTATACATCCCTTTTAAAATGCCAGATTTTTGTGATGTAAAAATGTAAAAAAATTCAACATATATCATTTCAGTTTCCCCCCACTTTTAATATAACCTACAGTATATGCTATACAATTCAATTGAAAAACAAACTGAAAAATAACAATAAAAACATACAATAATGTATGTGTGCCCCTTATGCACCTTAAACCAATACTTTGTTGAAGCACGTTTTGGTTTTATGACAGCGTTCAGTCTTTTGGGGTAGAAGCCTTATCTGCATGGTACATCTTGCCTTGCAAATCTTTGCCTATTCTTCCTTGCAAAAGTGCTCCACAAACCTTAACTCACTGTCATAAAATCTAACCATGCTTTAACAAAGTCAAATCTGTCAGATTGTGAGGGTATCTCCTACACACAGCTCCCTTCAGGTCACCCCATTCCAAAACTTTGATATTCTTATAGTGAAGCCATTCTTTTGTTGATTTGGATATGCGTTGGGTCGTTGTATTGAATGGTGAAATTCATCTTCATCTTCAATATTTTAGGACAGGCCTGAAAGTTTTTTCCCAAAATTGACTGATATTTGAAACTGTTCATAATTACCTCCACCTTGACTAAAGCCCCAGTTCCAAATGAAGAAAAGCAGCCCCAAAGCATAATGCTGCCACCACCATATTTCACTGGAAATGGTGTATTTTCAGTGATGCACAGTGTTGTTTTTGCACCAAACATGGTTTTTTAGAATTATGGCCAAAAGTTCAACATTTCTTCTTCCCCTTTGCTCTGACACATACATCCACCTGTGCCCCCATTCCTGGACCTTCTATACCAGGGGTGTGAAACTCACATCATGGCAGCGTCATGTGATGTATCCGGACTTTTTTCCCCTTCACTAAACCGGGTGTGGGCGTGACTAGTACATGATGCATCTGGCCCATGGGCCGGGAGTTTGACAGCCCTGTTCTATACTCACACATACAGTGCATTTAGAAAGTATTCAGACTCCCTTCACTTTTGTCAATTTTGTTATGCTGCAGCCTGATTCTGCAATTGTGGAAATTCATTTTTCTCCATAGTGGGTGGAACTATCATCCAGGATGGGTTGATCTTGTCCAATCAGATGAGGACTGAGTCTGTTGATTTTAATTTTGGGGCTCCACCTTGCCTGGTATCCCCAGTTACGACTCAGTCCTCAGACTGGATAGACGTGGCTTGGTCATCTCCATTCCTGTCACTAATTGAGTCATCGATCCCTACTGATCCTTCTTCATATATCGTTGTGAGTTTTCATTGCCTTTTTCCCCTAGCTCTCCTATTAAATACCTAGATAGAGCCGGGTTGAGGGTGAGACTGTTAGCTCTCGCTCTTGCAGCGTTGTTCTGCCCCAGCGTCGGGTCCAACCAGAAATACGCACACACAAACTGTTTTAAACATAAACTGTTTACTACTAATAATTCCTTAGCAGCAGTGTCCTTTTAAAAGTTCTTTAAATCATAAAACAAGTCTTTTTCGGAACCCCAGATGTTAATTACTGCTTAACAGCTGGCCAGAGTCTAAGCACAAAACACAGCAAACAATCCCACAAGATTAGTCCATCTGATATTGTTCATTTTGAACTTACGAAGGTTGGCAGAAAGCCCAGAGCTCAATTAGCAGAGAAGAAAATCCAAAAGCCAAACAAGAGAGGTTTCAAGAACGTGGCAAGACCTGTGTTCAAATGAAAGTTGTCTCCAGCGCTGAAGCATGGCGTGGTTAAAGCTTAAATAGTCTAAGGGCATGGCCAATTAGCCTACAGCTCTACTCACGAGGAGGCCTCCTACGTAGCCATTCTTGCCTGCTAGCAGTCCTGCGTGCCCTAGCATCAAGAAGAGACTCCTCCTCTTCTCCTGAGTCACTCATTTGCACCTCAGGAGATGCAGAAGTCCATGGTTGAATTTCAGCCTCTGGCACCGAGTCCACCTCACTATCGGACTCGGGTGCCATGTGCCACAATCGCCTCTCGGTCCTCGGGATCCGTGACCAGCTGCGTGGGACACGGGCAAGCCACAACAAGCGTTGCCCGTGCTGGGTAGGCATAGAGCTTTACAAGACGCTGCCTTTGCTCTGCCTCTGGACAGGGGGCTTTGCCCCAGCACCCCCAGGGGTCTAGACCCCATTTCGGGTGGCCACAGCGGCATTGGCCTGGGCAGCTTCTGCGCTCCCCCTCCCCCCCAATCTGCTCGGATCGTCGCCGCTCAAAGAGGAGCTTTCTACACTGCTCTCAAGGGCATTTGCGCTGCAGCTCAAAGCCGAAATTTAAGACTAATTGCTCAGCGCGGTCGCAATTACAATCGGCGACCAGGCCAACCTTCGGAGACAGCTATTGCCGCCATCAATGCGAAGCGCTGCTTCTGCCGCCATTATCTCGCTCGCTGGAGCTGCTATGCTCATTTACTTGCAGGCAGTTTACTTGCCTGTCGCTGAAACTTTGCCTAAGCTCTTAACTTTGGCTCGCAGCCTCTCTTCATAATATCTGGCCCTATTTAAGCCCAGACAGCCTTTTTATTCAGGCAAGCAGCATTTCCAAACGAAGGACAATTTTCGCCAACAATTTTCGACAATTTTCCCGCCACCGGCCATTTTGAATAACAGGCAATGGGCCTATCTGTTGGGTGTCCATTTTATTGCATCCGGGCCCTGTCAAACTTGCCGGCGGCCATTTTAATTGCAGTTGACAGCCATAAGGACTGAGGAATTACTCTAATTAGTGTCAGAGCGATATCAGAGGCCCTGTTTCTCCAGGGCTGAGCTCTAAAAGTGCAGCATGTCTGTCACCAACTGTAGCCGGTCCTCCAAATTTGGCAAGCGCCATGATAAGTCACTCCCACAGCCAGCGGGTGATCTGCAGCCCTCTACCTCTAGGGCTACTGACACATCTGGACAGGAGCGATCCAACAAGGCTCCTAGGTCCAAGGCTTCAGAGCGGGACAAACGCAGGAGCGATAAGGACCTGCAAAAGTTTTGCGCTCAATCCAAGCCCAAGTATTTTTCAGCCCTGTTGCAGTGTCTAGCATGTTGCCAATTTTACCTGCCCATTTGTTGTTAGACAAGGTCTTCCCATCCAATTTTGTGATTAAGTGTTGTAGGGGTAACTCATTCGTGTGGAGTGCACACACCAACCAGATCAACTTCCAGTCAAGCTTGACTTCTACCCAGTGCATAGCACTATCTTCACAGCCAGTAATAACATTTGTAGAATCTTCTCCAGTAGCCTTCCAGCTTTTGTCAATGCCTTTCTTCTTCATGAAATACACCAGATTATCTGCAATCACTTGAGCAGGTTTTCCTGTTTTTGAGCCTTTCTCTGGAGCATGGGTCCTCAAACTGTGGCCCGCCGAAGCCATTAATCTGGCCCGCACAGGACCACGAGTGCCAACATCGCCCCGCCCACCCTCCTCATAGAAAGCAAAAGCCATGAGGTCAAAGGAATTGCTTGCAGAGCTCAGAGACATGATTATTACAAGGCACAGATCTGGGGAAGGCTACAATAAAATGCACGCCGTCGTGTGCTGTGAAACTTAAGTGGTCGTTGGCTGGCCGTTCCCTCCCGTGACTCCCTTTCCCTTCGACACCAGCGGGAAGAAACTGCCGCTATGAGCAGGAGACGGGCGGCCACAGATGTCTTAAGCACCGCCTTGTACTCTCCAGCGCGCAATCTTGCAACGCCCCGCCCCTTAGCTCGGCCGCCAGGTATCACAAATGCCTCTCACCGAATGGCACCTCTCCTGACCAATCGGAGGGCTTGGGCGAGTTGAGCCGATATGGCCAGGCTTGTGGCAGTGGGGGGGGGGAGCTGAGGATGCCAGGGTGACCCCTGGGAAATGGTTGTTCGACCCCCAAAGGGGTCCCGACCCCCAGGTTGGGAACCACTGTTTTAGATGTTTTTATTGTGTTTTTGTTGGTTTCTGGTTGTGAGCCGCCCTGAGTCCATGCTGAATTGGGCGGCATATAAGCTAAACCAAATAAAATAAATAAAAATTGACAAAAGTGAAGGGGGTCTGAATACTTTCTGAATACACTGTATACAAACATCCAGTAACATGTTCATACACTCACACACACCCCCATACCCTCCTTCCCAGGTCTCCCTGAGTGCACATGCACACAGGCACCTACCAGTGCCCTCATTCTCAGGGCTTGCACATATTCCATGCCCTCCTTCCTGTGCCTTCCTAGACTCTCATGCACTCTGCACCCTCCTTCACAGGCCTCCCTATATTTGCACACCCTTCTTCCTGGGTTCCCTATACTCCCAAACTCTGTGTACCCCCTTCCTTGGACTCCCTGTGCTGGCATACATGCACCCTGGATTGCTGTTGCTCAGTAATGCAGTCACATGATGTCACTTTAAATTGTACTACTTAGCAACAGCAATTACAGTCTCAATTGCCATCATAATTCAAGGACTATCTGTATGAATTCAAACAAAAGAAAATGAGCACTTAGAAATAAAGTTTTTTTGAATGTTGTTTGAATAATATATGTTGAAGAAAACGGAAATTTTTGTAGAAGAGAATTTGTTTCTTAATTGTAGTTTAAAAATATATGATTGTCTATAGCAGATATTGCATTATTCTTCAGTATATATAATATTTTTTTCAGTTGGTTGGTATGGTAGTAGATTAATACATTTTATTGTATACATTTTCTGTGTTATACTTTTTAGGACAAAAAGTCTGATTCACTCTGATCTGAAGACTGATCTGGTCCAAACAAATAGTTTTCTATCCAACCAGTAACAATTTTAGTAATGCTTCTTAATAAACAGTAATAATGATGTCAAATAAAACAAAATATATACATAATAAACCAAATAAATTAGCTTGGTTTACTATAAAACAGCAGGTTTAAAATTATATTATTTGAAATATTTCTACCAATGTAATGATAATGTTAATGCTTTTTTATAGCTTTAGGTTCATTTTCTACTGTGTTTGGTGAGGAATGGAAGGAGAAAACGGATAGAGATTTTGTTAAGGTAATTTCTAAAATTTTGATACAAAACATTTTTCTGGAATATATGTACAAATCAAACTATTCAAAGATACAATTTTCTTACAGAATCAGACCAGTGGAGGAGAAAGGAATATATATAAACTTAAGATATTGAAGTAGCATGAATAAAAATACTAAGAAGATGCAAAAGAGAAAAAGTGGTAATAAGCAGCCCTCAACTCACAACCCTTTTGGTTTTCCCCAATGTAGTCATTATGTGACTGGCATGGGTTGTTAAGTGGAGCACAGAATGCCTTGGATGGGGAAAGCCCTGGGAAGCCTAGTGCAGGCCCAGCCCACTTGCTCCAGGGATTCCAAGGCCTCCCACACACCTGAAGGCACCCATGCTCCACTTCCTGCCCGAAGAGTATTCTTCGGCCTTAGGCTATTCTTCCGCCATACTACTTGGCCCAAACCGCTCTCCCTAGCCCACCCCCACCCCTGTCACTATTCACTCACCTTTGGAAGATCTGTGGAGCTCTGGCGCTCATGTTGGAGAAGGAGGGACAGGCCATTCTGCCTTCAGCATCCCTGGGCTCCGTCCTGGAAGTAGGTGCCATTTTCAGAAAATGTTGCCTGCTTCTGGGATGGAGCCATGTGATCTAGGGATGCAGTAGCCTGCCCTTTGTCCCCTAACGAGAACCTTGGACCTCCAGAGATCTTCCATACCTGAATGTGTGATCAGTGAAGGAGTGAGGAGAAGGGTGTGGAATCCAATGGGTTGGTAAGCAGTCCCATGGACCTGGCAGGGCAATGTGGGGAGATAGGCAGAGAGCGTCACAGTGTCCCTGCAGTTGGTCTTAAAATGAATGACCTCAAGGGTGTTGCAGTCACTGAATTTTCAAAACTTGGTCAAAAGTAGGTCTTGGTGGATCTGTTGTAACTTTGAATAGTCACTAAGTGGACAGTTGTATGTCAAGGACTACCTGTACATTGAAACGTTATTATGGACTAGCATTGACAGGCAGGGTTTATTTTATAGGAGAGTTTGGCATGGTGCATACAAAATGATAAAGTTTAGAAAAACACATCATCTATAAGTCTTTAGCTGATTAGTCCTGATCACATTATCTATGACCAGCTTTTTCTACAGTACCTATTGCTAGTGCTCATGATACCAGCTATCTATATACAGCATTACTAAAACTGTCCTGTTTGTGTGTAACTTAATTGAATAAAAATTTAAGTTCCTGTGGAACTAAAATGTGGAAAAATTCATAAAACATTTTATTAATTATTTTCCACAGCTACCCATTTCAGACATATGACACTGGGCAATGAATAGTCATAATAATTAAAAACAATGAAAACAATTACAGTATAATACCGGTATGGAAATAAGTATATATCACAGCCAAGAAAAATTATCAACATCGATATCAATATAGCCAGGCATCAGGGCCCTTC
Source organism: Diadophis punctatus similis (assembly GCA_023053685.1). Classification (NCBI taxonomy): domain Eukaryota; kingdom Metazoa; phylum Chordata; class Lepidosauria; order Squamata; family Dipsadidae; genus Diadophis; species Diadophis punctatus. The sequence goes on along the minus strand of JALIGW010000004.1, from coordinate 53,969,336 downwards.
ACACAATTGGGGTCCATAATCAGATCTTGAAGGCCATACAACACGTCAATAGGATCAGGGTCATCCTAATCTCCGAAGGAAGAATGTTCCAAATGGCAGGCCCTGTAGCAGGAAAGGCACATCTTAGAGCCCCTGCCAGCCAACAATCTTTGGCTGATGGGACCTCTACATGCCCAATCTGCTGGATCAAATTGGATGGGTAGAATTATCTGGATTATCAGGTAATCCAGTCCCAGGCCATGAAGGACTTTAAAGCATTTTGAATTGCATCTGGAAACACACTGACAACCAGTGCCCACAGTAGTGATGTTATCTAATGTCTAACATACCTGTATAGACACATTTTGCACTGGTTGAAGCTTCTGAATGTTTTTCAAGGACAGTACCTTGCAGTAATCCAGACTAGAGGACATAGCAATTATCATAAAACATTTTATGACATAATACAAAATATCATAAAACATTTATGTGGTCAACTCCTGATATTTGACTGTGCTGTATAGTTCCACTTGGGTTACTTTCAAGACAGATACATCTCTGAATTTTCCCCTGAATTTTTAAGAACTTTTCCAGTACAAAGAAGTTCTGCCATTGTTCAAGGCATTGAGGAATCTGGTAAGGAAATACCTCTAAAATGACCCTATGTCATTTTAGTATCTACTGTGTAGTATGTACTATTTGTTTGTCAAATTTGAACCTGCATTGCAATTTTTTTTCAGTGAAAGTTTTTAAAACCTCTCAGCACCAATTTCCATAAGAGCCAGATCTGTGGGAAGTTCTGTCCCTATTGCCTGTGTGATCCTATATTCATACGCTTGATAGTAGAGAAATCCTTTACAACACTGTCGCTCAGTGAAACAAGAGGCTCACCAATTTAAACTCTGGGGAATGAAGGATCAATGTCAAGTTCTGTTGCAGTGTCTAGCATGTTGCCAATTTTACCTGCCCATTTGTTGTTAGACAAGGTCTTCCCATCCAATTTTGTGATTAAGTGTTGTAGGGGTAACTCATTCGTGTGGAGTGCACACACCAACCAGATCAACTTCCAGTCAAGCTTGACTTCTACCCAGTGCATAGCACTATCTTCACAGCCAGTAATAACATTTGTAGAATCTTCTCCAGTAGCCTTCCAGCTTTTGTCAATGCCTTTCTTCTTCATGAAATACACCAGATTATCTGCAATCACTTGAGCAGGTTTTCCTGTTTTTGAGCCTTTCTCTGGAGCATGGGTCCTCAAACTGTGGCCCGCCGAAGCCATTAATCTGGCCCGCACAGGACCACGAGTGCCAACATCGCCCCGCCCACCCTTCAGCCAAGCACAGGACTTACCTTCGCGAGCCCCGCGGGCTGGAACTGAAAGGTAAGGCCAACAATTTTGGCCTGCAGAATGTTGCTGGAGGCGGGGGAGGTGAAAAATGGGGCGCACAGACTCTCCAGGAGACCAAAAAACGGGTGAAAATGGCCCGTTTTTGGCCAAAAAACGGGACATTTTCACCCGTTTTTGGCCTGCAGAATGCTGCTGGAGGCAGGGGAGGTGAAAAATGGGGCGCACAGATGCCCCAGGAGGCCAAAAACCAGGCGAAAACTGCCTGTCCCCCCCCCGCCTCCAGAAGATAGAGAAAAAGAGATAGAGAGAGACAGAGGGAGAGAGAGAGAGAGAGAGAGACAGAAAGAGAGAGAAAGAGAGAAAAAGAAAGAAAGAAAGGGAGAGAGACAGAAAGAGAGAGAAGAGAGACAGATTTCTCAAGCTCCTTGGGGCTGAGAAGAATTGCTGCAAAACTGAGTTTCCTGAAGTGGACCACTTGACTCCCAAACAACTGAAAAAATGATGTAGTAAAAAGAAAAGTCAACCAAAAGAACAACGTGCAAACAAAAGCAAATAAAACACCCCAGGAGCAAAACAAATTAAAGTTTAATTTGTGTGCATTGTTTAATGGACTGTTAAATTGGCCGTGCCCACCTAGTCACATGACCTAGCTACACCCACCCAGTCACATGACTACCTAGCCACACCCACCCAGCCGGTCCGCCCCCCCCAAACAGTCTGAGGGACCATGAATTGGCCCCCTGTTTAAAAAGTTTGAGGACCCTTGCTCTGGAGTGAAATGATAAAGATATCTTCCACCTGGCTCACTGCACACAGAATAATGTTCTTCTTTGATGACACTGGGAAATTGTTAGTCTGAATTGTTTGCTTTCAGCATAACTTTAGTTGCATCTATACGGCCATCGAAAAAGATGCATTCTATTTTGCCCTTCTTACAGAGCTCATCAAATTTGACCAATTCCATATCTGATGCTCTGCATAGCAACAATTGTTATTTCTAATCTATTTTATTCTGACTTTTGAAGTAGAGGGCACGTGTGTTTGTCTAAGGCCTCTTCATAATTTCCATCACATTCGTCTTCGTCTTCATCAGTCATCTGTCCTTCATTTTCATCATAAGAGATAATTACTTCATTTGTCAGAATCGAAATGTCTGGAATACTTCTCTGCTTATATTTAGCGAGCCTTTGTCTCTGATCGTCTTGCCGCTTTTGCCTAGTCATTTCTGCTTGGGCACATCTGGCAAACCAATCTGGTGCGATCCAAAAGAATCAATCTTGTTTCTCTGACCTTTAACAAAAACAAATCCCTTCAGTGGTTTCTTCTTCTCCTTAAGGCAGGTACAGTTAATGTGAGCTTCTCTTTTGCAGCCAGCAGGACAGCCAAATTCGGCACACAGAACAATTTGACACTTGCAGTTGGGGATGTCAAACAGTTTGTCAAGTTTCACAGTGAAAGTCTCTTTGACATGTAGCTTTCGTCTACCAAGAGATATGTTTTTGGCTTGATCTCAGCTTTCTTGGATCTTCTTCAAGATTGTCATTTGTGAATTTACAACAGGGGTCACGAACTATTTGCTCATTCCCACTTTTCAAGCACTTTTGGATATATGTCTCTTGCAAGACTGGCTGCTGGGTAGTTTCTAGCCTCATCACTATTTTGTTCTCTTAACAGTAAGCCATATCTGAGAACCTCTCGCAGTGTTGGGAGTTTAGATGGCAACAAGTCTCTGCCATTCCCAATTAGCTTGCTCATATGAATGAATGTTCCCAGCCTTGTTCTTTTTTTTAGAAGCCATTACAGATCAGTTATCACACTCACAGCAAACGAGGCCAGCAGTATTAACACACTCATACAAATGTTTAACAAAAAGAGAAAGACACCTGAACATGTAAAATGAACAAAATGTTGAAAAGTTATGTAGTTACTTACCAAGCACATCTAAATTATATTAAAGTAACCAAAATATCTTTACAATCCCCAAAGCATGTCACAACTTTTGAGCACCCCTAATGTTTGGAAATTGAAAGTTGAAAAATTTGACACGCCTTATCAATGGATAGCAAAAATGGAATCTATTCATACCCTCGAAAGACTTGATACATTGAGTCTTCTATGCATTTTAGCATGTAACAAGATAGAACTTACTGATAATTATATCAGGAATGTTAAATGTTTTTATATTTGATTAGCCATATGGAAATAAACCAAATTATAACATGTTTAGCTTACAACATCAGTTGAACTAATTATGCTTTAGGAAACTACCGTATTTTTTGGAGTATAAGATGTACTTCCCCCCCCCCTAAGAGAGGGTGAAAATTTGGGTGCATCTTATACACCGAATGTAGCCCCCCCCCCCCCCGCCCCCACCATTTGGCCTCTGCCTCCCAGCAATTTACCTCCTTGCAGCAAACAGCCTGTTTCAGCTTCAGCACAGCCTGATTAGCACAAGCAGGTGATTGTCGGTTGGATCGGCCTCCCGACCATCAGCTGCTTCAGGCTGCAGGGAGGCAGAGGCAGAGGCAGATTTTTTTCCCTTGTGCTAATCAGGCTTGCTGAAACTGAAACAGGCTGTTTGCTGCAAGAAGGCAGGTTTTTTTCTTGTTTTCCTACCCCAAAAAGATAGGTGCATCTTATACTTCGGAGCATCTTATACTCCGAAAAATACGGTAATTGTACCATTAGTTCCAATAATACTGCACTATAGTTTCAGTATGCTTGGATTTTTAAGATTTTGGATGAATGCCAAACTGTATAGCTGTTTTATATAAAGCAGTTGAAACATTAAATTACTTTAAAATCCGATTTGTTAACATTATTTCAAAAAATATTTATATGCTGAAAATTCTAATTTCCTTTTTAATATTTTATTATTTCTTTAATGTTACATGTATAGTGCATCTTACAAAGTTAATCAGGTTTATGATTAAGGAATGTATCACTTTATTTCTACAATTACATTTATGATAGGCAATAAGATTGTGTTATCATATGACTAATTGTAATTGGTGTTTCAGTGTAGTATTTAAACTTGTTTTTATGCTTTTTTATTTATTCAAATCCTGGGAGAATAAGCATAATTTTCATGTACACAAGCGCGCGCATACACTCACACTGATGATAAATACTGATTTTATTTAAAATTTCAAAAAGACAGACAGGTTAAATATGAAGATCTTACAATTCATATCTATTGAACAAATCTTATTTAAATGTTGAGTTAAAGCAGTGCTTCTCAATTATTTTCTGTTACGCCCCCCCCCCCTAGGAAGAAGTAAACATTTCGCGCGCCCCCCAACTCTTCGCAAGGGGATCTCCTCAGCCCTGGCTTAACAGACATAGGGAGAGCAGGAAGAACAGCGGGAGGGAAGCTGGATTCCCAGTCCCCTTTCCTGCCTTCTCTCTAGACGTAAAAGCGTTGTGAGGTTCTAGGTTGCGAGAGAAGGAGGGGGGGAGGAGAACGGTCAGCCAAAGGGAAGCTGCTGCTGGCGATCGTTCCTCTGCCAGCCCGGATTTCCAAAAAGAAGAAATAAAAGACGTAGCGAAGCGCTCCAAAAAGAGCTTGCTGGCTTGGCCCAGCTGCGGCAAGGGGGCGGGGAGAGAGAGAGAGACATAGAGAAACATACAGAGTGATACACAGAGTGGGTGAGAGAGACAAAAGAGACACACACAGTGATACACAGAGAGAGAGGAGGAGATGGGGAGAGAGATACAGAGAGAAGTCATACGCGCCCCCCCTGGCATTGCTCCACGCCCTCCCGGGGGGGCCGCCCCACTATTTGAGAAACACTGAGTTAAAGGATGTAAATCAGACTAAAATTGTACTTTACCATTATAATCTTATATATGTATGTATGTGTGTATGTATATATGCATGTATATGTATACAGAGTCAAAATCTACCAATGAAAACCTGAGGTGCTTATATATTAAATAAAGATCCATTAGAGAGTTGTGGAAATACACGTAGTCCTCAGTTAATAACCATTTATTCAGAGATTATTTGAAGTTATGATGACACTTAATAAGGGCATTAATCCCAGTCCTCAAAGTTACAGTGGTCACAGTGTTGCCAAGTCATATGATCACAGTTCAGGCATTTGGCAACTAGTACACAGTCACGATGATTTCAGCATCCTGGGTTCACATGATTGCCATTTGTAACTTTCATGATGAGCTTCCAAAAAACAAAAAACAATAAGAACTGGCTGGAGGTCATGTAAAATTGTGCCTAATAGCCATGTAGAATTCACCTAATGACCGCAATTGGATATACAATTCTATTATTTCTTATTTCCTAGAAAGTTTCCTAGTAAATAAATACTGTGTGCAATACATGATTTTCCTCCATTATTACACACCAACTGTTTTAGGAATAAATTCCCTTTTAAGTTTCACACTAAATATATATATATATATTTTTTTTGCCTTAGTTTTGGAAGGATATTGTTGATGATAATGAAGTACGTGACCTTATTTCTGACAGAAACAAATCTCAAGGTGAGTTGCAGTGAATACATAATAAATTTTTTTTGGCATATCTTGAACTGAACCATTAAAATAATTATCTTATTTTTATAGATACTGTATCAGAAGACTGGATATGGGAGTCTTTATTTCATCCACCACGCAAGTTGGGCATTAATGATATTGAAGGACAGCGAGTTCTCCAGATTGCAGTGATTTTAAGAAATCTCTCCTTTGAGGAGGGAAATGTAAAATTATTGGCAGCTAATCGTACTTGTCTTCGTTTTTTGTTGCTCTCTTCTCATAGTCATTTTATTTCTTTAAGACAATTGGGGCTTGACACTTTAGGAAATATTGCTGCCGAGGTAAGAAATTTTAAAAAATGATACCTATAATTTAAATAGCTTAAAGAATGAAGTAGGAGTGAAAAGCCATCTTACCTTATGGAGTGTAATATAAAAGGAAACACATTGGTATTGGTGATTTCTCAGATCATTAAATAAAGTTTGGATCCAAACCTAACCTGAAGTAACAGAATACTAATGGCTTAAATCTGAATCCTATTTTTTTCCTATGAAGCTTTGCATTTTGTGTTACATACTAGTGCAGTTTCTTTGGATTTTGTTGAACACCTCTTAAATGACAGATGGCCTAGAAGCTTTAAAAAAAAGTATTATTTTTGCTTCCCTGAGAAGAATTAAGAGAATGAGATTTCTTCTAACACATCCAGAACATAACAGTTCAAAAATAATTTATAAAGAGTTACAAATTAACTGTAATGGAAATATATAAGAGCTTAGGTTTTACTACTCTTGTCCTCATTCTTAATATGCATGTAATGTAATTAAAAATGTGTTTATCCCATGTTTCTTAACAAGAAGTATTATTTGTTAATTATTCAAAAGAATAAGATTACTTCAAATTCTAAACTGTTCTTACATTTATTATGCAAACTTGGTAGAACAACTGAACTCAGCAAGGCTTACATTTTAGCAATCATGCACCAATAAATACTATTTTTAAAGTATTGAAATGTATTTTAATTAAAAATTAAGATTAATCTATTCATAAAATATCTAGATAAATATAATCAGAAAATATATTCCTATTTGTAGTTATAGAAAAATACATGTCAAATATATGTGTTAAAAACATTCCCGTGATATTCAGCAGAGTTTATTCCCACGTACAAAGCATTAAGTTTCATTCAGCTGAAAAAGAGAAATTGTTCACTTTTCTTTGATAAAACTGAATTAATAGATAATAAAAATACAGGTCTTCCTTGGATTGCAACTATTTTTCTGTGATTGTTCAAAGGTATGATGGCACTGAAAAAATGGTACTTACAACCAGTCCCTTGAGTTCTGGCCATCACAGTTTCCCCCATGGTCACATGATAGCAATTTACAATGTTCCCTGCCAGCTTCCTACCAGCAAAGTCAGTGGAGAAAGAAGCTGGCAAGAAATCATAAATAGCAGTCACAGGAGATCCTTGCTTAATAACCTGAGTGATCCTCACTTATTGACAGCAAATGGCACTGACAGAATTGCCATCGCTAAGTGGCGCAGTCACATGACATTGTGTTTTATAACCATAGTCCTTAGCGATGGCAATTCTGGTTCCAATTGCCTTTATAAGCCAAGGACTATCTGTAATGCAAATTAAGTAATTTTCAGAATGATATTATCCAATATTGTGAAATATTTGGAGTTAAAATGTGGAAATTGATTGAGAAAGGTATGGCTTTACTAGTTGCTTTGGATGGTGGTTTTTGAAACCCCACAGTACTATTCTGAAATACTGGTTTTGTTAGGTGTTGGAGACACTATATTACAGTGGTTTTAGTCCTTCATGCCATACTACATTCAGATGATAGGTGTTTGATACTTTAACATTGCCCTGTGAAGTCCCACTACATCGTCCTTTAAGATGCATACAAAACAGATTGCTGTCTCACTCTGGTAAAATATTTTATTACCATAGTTGTCGCTAATAATGGGCTGGAGGTAACAATGGGAAAAGTGAAAATTAAATTAAGATACTGGATCTGTTATTGAATAGAAATTGGAACTTTGGGATTAGGATGCTGCTGCTGCTACCAATTTCATATTTTGTTAATCTTAATTTTCATTTTAATGTTAACTAGCTACTTAAGTGCAAAGTTCGTAGAAATATAGGATATGTACTCAAATAGTAAATAAAGTCACAGATAGCATATAACATTTTCAATATGTTTTAAGTATTACTTTAATTTGGAAGATTTCCATAATATTAATTTTATAAGATGAATCATTCAATCATTAATATTTGCTTTCTGTTTTTTCAGCTTCTCTTGGACCCTGTTGATTTTAAAACAACTCATCTAATGTTTCATACTGTTACTAAATGCTTAATGTCAAGAGATAGATTCTTAAAAATGCGGGGTAAGAATTTATGTGATTACAGTATCTTGTGTAAAATATCATTTTTATAAAAATCAGAGGAAGAACCATCTCTTTAGACTGAGTCCAACCTTCTACTCAGATTTCTACAGAAATCTAAACTATTCTTTGTAGATAATTATTGTGAAGTAACTTACCACCTCACTGGATAGATAACTGGTTCCACTGTCACACTTCTTTTTTCTTCTAATACTCAACTGACATCTGTGTTCTTGTAACTTGTAACTATTACTGTGTATCCTGTATTCTGGGAACAGAGAACAAATTTTGCTCTTTTGTGACATCCATACGACACTGTTTTTTGTTTGTTTGTTTCAGGCATGGAAATCTTGGGTAATCTTTGTAAAGCTGAAGACAATGGTGTCTTAATTTGTGAATATGTAGATCAAGAATCTTACAAAGAAATCATTTGTCATCTCACATTACCTGACGTTTTACTTGTTATATCTGCTCTGGAAGTGCTCTATATGCTCACTGAAATGGGTGAAGTGGCCTGTAACAAAATAGCTAAAGTTGATAAAAGTATAGGTAAGCTATCAGACTTGTTTTTAACAAAACACTTGTATTACTAGGAGCCTCGGTAATACTTTGTTAAATGCTTTTTCTATAAAGTGATACATGGCTTGTCCTTGTCTTAATTCCTCTTTTCTGTGCTATGGGTAATCATGGTAAGGACCAGAAAGCAGTTGGCAAACTGAAAGTGCTACATAAATGTCTTGCAAAAGAAGCCTTAAGTTATTTGTTCCAATAAAATTATGCAGATACTATATTTATTTAATTTGCATAGCTCCTATCATGGTAAACTTTTAAAGTATTATGAGGTACAAAGGATAACATAGAACCAATAGATGTGTCATAGGTAAGCAATAGACTAACACAACTAATAAGAAACCATTTTTGCTTATACAAAAATCTGTTTCAATTTTTAAATAAAACAAACAGAAGTGGATATTGGAGATTTCAATCATGAATTCTGCTTATAATGCCAAAACAAATAGAAATAAGTCTAGCAAAGCTATAAAGCTATACTTTAACTGAATTCAGTTTAACTTAATACAATAACTTTCTGAAATTAATTATTTTAGTGGAATAAAATATATTAATTTATGCTAATTTATAGATACATTAGTATGTCTGGTTTCAATGGACATCCAGATGTTTGGAGGTGATGCACTCAATGCAGTAAAACTTGTTGAACATCAAAGTACCAACCACCAAGTACTCTCTGAAATTAGGCCACAAGCAGTGGAACAAATGTCATCACAGGGACATGCCCCTGCTACTCCAGGTTAGTATTACCCTATTGAAGTTTGGTTTAGTGATTATGGCACCAGTCTAGAAAGCAGGAGATCATAAGTTCTAGTCCTTCCTAGGCATCACATCTGGCTAGGTAACTTTGGGCCAGTCACTGTCCCAGCTCAATTCATCTCACAGTTTTATTGTTTGGAAAATAGGAGGAGGAAGAAGAATTAGGTATGTTTACCACCTTGAATTATTTATAAAAAAAATAATAAAAGTGAGATAAATCTAAAAAAAAACCTGTAGATTATATATTGGAATATGACTAGATATGTTTGGTAGTCTTTTATTATAGAAACATGAATCTCTAAATTGTGATTATAGCAAAATATGGGGTGTATATTTTATTATTTCTATGCAGTAGAAGTAAGGATATGCTTAGGTGATTTATTTTCATAAATAGTCACTGCTATGTTCTGTAAGTACTTTTTGTATATACAGTATATATTTATTTATGTTCTTTCTGCAATACTTCTTAACACAGTTTATTGTTGCTGTATTTTTTTACAGCTTTACCATCTATCTCAGTGATGGTGAACCTTTTTTTGCTCGGGTGCCAAAAGGCCACACACACACGCGATGGCGCGTGCCCACACCCATAATGCAATGGCCTCCCCTCGTGCATGCGCACACAATCCCCCCACACTGCCCCTGCGTTCCGAACTTCCAGTTGGCCTGTTGGGCCATTTTTTGCCATCCACAGGCTCCAGAGGCTTTCCTGAAGCCTGGGGAGGGCGAAAAACAGCCCAACGGGTGAAAACGGCCTCCCCGCGCCCTCCAGAAGGCAGAAAATCAGCTGGCCAATGCGCACATGCGCGCTAGAGTTGACATAGGGCAAAGCCTCACGTGCCCTCAGATATAGCTTCGCGTGCCACAGGTTCGCCATCACTAATCTATCTAAAGAGCTGTGGTGATTTGGTCAATAGTAAAAAAAAAAAAAAAGACTGATCGGACTGTAATTTCTTGGATCCATTTCCCCCCCTTTTGGTAGCTTGGAACCACATCAGCTCTATTTCAGTCTTCTGATAGTTCCCCATGTGCTACAGGAACTATGAAAGATTACATTCAGTCGCTCTAAGATTACGTCTGCTATCTCCTTCAGAATCCTGGTTTGCTAAAAAAAATCCTAATACAGAACTAAAAAAATTATAATAATGGCATGCTGCAGGGCTCAGTACTCTCTCCTTTTTAACATCTATATGAAGCCGTTGGGTGAGATCATTTGTCACCATGGGTTGAGGTACCTATGATATGCTGACGATAACCCAACTCTATAACTGGTCACCCAAGTGATGCTGTTTGCCCTCTTGCTGTGCCTAGAGGCTGTGGGGGCCTGGATGGGGGACAACAGGCTTCAACTGAACCTTGTCAGGACCAAATGGCTTTGAGTACATAGAGCCTCAAGACCCAGGACTTTGACCATTTTTAGTTTTGGATGGGGTGGCACTACCCCAGAGGGATCCAGTCTATAACTAGGGGGCTCTCCTGGACTCACAATTCCTGCTCAAAGAGCAGGTGGCAGTCACAGCTAGGGGAGCGTTTGCACAACTTCAATTTGTGCTCCTATCCTGGATCAGGAGTCCCTGCACTCAGTCATTCAAGCCTTAGTCATGTCATGGTTGGACTATTGCAACACGTTCTACATGGGGCTACTGATGAGCATTCAGAAGTTACAGTTGATGCAGAGTGTGGTGGCACAGGCAGTTCTTGGGGCTCTCAGGGGTGCCCATGTAACACCATTGCTCCACGAGCTGCACTGGCTGCCAGTTTGCTTCGGGTGCAATTCAGCGTGTTGGTAATAACCTTTAAAGGCTTTTATGGCATAGGTCCAGGCTACTTGAGGGACTGTCTCATCCTATTGGGATTGGCCTGTCCCACCAGTGCCAGCAGAGGAGATATGCTTCGAGACCCATTGGCCAGGGTATTCCAGCTGGTGGGGACCAGGAGAAGAGCCTTCTCTGCCATTGTGCATGCCCTTTGGAACAACTTTCCCTCTGGAGTGAGATTGGCTCCAATCTTCCTGATCTTCTGCAAGAGTCTAAAGTCCTGGCTCTTGCCAATTGGCTTGGGATTCCAATGGAGGGATTTCACATTGGAGGTGGTTGATAAATTAATAACAGATCCCATCTCCCCACTTTCTCATTCTACTCCCTGTCCCCCCCCTTTAGGACTGAGTATTTGGATCTTTATAGTATTTTATTTACATCATCTAATATGTTTTTTTTAATAGTTTTGTCTTTTTAATGTTGTAAGCTGCCCTGAGTTACCCTATGGTAAGATGGGTGTGCAATAAATTGAATGAATGAATGGAATGGAATGGAATAATGAAATGAAATGAAATCTTTAACAGTGTCTAATTTTCTTAATTCCTTATGAATGTGTAAACATGTGACATTTAGAATGATTAATTGAACTTATTTTTTTCTTCATGGTCTCATTTAGTTAAAGATGCAATATTTGATAGCTAGATTTTTAAATTATTAGTGCTGTAAGTAAAAATAACATAACATAATACCTCTCAGAACTGAGTGCAGTCTGGCTGTGACATCTATCAACCCATTGATCACCAAAGTTGATTTGGCTGATCTGGCTGGCTAGATGGGTGTCACCTTCCTCTTTTAGCACTCCATGTGCATCCCTCCTGAAGCTGTGGACTAAGTGGAAGAGGATGGGTAGACCCCATATAGAAGGGTATAGGGTAGCTTCACCCTACTAGAACCTTGAAACTTAGCTTAGATTTTGGGGAGTCTCCAGGCAGTAAAATGCAGCAAAATTACTAGATGACCAAAAGATCTTCATTCATGAATTCCATCCCCAAATTTGGAGCAATTGCAATCTGTGTATTGATCTCTCTGCATGGATAGCATTCTTAATTTAAAATAGAAAGTGAACAATATCAGTAGTGTTTCTAAGCCTTCTAAAGAGTAATGGCAAGCTATCCAAAGATTATATAATTTTTATACAAAATTGATAATTCTTATTTCTTTTCATAGCACCAAGAGCACCACAGCATGTTGCTCCACCACCGGGAATAGTAGAAATTGACAGTGAAAAATTTGCATGCCAGTGGTGAGTATTTAATTCTGTTGATATGTCCCATGAAATAGCTAGCTTTTGTATTCAGTTTAAAACTTCACAATCATTATTGAAAATGTAAACCAAAATAATGTATTCTATTTTGAAGAAATACTTATCAATTAATTTGAATGCTTTATTCAAGGAAAGAATTTCCCTGTCAGAATTTCTTCAGTTATTTCATTGTATACATGTGGATACAATGAACAGAAGTTCAGCATATTTAAATTCCACATATGCTTTTAATATTTGCAATGAAACCAAGATTATTTTACTTAGATAGAAGGGTTCTATTGTATTTGTTTTGTTTGAGATTTTCTTGGGGTTATCTCATTGACTGCTGTAGGAATAGAATGCTACACTACATAGCACTTTTGGTCTGCTCCCACAAAGTTCTTCTTAGTTGTTTGTTTTTTTAAACCCACTGCTTGATATATTAAATCTTCCATACTTAAGTACTTAATAATTTTCTCCAAATGTATGGATATTATCAAGTTTGTAAAATGCAGCACATTTTTTAACAAAGGTTTTGCTTAATCCTTGCAGCAAAGTCATCTATAAGTTTTTAAAATAATTTTTATACTTTTTTTGCCTCCAAGTTTTGACTTCTGGCAACTATAGTGGCAACTCATTTTCAGAAGTAATTAGCCATTGCTCCTATGAGGGGATAACTGGCACAATATCAAGCTGGCTTTCATGTCTAAAATGAAATTCCAGCTCAGTTTTTCATACTCCTAGTCCAGTACAGTATCTTAATCATTGGATTGAACTACACGCATAGATGAGCTTAAAAGTTCCCAAGTTAAAATACTTATGCCACCCCTTAAAATAACCCCAAATAAAAGTGCTTGAACATTCCTTCTTGTGACATCACAACATATCGCCATTGGCCTCCAGTCAAAGTAAAGGGAACAGTAGGAAGTCAGAACAGGAAAAAATGATTTAGGAGACTGCGCTGACATCATAGCGAGATGGTTGTGGCAAGCGGAGCTCCTTGGAGCCCAACCGATTTCTACCTGCCTGGAGGCTCTTCGGAGCCAAAGTGACCCTGTAGGGGTGACAAAGATAGGAAGGGCCTTCCGTAGATCACAAGTGGACAGCAGTCCATTTTGCTCGATCCGGAGAATCTTCCTGACAGGCAGAGAAGAAGATGGCCATTAAAGTCTGAACCGGAGCTGTGACAGCGGGAACTAAGAAGTACAGAGAGAAGCGGAAAGAGAAACAGTGTACTGGATCTGGGTAAGGATTGCCTAATTTCTACCCTGAATTTAGTTAAGTTCCCCAAAAGTACTTTTAAGAAGACAGGGGGACTCCAGAGAGGAGGGAGGGAATTTCCCCCTCCAAAGAAAAGCGGCGAGTGAAAGTTTTGAACTGAATACACATCCGAAGGAAGTAAATGGAAATCTAATTTCAAAAAGGGAAGAGAAAGACTTGACTGGGTATTTTAACAGATAAGCACTACCTAAGATATGGATATGGATAATATGCACTTTATTGAGTTATTTTCCCTATGCTTTTAGCTATAATAAGTGAAAGTTTTCCCTCTCTTTCTTGATTTTTAAACTCATAGTGGAAAGGGGGGGAAAAGAGTAAGGCTGACACCTACTGGACAAAATTAGTACATAAAAGAAATATTTTGGAAGAGACTTAAATACTTTGTTTTGAGAACTGCTGCACCTGGTGTTTAGAAACAGATTGAAAACAGAGTTTGTTTTGGAAATCAACATGGGAAAAGTGAGATAGGTGGCAGCTATAGTGAAGAACTTCTGAATCTTGGTGGATTGCAAATACTATTGACTGACTGAAGGGAAAAGTGGAAACAAAAAATTTATTTTGAGAACGTGAGAAGGAGATTTTGGGTTTAGCTTGACATCTTGGAGTTTTGGAATATTAAAGACTGGGGACACAGCGGGCCTTGTAGATTACAAATACTAATTGATAGAAGACAGGACAGTATAAAAGACATTCCCAAGGATAAATATTCTTCCTTTTTCTTTTTCTACTCTTTGATTCTCTCCATAAAGAATGGCCTGTGTGGGTTGACATTGGATTGATTTTGTGGACTACTGGAATATTGGAGTACCAAAGATTGGGGATACAGCGGGCCTTGTGGATTATAAACTTAATTGATGGAGATACTGAGATACTGAAGATTGAGTGAATTGGAGGGAGTTGGATTTGTGATATAGTTTGTCTTTTGATTTGACACATGGGATATTGAAGTGTTGGGATGCTGTTTTGTGGTCAGCCTTGGCTGATAGCCTTTGGCCGTTAGTAGAGTGGGTGGGCTTACCCGCTGCTAGTTTACAAATAGGGGAAAGAAGAGAAAGAAGGGATAAATATTAGCAGTTGAGATGACAAGCACCTCAAATTTAACTAAAATAGGGAAGAAGGCATCTTCCACACCATCATCGGCTTCCTCAAGTCCATCTAATCAGAGGTCAATAGAGAGTACAGCTGGAGAAATAAAATACATTCCAAAGGGAAATGCAGGTGATGTGCCAGTCGCTGCAGGAGGCCATGACAAAAAATTCATAATGAGATAAAGAAAGATAAAGGGGAAGTGAGAAATGATATGCGACATACGAAAGAAAAAATTCAAAATATGGATGAAAAAATTGAGAACTTTCAGCAAATGATAACAAAAAATGAGCAAAGGATTCAGAAATTAGAAGAAAAATAAGAACAAACAGAAAAAAGTTGATGACACAAATGATAGACTATAACAAGCAAACGAACTAGAAAATACTGTGATAATGTTGGAAACAGAAAAGGCAGCCCACTATCTCAGATTTCAGAATATACCGTAGTAGAGGAAAAAGGGGAAGACCTACCAGACATAATGAAAGAGTTGTTGGCAAAGGTGCTAGGGATCGATAAGCAGGAGATGGAGGCAGAAATTGACGAAATTTTTAGAATACACACAAACTACATGAGGAGAGACAACTTTCCAAGAGAAGTACACATGAGACTTATGAAAAAATCAACAAGAGACGAAATACTTAGCAAGGCAAGAGACGAACCATTGCAACACAAGGGGAAACAATTGGTAGTCTTGAAACAGGTCCCTAGGAGAGTAAGAGATCTAAGGAAAAAATACCAATTGACTACAATGTTGATTAAATATAATAACTTTAGATGGCTGATACCTGAAGGAATATTAGTTACCTGGCATGAAATATGATTTTGACTGGACACAGTGGACAAAGCAATGGAATTTTATGATCATCACTTCAATAGGGAAGAGGGTCAGGAAGCGAGGGGAGAAATAGAATATAAAGGACAGGAAGTGTCAATTACAGAATAAAAATGTACACAACAAAGACAAAAGTAAAGCTGAGAAAAAAGTACAAGCAAGAAAAGTACGAGTGAGAAGGAGCAAGAACAAAGGAATAGAGAGAAATAAGAGCAACCAGGAGCATAAGAACTACAGGTGAAACTCGAAAAATTAGAATATCGTGCAAAAGTCCATTTATTTCAGTAATGCAACTTAAAGGTGAAACTAATATATGAGAGAGACTCATTACATGCAAAGCAAGATAGCTCAAGCCGTGATTTGTCATAATTGTGATGATTATGGTTTACAGCTCATGAAAACCCCAAATCCACAATCTCAGAAAATTAGAATATTGTGAAAAGGTGCAATATTCCAGGCTCAAAGTGTCCCACTCAAATCAGCTAATTAAGCCATAACACCTGCAAAGGGTTCCTTTAAATGGTCTCTAAGTCTAGTTCAGTAGGAATCACAATAATGGGAAAGACTGCTAACCTGACAGTTGTGCAGAAAACCATCATTGATACCCTCCATAAGGAGGGAAAGCCTCAAAAGGTAATTGTAAACAAAATTGGGTGTTCCCAAAGTGCTGTATCAAAGCACATTAATAGAAAGTTATGTGGAAGGAGAAAGTGTGGAAGAAAAAGATGCACAAGCAGCAGGGATGACCGCAGCCTGGAGAGGATTGTCAGGAAAAGGCCATTCACAAGCGTTGGGGACTTTCACAAGGAGTGGACTGAGGCTGGAGTCAGTGCATCAGGAGCCACCACACACAGACGGATCCTGGACATGGGCTTCAAATGTCGTATTCCTCTTGTCAAGCTGCTCCTGAACAACAAACAACATCAGAAGCGTCTTACCTGGGCTAAAGAAAAACAGACCTGGTCTGTTGCTCAGTGGTCCAAAGTCCTCTTTTCTGATGAGAGCAACTTTTGCATCTAATTTGGAAACCAAGTACCCAGAGTATGGAGGAAGAATGGAGAGGCACACACTGCAAGATGCTTGAAGTCCAGTGTGAAGTTTCCACAGTCTGTGTTGATTTGGGGAGCCATGTCATCTGCTGGTGTTGGTCCACTGTGCTTCATTAAGTCAAGGGTCAAGGCAGCCGTCTACCAGGAGATTTTGGAGCACTTCATGCTTCCTTCCGCAGACGAGTTTTATGGGGATGCTGACTTCATTTTCCAGCAGGACTTGGCACCTGCCCACACTGCCAAAAGCACTGGTTCAATGACCGTGGGATTACTGTGCTTGATTGGCCAGCAAACTCGCCTGACCTGAACCCTATAGAGAATCTATGGGGCATTGCCAAGAGAAAGATGAGAGTCATGAGACCGAACAATGCAGAAGAGCTGAAGGCCGCTATTGAAGCATCCTGGTCTTCCATAACACCTCAGCAGTGCCACAGGGTGATAGCTTCCATGCCACGCCGCATTGAGGCAGTAATTGCTGCAAAAGGGGCCCAAACCAAGTACTGAGTACATATGCATGCTTATATTTTTCAGAGGTCCGATATTGTTCTATGTACAATCCTTGTTTTATTGATTACATGTAATATTCTAATTTTCTGAGATTGTGGATTTGGGGTTTTCATGAGTTGTAAGCCATAATCATCACAATTATGACAAATCACGGCTTGAACTATCTTGCTTTGCATGTAATGAGTCTCATATATTAGTTTCACCTTTTAAGTTGCATTACTGAAATAAAAGAACTTTTGCATGATATTCTAATTTTTAGAGTTTCACTTGTATATACAAGTGAAGCAATGCAAGAAGAAATAAAGATGTTATCAGTCAATATAAACGGACTAAACTCCCCCATGAAAAGATTTTTTTTTTTACAAAACTAGAAAGACTAAGATTAGATATAATTTCACTACAAGAAGTACACATTAAAAAGCACCAAAATAAATTATTGGAGTATCTGAAATTGGGGAAACTATTCTCCTCGCTATCACAACAAGAGAATAGAGGTGGTGTTATATATTAAAGAAACAATTAGTGCCAATCAAATTTTTAATGAAGAAGGAAGAACCTTAATGGTGGAAGTGACATTAAATCAAAAACAGATACTTTTAGATGCTATCTACGTGCCAAATAATGGACAAGAAGAATTCTACAAAAAATTTCATAAGAAGATACTTGAAACAGAGTATGAAAATATTTGTCTCATAGGAGATTTTAATGCAATAGTTGACAGTAAACTTGATTATAAAAGTAGAAAAACAAACAAAAAATGAGAAAAACCCTACCTAGAACCTTTTTTAAAATGACAGAAGAACTATGTATACAAGATATGTGGAGATAAATGAACCCAGGGAAAAATCAATACACATTTTACTCTAATAGACTCTAATCTTTACTCTAATCTTGATCTAGAATAGATATGATCTGGATGTCGTTGGAATTAAGCAAAGTGTGCAAGAGGCAGAAATAGAAACAAATCTATGGGCTGGGCTGACCACAGTCCAATAAAAATTAGTTGGAAGGGACAAAAGAGAAGAGTGAGATGAATCAATCTATATTAAAAGTACAGAATTCCTACATATGATGAAAAAAGAAATTGGATTTTTAAAAAAAGAGAACAGGAACGGGGAGACTTCATTACAAAACATATGGGACACAGCAAAAGCATACATGAGGGGATTAGCTATAAACCTATATTGAGAAGAAAAATAAGAGAAAGAAACAATACCAAAAGACCCTATAAGAAGAATACAAAAGATGTGAAGCAGAGTTACAAAAAGAACCACAAAAGGTGAATTTAAAAAACCAAATGGAGATAATTAAACATAAGTTAAATATAATGGGAAAAGGAGAATTGGCACAGCAAATAAAAAGAGCAAAACAATTTTTTTTTGAAAATGCTAACAAACCTGGAAGGTGGCTAGCTTATAAACTGAAGAAGGAGAAAGAGAAGAAATGGATAAGTAAACTGCAGGATAAGGAAGGTACATTACACTGTCAAATGGAAAAGAAAAAATATATAATTCAGGAGTTCTATAAGAAGTTATATGACCATGAAAATATCTCAGAGGAAAAAATAATACAATATCTGGAAAATGCCAATTTACCAAAAGTGTCAGAAACGGTGAAGAATATGTTGAATGAAAGAATAACAATGGCAGAATTAATAGAGGTGATTAAAAGACAAAAGAATAACAAAACACCAGATCCAGATGGCTTACCAGCAGAAATTTATAAAGATTTACAAGATACATTGAGCTTGTCAATGTTAGAGGTATATAATGAAGTTTTATTAGAAGCTAAGATACCACACACATGGATGGAAGCTAATATCACTTTAATTCCAAAGGAGGATTAAGATCTAACAAAAATAAAGAACTATAGGCCAATATCCTTACTAAATGCAGATTACAAAATATTTGTCTCAATAATAATTGAAACACAAAGAGATTTCTGAATAAGTTTATACATTCTGACAAAAATGGATTTCTACCTAAAAGACAAATTAGAAAGAGAATAATTTTAGATACACTGGAGTACTATGAAGTACTTGGTGAAAAACAACTAGCATTGATCATTTTAGATTCTCAGAAAGCGTTTGACAATGTAAATTGGCAATTTATGGTGCAACAATTAAAATGTATGGACTTTGGAGAAAAATTTATAAATATGATTAAGGCAATTTACACAAACCAGAGAGCAAAAGTGATTGTGAATGGAGATGTGACAGAAAATTTCCATATAAAAAAAGGCATAATGAGACA
Organism: Diadophis punctatus similis; assembly: GCA_023053685.1. Classification (NCBI taxonomy): domain Eukaryota; kingdom Metazoa; phylum Chordata; class Lepidosauria; order Squamata; family Dipsadidae; genus Diadophis; species Diadophis punctatus. Next base: position 53,949,719 of record JALIGW010000004.1, on the reverse strand, counting down.
AGGATGTCCATTATCCCCACGGTTATTTATATTAACATTGGAAGTGTTAACTAGAAATATTAGACAGGATCCAGAAATAAAAGGAATGGAATTTTTTTTAAAAAAAGTATAAACTACAAACATTTGCAGATGACTTACCATATTTTTCGGAGTAAAAAGAGGGTGGAAATGTTGGTGCATCTTATACATTGAATACAGCCATTTTTGGCCTCCCGAAGCCCCGCCCCGCATCCCATTTTTGTGAAAAATGGGCCTGTTTTTTGCAAAAACGGGGTGTGCAGAGGGTTTGGGAGGCCTACAGAGTGCTTCTGGGAGTTGGGGGAAGGCAAAAATGCCGTTTTTGCAAAAAAACCCGCCCATTTTTCACCCGTTTCTTGCAAAGAGGTAAGTAAGGGAAAAAAAGTTTTTGCCTTCCCCCAGCCTCCAGAAGCACTCTGCAGGCCTCCCAAACTCTGCGTGCCCCGTTTTTCGCAAAAATGGGTGAAAAACAGGGCGCTCAGAGGGTTTGGGAGTCCTGCAGAGTGCTCCTAGGGGGCCAGGGAGGACAAAAACTTTTTTTTTCTTACTTCTTCAAAATCTTGGTGCGTCTTATACACTGGTGCGTCTTATAGTCCGAAAAATACGGTAGTTTTTATATAAGAAAAACCTTTAGAAACTGGCACTAGATTGGTAGGGAAAATTGAGGAGTATGGAGAAGTTGCAGGTTTGAAAATAAATAAAGAAAAAACTAAAATAATAGTTAAAAATCTGACAGAAAAACAGAGAAACGAATTGGCAAAGAAGATGGACCTCCAGATACTAAAGAAAGTGGAATATTTAGGAATCTATTTAACAGCAAGATGTGTAACAATCAAAGATGATAACTATACAAAGGTAATGCAACAAATTAAGTTGGACCTGGAGAAATGGAAGAACTCACAACTTTCAATGATAGGGAGAATAGCTACCATAAAAATGAACATGCTACCAAAGTTACTTTTCTATAAGTACAAAGTACAAACATTTTTTCCACTTTTCTCCCCCCCTCACCTCCCTCCACCCTCACCCCCACTCACCCTTCCCCCCCACCACCCCTGGACTTCCCAGAAAAAGCACAAGGTATAAATCCAAAAACACAAGCATAAAAGTTAAAAAAATACTAAAAAAAGAAAAAAAATTATTAGTTCAAAGATACCTTTTCGTCCTTAACTCTTTGTTAATCCAAAAACTTGAAAGTATAATCTAACATTTCACAGATTTCTAACATTAATAAGCTATTTGAGTTATCTTAATCTGATACTTTTTTTGAATATATTCAGTCCACCTACTCCATTCCAATATATATCTTTCATTTGAGTGGTCCTTTAAGTATGATGAAATTTTGGCCATTTCAGCCAAATGTGTCATTTTCAATGTCCATTCTTCAATTGTAGGTATGTCTTCCTTCTTCCAATATTGTGCCACCAGTAATCTGGCAGCAGATATAAAATTCAAAACCAACTTAGTCTCTATAACAGAACAATCCGTTATTATACCCAACAGGAAAAATTGTGGTGTGAACTTGATCTTTTTCTTTAAAATATTTTGTATAATCCACCAAATTTTTATCCAAAATGCCTTAATCTTTTTACAAGTCCACCATATATGAAAATATGTAGCATCCTCACATTCGCATCTCCAACATGTAGGATCTGAATTTGGGTACATACAAGCTAGTTTTTTTGGTTCTAAATGCCATCTATAAAGCATTTAATAAAAATTTTCTCTCAAATTTTGTGCCTGTGTAAATTTAACATTTCTAACCCATATCTTTTCCCATGTATCCATCATTATAGGTTCACCAATATTCTGAGCCCATTTTATCATGCAATCCTTAACTAGTTCTGTTTCTGAATCTAATTCCAGTAAAATATTATATAATCTCTTAATATGCATTGGGCCCTTATCTTTTATTTGTACAATCAAATTGTCCTCTTTTTTCAGAATACCAATTTTTTGATCGTCTCTCCATCTAGCCTGTAATTGTATATATTGAAACCATGTTCTGATTATACCTTCTTCTCTTAATTTCTCAAACGGTTTTAATTGAAATAAAGTTCCCTCTTCAGAAAGAAGTTCTTTATATGTAATGTTATCAAATTTTTGTTCAAAATTTATATTTTCTAGCGCGTGTCTGGGTACTGTCCATAAAGGTAACTTATCATTTAATTTGCATTGATACTTTTTCCAGGCACGCAATAAAGCATTTCTTAATATATGGCTCTTGAAAGTTTTATCTACTTTTTTGTCATATACTAAATAAGCATGCCACCCAAAAACCAAACCATATCCCTCAATGTTTAATACACTCTCTTCCGTTAAATTAATCCAATCCGTAATTGCTGAGAGAACCACTGCTTCATAATACAATTTTAAATTAGGCATTTTTAAACCACCTCTTTCACGTGTATCCTGCATAATCTTCTGATTTACCCTTGGCTTCTTCCCCGCCCAGATAAATTTATTTATACCCTTCTGCCATTCCTTTAAAACTTCATCTTTTTTAAGTATTGGTATCATTTGAAAGAGGAATAAAAACCTTGGTAAAACATTCATTTTAACAGCAGCTATCCTACCCAACAAAGACAATTGTAGTTTTTCCCAACTTTCCATGTCCTTCTGTATTTTTAACCAAAGTGGTTCATAATTATATTGATATAGTTTTGTATTTGTGGACATAATATAAACCCCTAAATATTTGATCTTTTGGACTATCTCAAAACCTGTTACCTTTTCTATTTCTTCTTTTTGGTTTCTTTTCACATTCTTAACTATTATTTTTGTTTTAGCTATATTTATTTTAAAACCAGATACTTGTCCATATGAGTTAATTGTATCCATCAACATTCTAATAGATTGTTATGGTTGTGTTAAAGTAACAACCAGGTCGTCCGCAAACGCTCGAAGCTTATATTCTTCCTGTCTAATTTTTATTCCTTTTATTGTATCAAGATCTCTTATTTTACTAAGTACTATTTCCAAGCTCAAAATAAACAGCAGAGGAGACAGAGGACATCCTTGTCTTGTTCCCTTTTCTATATTAAAAGTATCTGTCACTCCACCATTGATTATTATTTGTGCTGTTTGTTTTTGATATATTGCCCCAATGGATTGTACAAAATGATCTCCAAATTGTAACTTTTCTATTAACTTTAATAAAAACCGCCAATTCAACTATCAAAAACTTTCTCAGCATCCAAGAATACTAATGCTGCGGGGACCTGGTTATTACTAATCAAATACTCTAATAAATTAACAATTTGTCTAACATTAGTTTTCATTTGTCTGCCAGTTAGGAACCCTGTTTGATCATGATGTATCATTTGTTGCATAACTATCATTAATCTATTCGCTAAAATTTTAGTAAACATTTTGTAGTCTATATTTAAAAGTGAGATCGGCTTATAATTTTTGGGATCTGTATAATCTAAACCCTCTTTTGGGATCAGAGAGATAAAATATGTCTTCCATGTTGGAGGTACATTACCTCCCTTTTGAATATTGTTAAATAATTCTTTAAGTGGTTCCACCATTTCTTCCTGTAATTTTTTATAATAAACAGCAGTTAAACCATCCGTCCCAGGGGCTTTACCCACTTTTAACTGTTTAATTACCATTGAAATCTCTTCTGAAGTTATCAATTGATTTAAAGTATCCCTCTGGACCTTGGAAGTTATATAAATATTCTGTTTTTGCAAATAGTTATCTATATCCTCTTCTTTAACTTTATCCCCACTATATAAATCTGAATAAAATTCCAAAAATGACTTTTTAATAAGTTCATGTTCATAAACTTCTTTGCCCTTATATCTTATTTTTTCAATAGTTCTTGATTTTTGCTTCTTTCTTAAAATGTATGCCAGCCATCTTCCTGGTTTATTAGCATTGCTAAAAGTATTAAATTTAGCATATTGTAAATTTGTTGCTATTTGATCTGCCATTAACATATTAAATTGACCCTTTAATAAATTAATCGTCTCTTTAATTTTTTTATCCCTTGGATTAGAAATTAAAGCCATTTCCTGTCTCTTAATCTCCTCTTCTAGTTCTTTCCTTTTTTTCCCCCTTTTTCCTTCTGTGTTTATTATTCAAATATATCAAAATACCTCTCATATAGGCTTTACTTGCATCCCAAACCATTTCCAAAGACGTGCCCTTCTGCATGTTATTAACAAAAAATTCTTTCATTAATTTTTTACACTCCTTCACATTTTCCTCGTATCTAAATAGATTATCATTTAACCTCCATGACCTTCTGGGTCCATTTCGATCTTCTAAATCCATCCAAACCGGACTATGATCTGTCAGTACTCTTGAGCATATCTTCGTCTTCTTTACCCTAGAAAAGAGATTATTAGTAATCAAAATAAAGTCAAGCCTTGAAAAGGATTGATGTCTATCGGAAAAGAAAGTAAAATCCTTTTCTTCTGTATTTCTTTCCCGCCAAATATCTCTCAACTCCCAATCCTCCATCATCTCAAAAAACGATTTGGGCAATTTTGCTCTTGAATAAGTATTTTGCTTAGGGCCCTTCTTGTCTTTTACAACATCTGGTACACCATTCCAGTCTCCAAGAAGGATGCAGGTACTGTAGTCCCATTATACCAACTTTGTATGTAGAAGATCATAAAATTTTTCCTGTTGTTGATTTGGGGCATATACACCAATTACCAATACTTTCTCTCCTTTAATTAGAAGTTCAACCGCTAAATATCTTCCTTGGTCATCTGCTTCAATTAACTTAGCAATCAGGTGTCTCTTCACATATATAACAATTCCATTTTTTTTGTCAGGTGCTGCTGAAACAAAATGTATTCCTAATCTTGAATTTATCAGGTGTTTTTGATCTTGTGTTCTGATATGTGTTTCTTGTAGGCAGATCACATCATTATTAAATTGTTTAAGATAATGAAATATTTTCCTTCTTTTCTGTGGTAAATTTAATCCATTGACATTCCACGTTAAAAATCTATTTCCCATCTAGGAGCTTCTCAAGCGTCTGGAACATTGTCTGGACATCTAGCTTCTTTATTTCTTTTGGTCTTGTTCCTCCCACCGCTTCTTTGGTAACTTCTTTAGCTACCAGCTGAGATTGTTGCTGAGACATTTCCTGTATGCACTTAGTTGTTGCTCTGGTCTGTCTTTGTTTTTTTATCCGTTCCTCTCCAAATATATCCACACATTGATCCACCTGAGTTATAGCTAATTCACTTTGGCCAGCTGTGGCTCCTTCTTGCTGTATTTCCTCTCTTTGTCTTGCTCTTTCCTCCTTTCTCCTCCCTTCTGGAGATCTTGGTGTCCCAGCCTTTAGGACATATGTAAAAAAAATCTTTTGCTTTCTGTACTGTGTTAAGTCGATGTCTTTCTCCATCATAAATCAGAGATATTCCAGCTGGGACCTCCCACCTAAATGGCAATTGTTGTCTTTTAAGTTCTTCCACTAGAAAGGAAAATTCCTTTCTAGCTCTCAGCATTTTTGGAGGGATTTCTTTCATTGTCATCACTTCTTGTCCACCCACCTGTAGCTTATTTTGATAAGTTGCTTGTAGGATGTCATTTAGCAATGTTTTGTTGTTAAAATATATTACAATATCTCTTGGGAGGTTTCTCATTCTAGCCACACGGGAATTCACTCGATATATCTTATCAATTTGCCACACCAGCTCTTCTTTCCTCATGCCCACCGCTTGGGCAAGAGCCTCCACCATCAAATCTCTCAGATTTTCTTGTTTATCTTCCTTAACCCCCCTCACTCTGATCGCAAATTCCATATTCCTGTAATGAATTAATGTAATTTCATCTGCATCTCTTTCTCTTTTCTCCTCAACGTCTTGTATTTCCCCTCTCAGGTCTGCTGTAATTTCTCTAATTCAATCAATTTGTTGTTCCAGATATTCCACATTATTTGCCAAGCCTTTAAGTGCTACCAAAATATCTGCTCTGATGTCATTATTGCAGATTTCTATTTTTTTTTCAATTTTAACAGAAACATCTTGTATTTTGTCATTAATCATATCATTATTTTTTTCATTGGATTCATCAATTTTTTTATTAAAACTTTTCGTCATTTCAGCCTGCATGGCCTTAAGACTATCTTGTATCATCGCCAGAGTTAGAGGCTGTGGTTGTACTGAGAGAGATTGCAGTTTAGAAGGGAGAGTGGGTGAGCTCTCAGCGCTTCCAGCCCCTTTAGAAGGAACCGTCTTCACAGATTTAGAAGCCATTTGAATTTAGTCAAGTCTTTATAATATTCCAACTTGTATTAGTCTTATACCAAAAAGAAGAATCTCCAAATCACAATACCAATCCAAAATCAACTCAGATAGACTCTCCTGTGTGAGCCTGTCAGTAAAATGAAACTTTCTCTCTTCTCACTTTCACTTTTCCATACCCATTCAAGCGTTCGTCGCCATTTTAAAACTTGCTACTTTGTAACTTCTGTAAAAAGAGTCAATAAGAGTTAAGTGGTGGTTACTTGCCCAATTTGTCTCCTGGCTTTTTCTGCTGCTAATAATCCTCATTTAGATTCAGTCTTTTAAAGCAGTGTTGGACGCGATCTTCTTGCTCCACAAAGAAAGCGGAGATGTCCCAGGTCCGGAGCAATGGCAGATTACCAGGGAGCCCTCACCCTTTGCGCCCCATGATTCCTCCTAGGGCACTTGGGGGGCTCTACCTGTGTCCGCCAACTCTTCACCCTTCCCTTTGCCCGGGAAGGGGATTTCCAGCCGCCAGTCAGCTGTTTGTCGGCTTTCTGGCGGCTTTACGGAACCGGGGACCGGCGCCGAACGCGGAGCCAACCGGAAGTCCAAAGTTACTTTTCTTATTTCAAGCAATACCGATAAAACTAGAGAAAAAATATTTTGAAAAATTGAATAAAATGATTTTGAAATACATTTGGCAAGGGAAAAAAGCAAGAATAAAATTGAAAAAGTTACAGGAGTCCAAAGGGAATGGGGGTTTTGGGCTACTGGACTGGGAACTATACTATCAGGCATCTGTACTTACATGGGTAAAAGAATGGATAAATTTGAGGCATACAAGACTATTATTATTGGAGGGACATGATTTCCAATTAGGGTGGAATTCCTTTCTATGGTAGGGAAGGAGTGCGGTACACAGATATTTTCATAGACACTATGTGAGGAATGCTTTACTTATAGTATGGGAAAAAATTAAATTACAAACTATATGAAAATACCAGTCTAGCTTTCTACAATGGAAGCATTGACACATCCAAATGATGTTAACCTGGAAAAAATGTATCTTATAAAGACATTTTAAATGAGAATGGGGAACTTAAAACCAGACAGGAACTACAAAATCAAGGGGTGGATTTAGCTTGGTGGCCACATTTGCAAATACAATCGAGATACGGGAAAGATGCGAAAACATGGGGTTTTTATAAAGAACCAACAATACTTGATAAGATGTTATTGGGGACAGATGAAAAATTGATAAGGAAAATATATAACTAATTAAATTTTAAAATGGAAGATGAACAAGTAAAAGAAACAATGATCGCATGGGCAATAAACTTTGGATATACCATAGAATTAGACAAATGCCAGAAACTTTGGGATAGAAATTATAAACTGACAATGACTACTGCATATAAAGAAAATCTCTATAAAATGTTTTCTAGGTGGCATTTGCCACCGGCAAGAGTAGCAAAAATGTCTAACAGCATGTCCGCCAAATGTTGGAAATGCAACCAGACTCCAGGTATTTATTATCATATGTGGTGGACATGTATGAAGGCAAGAAAATATTGGACAAAAATACACACATGGTTGGAGAAGATGACTAAGCAACATATAGATTTAAAACCAGAAATATGTTTGTTAAGTATCAGTGGTGGGATTCAATTTTTTTTACTACCGGTTCTGTGGGCATCGCTTGGTGGATGTGGCTTGGTGGGGTCATGTGACTGAGTGGGCGTGGCCAACTCGATGACACGACAAGGTGGGGCGGAACCTTGCTGTGGCTGACATCGAGTTGGCCACGCCCACTTAGTCACATGACCGATGCTGCAGAGAGAGGGCAATTTCCTACGTACCTTCCCCCCGCTGCCCTTGTGCTGACAAAATAAAAGCCCATCTAAAGGTCATGACTGCCTGCCAAGCCTGCCTGCCGAATGCTGGCAAAAGGAGGCTGGGGGGGGAAGAGATGGGCTGATGGAAACGCCCCGTTTTCCGCCTCCATTGGGCTTTCTGCGCCATGCTGGATCAGGAGGGGGAGGGGGGAAGCAAAAAACCTACTTGGCTACTCACCAGCACAATGGCAAATCTCTCTTCCAGCTCACCGGTTCAGGCATTGGGAGCTTGAGTAGATTGTTTGCCCTGAAGTCCGTCTGCTGCTCTTCCAAGCCCAGCTCTGGCTGCAGGCAATCATCAGCCAATTTTCTTCCAGCGCTCGTTTAGGGAATCCCGGGAACGGCAGCATATTGCATGCTTTTCACTCCAAGCAGCCGGGACTGGAAAACGCATGGCTGGGGTGGAGGAGCAGTCCTCCTTAATAAGCTCCAAATTATTGCTGCTGCTGCAAGCCTAGGTTCCCCGCACGAGCGATGGAAATCGGGTACTCCTTCCCAGTTCAGTCAGCCCACGGTCCGCTCCAGGCACCGATTCCCCCAGCACTCCATGTGCGCAACCCTCCAAAATCTGTTTCCCTCTATGACCAGCCTTGGAACCTGCCCTCACAATCAGACTCCCTTTCTTCCAGCGCTCGTTCAGCGAATCCCAGGAGCGGCAGCATATTGCATGCTTTTCACTCCAAGGAGCCCGGACTGGAAAACACATGGCTGAGCTGTCCTTCTTAACAAGCTTCAAACTGTTGCTGCTGCTGCAAGCCCAGCTCTGGCTCTAGGCATGCAATTGTGAGGGCAGGCTTTTCCATGGCCGGTCATAGAGGGAAATAGAGATGAATGCGCCGGAGTACCAGACTTCCACCGCTTGTGTGGGGAACCCAGGCTTGCAGCAACAGTTTGGAGCTTGTTAAGAAGGACCGCTTCCCCACAGCAAACACACACACACATCTCACGAACCTTCTTTGAGGAGACAGCACGTGGGCGAGTCCCTCCAGCTCCGTGAGATGTGTGCATGTTTGCTGTGTGTGTATGTTTGAGGCCGAGAAGAAGGAGACGACTTGGCTGAACTTTGGTGCCTCCCTTCGCAGCAAAGCTGCTTGGAAGGCAGCCGCCGCAGCCTGTCCCTTTAAGCACAGTGAAATTTAGCAGCCATGAGCCGCCGCTTTCATCTAAGTCCCATCCGGAAAGCGCTGCAGCAGAGAGAAGCAGCCAGGTTGAATGCTGTTTCTCTCTGCCGCAGCACTTTCCAAATGGGACTTAGAGGAAAGCGGCGGCTCACAGCTGCTAAATTGCACACGACGCTCTCCCAGCAACAGCAGCAGCGGAGAGAAGCAGCTGCCGACCCGGAGAGCACATGGAGCATCTCCGTGAGCGACCGAGGCTCGGCAAGCGACGGAAGAAGCAGCTGCAAGATCTCAGCTGAAGCGCTTTCCAGATGGGCCTTCTTACAGGTAAGAACAACTGTCTGGACCATTCCCAAACCGCTTCATCCCTCCTGCGCCCCTGCCACGCCCCCCATGGCCCTTTGGCCTAGCACAGCAGGCTGCAGGCCGAATAAATTGCTTCGGCCCAGGGGACCGCCTTTGATGCCAGAGGGGAGCGCGGCATGTGGGCGGAAAGCCGGGGCAAGGCTGGAGCGGGGGAATGACGCATGACCCGGCCAAGGCGAATGGCAAGTGAGCAGAGGGTCCGGGGCAAGGCCGGAGCCAGGGGAATGGCGCGTTCCCTGACCTGGCCGAGGTGAGCGGGCAGAGGCTCTGGGGAATGGTGCGTTCCCTGACCTGGCCGCGGCTAGCGGGCGGAGGCTCCGGGGCAAGGCCAGAGCCAGGGAATGGTGCGTTCCCCAACCTGGCTGAGGCGAATGGTGAGCAGGCGGAGGCTCCGGGGCAAGGCCGGAGCCGGGGAATGGCACGTTCCCCGGCCGAGGTGAACGGCGAAGCAAGCCAGGCAAGCTGGAGGCCGGGAACATTGGGGGGCAGCTAGCTAGGCCGCAACTCGCAGGCTTACTTACCTAGGCAGGCAGATCAGGGCCACTCAATTGGGCCGCAGGCTCTGCGTGGGAAAGCAGGCAAGCCGCAGAGACTGTGTGGTCAACGCAAGCGAGGAGCCACACAGTGTGCTATGCCGGGGAGGCGAGATGAAGAGTAGCCAGGCGATGCCAGCCAGAATTTTTACTACTGGTTTGCCGGAGCCAGCTGAATCCCACCTATAATACCAGAAAGTTATGATAAAGGGACTATATATTTAATGTTACATGTATTGACAGCAGCGAGAATTGTATTTGCACAATATTGGAAAAATGAGAACACTCCACCAGATGAAAATATAATCCAGAAAATATTGGATTGTGCAGAGATGGATAGATTGACATTGAAAATAAAAGATAAAAGAGATACAGAATACTATTTAATGTGGAATAGGTTTTATCAATGGTTAGAGATAAGAGGTAGAAATTAGATGAAGAAAGAGTAAGAGTTAAGTAAAATATGAATGTTGTCTATAATTATAAGTATGCTAATATAATAGGAACATAAAAAAACGAATATAATTATAAATATGGTTAGAATTATTCTGTTGTATTATTATTACTATCAGTATACTGTGTTATTTTTTCTTTTTTGTCTTTCATAAAATGATATGCCCAGACAATACACCATATTCAAAATATTTATATATAAATTTTAAAAAAACTTGACTGAAAAAAAAGGAAAAGACTATTTAACCATGTCTTAAAGGATATATTTTTAATCCTTAATCAAGAAAATGAATATATTTTATTATAGAAGCTTAGTTTTCATAAGACTAGTATAGTATGACTGTGACCTATATTCATGATTATGACTATGCGTTGAATATGAACTGAAACTACTATACAGAACCTATTCTTGGCCATACATTATATTTCATGGATGCCTTATACTTTTAACATTTGATGTACATTGACCATTTAAGAGAAAATACTTTTAAAGCAATTTCAGAGAACAAGGCTATATGAATAAAATGTCTGACCCATATATCATGTATTGTGAATCTTTTGTAATGCATACAGTTTCATTGTTAGTAAAGTAGGTAGAAAAACTTCTAAGAGCTGAAAAAGCATTGACCAAATTACTGTTGATATCAGGCTGACAAAAATTATTCTAGAGTCAGGAGAAAGAAGTCTTTATTAAGTTTTACTCAACCAAAGTTTTTTCCTCTATTTTCTCTCCTCAGGTTAAATGCTCATTTTGAGGTTAATTCAGACTGCTCAGTCTCCCGAGCTGAAATGTACTCTGAATATCTCTCTACATGCAGTAAACTAGCTAGAGGTGGAATTTTAACTTCTACTGGATTTTATAAATGTCTTCGGTAAGAGGAATTCATTCCTAGAATAAAACACTAGTTTGGATTTTTTTTATCTATAGTTGCTAAATTTGAAAAAAAAAATTCCATTATTGTTTACCTTAAATACAGGTAATCCTCAGTTTAGAACCATTCATTCATTTACTGACCATTTGAAGTTACAATAGCAATGAAAAAATGACTTATGACCTTTTTCACACTTATGACCGTAACAGCATCCCCTGTGGTCACATGATCAGAATTTGGCCACTTGGCAACTGACATGTATTTATGATGATTACATTGTCCCAGAGTCACGTGATCACCTTGTGCAACCTTCTGACAAGCAAAGTCAATGGGAATGCCAGATTCACTTAACAATCGTTACTAACTTGACAGCTATAATGATTCACTTAATAACTGTGACAAGAAAGGTCATAAAATGGGGAAAACTTCACTTACCGTATTTTTCGGAGTATAAGACACACCTTTTTCCTCTCTAAAAGAGGCTGAAAATTTCGGTGCGCCTTATACTCCGAATGTAGCTTTTTCGAAGCTTTTTTTTCAAGCCCTAAAGAGGTGCTAACGATCTTCCCGGCTTCCTACTCCGTCCAAAGAAGTTTTTTCCAGCCCTAAGTCTTTGCAGGCTTGTTTTCATTCCTACTCCCTCCGAAAAAGGTCTTTTCAGCCCTAATGAGGTGCTAACGATCTTCCCGGCTTGCAGCATTTTTTATTCCTACTCCCTCGAAGTAGTTTTTACCAGCTCTAAGTCTTTGCAGGCTTGTTTTCATTCCTACTCTTCGAAGAATATTTTTTTCAGCCCTAACCAGGGGATAAAATAATGTGCTAAAGCTGAACAGACTAAGGACGCTAGCCAGATGAATACCTGGTAGGTAGATTTTTTTCCCTATTGTGTTCCCCCAAAACTAAGATGTGTCTTATACTCCGAAAAATACGGTAACTGTCTTAGCAATAGAAATTTTGAGCTCAATTGTGGTCGTAAGTCAAGGACTACCTGTATTCACTATTAAAAACAGTGGTTGTTTGAAAAGAGAAATAGATGTTATACAAATTCAGTATAGTTTGCTCATTTCATTTTTCTTTCTCTTTTGAAAATTAACCTTTTTAACTTTCAGCCAAAAGTCAAAATATTACTTCCTTTGAACTTATTGCTCTGTAATAATCCTACCTGCTGACAGAAAATCAAGGATTGGTGACAGCAGTTCAAAGTACTTTTCCTTCCTCCTTACATTTTTTTCTCCCTTAAATTGCAATCATTGCTATTTAGTTCAGCTCCAAACCATATGCACTACAGTTCTCCTTAATTATTGCTCAGGAGAAAATTCACTCCAAACTCCATTTTTAAAGCATATTGCCTAAAAAAAATTCTCATTCTTTTTTTTGACAGAACTGTATTTCCAAATCATTCAGTGAAGAAAGTTGAGGATGCAAATAACAATGGGCAGGCTCATATTCATGTAGTAGGAGTAAAAAGGAGGGCTATACCACTTCCTGTTCAGATGTACTATCAGCAACAATCTTCTTCAACCCCTATTCTTCGGGTTGATTCTGTTCCTGAAGTAGCTCCATCTGCTTCACCAGCAGGTATTATTATATTTTAAATTTCATCTTTGTCTATTGATCAGTTTTTAGTTATTTATAAGAACAAAAATATTTTTGGTCACTAGTGAAAGCAATTATGTTTGGAAGAGTTAGCAGTAAAAGGAAGCCAGGCTGTCAAAGAACACGATGGCTGGATACCGTCAAAACTGACACCAGCCAAAGCATAGAAAAATTCAAGTAAGTAGTGCAAGATCGGAAGATGTGGAGAGATCTTGCCCATAGACTCGCCAAGAATCAGACGTGACTGAATGGATATCACCATCATCAAATATTTTTGGAAGTATGGTTGGAATACATTACAATAAATAAAGTGTGCCTATAGTCCAGTAAACATGACAAAAAGCAAAAGGGAATAAAAAGGGGAAAAGTAAACAGAGGATGGTTTGAGTTGGTGGAAAGTTATACTTCTCTAGCCAATGGATAAGAGGTGGTGATCTTCATCTTCTAGTTATATTATTTCCCTTGCCAAAGAAAAAAAATCCCAGCATATTTTCTTAATTAAATTATATAACAATTTCTAACAGCAGGTTGTGTGGACTAAATAGTTAAGATAAATGTTAAATTACATTTGAACAATTTTATTTCACTTAATTTCTAAATAGTTTGGTATTAGTTTTAAAATTATAGTGTACTGAGAAAGTTAGAGTCTAAAGTAACAATGATCTAATGGTGTCCAGTTTAGCTGCTTAAATTGGATAGCCGTTTAATAAGAATTTTTTCAATGAATTAGGAAGGAAACGAAAAAAAATGTTTCCAATGTTTCAGGGTACAGTGGAAAATACTTGCTCCATTACCACTGAAATACATAAAATTCATGGTGAATGCCAACTCAGGAAGTATTCAAAGCTTAATTTATAAATGTTAATTCCTACTGATTTCAGCATTACCACTTCAGATTTGTTCTCCTTTATCAACAGGACTCTCACATGGATCATCAAGTATAGGAAACCATTTTCAGAGGAATCCTATTAATAATCAATCTTCAACTATAGCTGCAACACAGATGTCTTTTCCAATTCAAGGTGCATCTACAGTGGTACAGACGGTTTCCAGGATACCACAAAACCCTTTAGTTCATAGTCACCATCAACATAATGCTCCTGTGACTGTCATACAGAATAAAGCTCCAATTTCCTGTGATGTGGTGAAGACCACAGTGATACAGAACACAGTTCCGCAGTCTGCAGTTCCTGTTACTATTGCTGTTGGAGGTGGAGCACAATCTTCAAATCAAAATCCTAGTAATGCAGGACCACAACCCTCTGTTACTGTTGTCAGCTCCCAGACTTTACTTCATCAACCTGTAATTCAACAGTCATCTCTACATGCAGTGGTACCAGGACAAATATCCTCAGGCACTCCTGTTACAGTAATTCAACAAGCTGTACCTCAAGGTCATATATTTGGCAGAGTACAGAACATACCAGCATGCACTTCAGCAGTTTCCCAGGCTCAGCAGCTCATAACCACATCATCACAGCCAGTACAAACATCAACTCAACAATCCACAGGTGGTAACCAGCAGCAAGATGCTGTTATTATAACACCTCAGCAGTATGTTACAACGTCAACATCTAATATAGTTTCTGCTACTACAGTTCAGAATTTCCAAGTTGCAACTGGGCAGGTGGTTACAATTGCTGGTGTCCAGAATCCACCAACATCAAGAGTAGGGTTTCAGAATATTGCACCAAAGCCTTCTCAGCAAGTCCCAGCAGCAGTGGCACAGCAACCAATGCAGCAGTCTCAGCAGCAACCACCACCACCTCAGCAAAGTGTAGTGATTGTAAGCCAACCAACTCAGCAAGGTCCAACATACGCACCTGCCATTCACCAAATTGTTCTTACTAATCCAGCTTCAATCCCAGCTGGCCAAACTGTTCAGTTGGGTGCACAGCCAAACTTAACTCCAACTTCCTCACCATCACCTGGACCAATTTCAAACAACCAAGTCCCCACAGTAATATCATCTCCACCTCTCGCCTCTCAGTCACAAGGACCCCCTCCTACTGTCAGTCAGATGCTTTCTGTAAAGCGGCAACAGCAACAGCATTCACCAGCATCATCCCAGACGCAGCTGCAAGTCCAGCAGCAAGTCCAGATGCAAGTTCAGCCACAACAAAATAGTCCTGGGGTGGGTCAGCCACCTTCTAATGAATCCAGTCTGATAAAACAACTCTTGCTTCCTAAACGAGGCCCTTCTACTCCCGGTGGCAAACTTATTCTCCCAGCACCACAAATTCCTCCTTCAAACAGTGCAAGAGCTCCCAGCCCTCAAGTGGTTTATCAGATGGCTAATAACCAAGCAACGAGTTTTGGAGTTCAAGGGCAGTCTTCTGCTCAGCCATTACTAGTTGGACAGCAAAATGTTCAGTTGGTCCAGAGTGCAATTCAATCCCAAGGAACAGTACAAACTGTTCCTATTTCCAATTTACAAATATTGCCAGGCCAGTTGATTTCAAACAGCCCAGCAACTATTTTTCAAGGGACTTCCGGCAATCAGGTTACTATAACAGTTGTGCCAAATACTAGTTTCGCTACAGCAAATACAAGTCAGGGAAATGCAACTCAAATAATTGCTCCAGCTGGAATAACAATGAGTGGGACACAAGCAGCAGTTGGGCTTCAGGTGCACGCACTTCCACCTAACCAGGCACCTCTAGCTGGACAGTCATGTTCTGCTACTGCTCCTCCATTCAAAGGAGATAAAATAATTTGCCAAAAGGAAGAAGAAGCAAAGGAGGCAACAGGTTTACATATTCATGAGCGCAAAATTGAAGTAATGGAAAACCCTTCTTGCAGAAGAGGAGCTGCAAACACCAGCAATGGCGATGCAAAGGAAAATGAAACACAAGTGGGAAATCTTCTAAATGGAAGAAAGCATGACTCCAGACTACCTCCAGCTAACTCAGGGAAAACTCAGAATGAGACCAATCAGTTCTCACAAGTCAGTAATGGATCATCATTAGTCATGGATGAAAATGGAGCTCTTGGAAAGCAGAACTTTGAACAACCAGACACACAGGAACTTAAAAGTGATTTGAGGAAGCCCCTCCTTAATGGAATCTGTGGCTTTGAAAAGGGCGACGGTTCCCATTTAAGTAAAAACATTCCAAATCACAAAACTTTCAACCATATAGGAAATGGTGAAATTTCTCCAATAGAACAAGATAATTTGGATGCCACACAACTAGATGCTGCCAAAGGTGATCAAGGGGAAAGATTTTCCAATGGACCTGTTTTAGCTTTGGGGACTATGCCTGTTGTAAGCAGTACACAAGAGGCTTCAAAACTCTTAACCCAGCAACCTAGTAGTACCAACCCTGATGTACCTAATGGACCTCTAATTTCAAGTTTGAATTCAGATGTGCCTCACCAACGCCCAAGTGTAGTAGTCTCACCACAGACAACAACCTCTGTTATACAGGGGCATCAGATCATAGCAGTTCCACACTCAGGACCTCGTGGATCCCCAGCTACTCTGTCATCTGAAGTACGGTCAACTAATGGCACGGCAGAATGCAAAACTGTAAAGAGGCCAGCAGAGGATAATGACAGGGAAACTGTTCCAGGAATCCCCAATAAAGTAGGAGTTAGAATTGTTACAATAAGTGACCCTAACAAAGCTGGCTGTAGTGCAACTATGGTAGCTGTGCCAGCTGGAGCAGATCCAAGTACTGTAGCAAAAGTAGCAATAGAAAGTGCTGTTCAGCAAAAGCAGCAACAACAACAGCAACAGCATGCAACATCATACATACAAAACATGGTCACACAGGTAGGTTCTTGGCAGTCTTCATTTTCTAGCTATTAAATTTAATTTTCACATATGCGTATGTATGTGGGGATATAAAGGTTCAGTGCTTACAATATTTTGTTCAACAGCTTTAAAATGAGAACTATTTTGTAAATCCCACAAGTCTATTATTGCTCATCATTTTCTAGACATTAGCTTGTATTTATAGAAATAAATAAGTTAGGATATAATTTGATTAGGCATAGAAGAACTGTTTTTACTGTTTTTACTTTTATTTCTTCAATGTTTTATTTCAAAAGCTGAGATGCTTTCCTACATTTTACAGTTTTAAATGTTTGTGTTTCTGAGTTCCTGTTCCTTTTAGATTTCAAGCTGCCTTTTGCATCTTATTGCCTTTATTTGCAATAGCTGTCTTTTGTATACATCATGTATACTTAACATATGCTTTATGCAGTATTGTATGTAAAAACATATCAAGAAACATGTAACCAGCTGTTGAATTTTGAATGATTTCTGCAGAGATTGTTTCAGTCTTGCAGGTTTATTTCAATAGACAAGCCATTGAAGTATTTAATTAATGAGATGTATTCTTTTTCATCACTAGATCTGTTCATTAGTTCTGAAAGTATATTCTTAGTACTGTATCTTGTTAACAATGTTACTTCATACATGTGACAAAAGATATTAATACTGCATCAACAATGGTATGAGAAGACTCAGACTAATAACATTGCTGACCTTTTTGCTTTTTAAGATACACATTCTAATTAAATTTATCTAATTATTCTAGATAAATTTGTGCTTTTTAAAATTCGGATAAATTTAAAGCAGTTTTCCTTGCTTCACAACAGAGGGAATCCCATATTATTAAATTAACTATTTATATTTATCCTGAAAGTTAGGCTTACAAAAAATATAAACTTCAATCACTTTAAAATTTCACAAAAGAAAAAGAAAGTTGCACAAAGGAAACAGACAGTTATTCTTTATTCTCAAGAGCCTAAGGCCTGCCCAAATCACTGCCCAAGAAAAATATAACATTCAGTTTTGGTCGCCACGATGCAAAAAGGATGTTGAGACTCTAGAAAGAGTACAGAGAAGAGCAACAAAGATGATTAGGGGACTGGTGGCTAAAACATATGAAGAACGGCTGCAGGAACTAGGTATGTCTAGTTTAATGAAAAGAAGGATTAGGGGAGACATGATAGCAGTGTTCCAATATCTCAGGGGTTGCCACAAAGAAGAGGGAGTCAAACTATTCTCCAAAGCACCTGAGGGTAGAACAAGAAGCAATGGGTGGAAACTAATCAAGGAGAGAAGCAACTTAGAACTAAGGAGAAATTTCCTGACAGTTAGAACAATTAATCCGTGGAACAGCTTGCCTCCAGAAGTTGTGAATGCTCCAACACTGGAAGTTTTTAAGAAGATGTTGGATAACCATTTGTCTGAAGTGGTGTAGGGTTTCCTGCCTAAGCAGGGGGTTGGACTAGAAGACCTCCAAGGTACCTTCGAACTCTGTTATTCTATTCTATTCTATAACTAAGCATCAATCAGGACAAGGAGTCCACTTGCATATACACTTTGGACATATTATAATAATATTTCTTTGTTTCTTTATAATCGCTTTAAAAAAAACCTTTGTTCTCAGTCTGGCTGTGCATGATTCATTCAATCTGAACCTCCATAGAGGGTGGTTGCAAATCGACCACAGAGATCCTAGAAGAAATGCATTATGTGGCTCTCTTCTAGTCAGGTATGGGCTGGGATGAAAGTTACATTGCTCACACTTCTGGATAATCTTCAACAATTTTAGACCTTTCTGCAATGTTGATATTGTTGACCATTATATCCTGTAAACTGCCCTACAAAGATTGAAAGTTGGGATAGTTTTTATCGTGATTCAGCTTCTATGTAGATGGAACATTCTAACTGATCATTAGGGCATCATCCCTTGGTTTCTCTACTGTGGGTTGCCATAAGACCTATTTCATTTCTACATGAAAAGTTGTTGTATACAGATGACAGGCCATTATTTATTACCCTCAGCTGAGCTGGCGATGTGGAAGTCTTGAACAGTTATCTGAACATGGATTAGAAGTCCATGCTGCATGACCATCTATGCAGAGATGAAACCACAGCAAGAAAAATGTATAATTTGTTAATAAATGATTGGACAATCTGAAATGTTGGTCTAGTAGTTACATCTGATGAGGTTGTACTTGTCTGGTGTGAGAAGCCTTCATAAAACAGAGGGTCCTGCTTAAACAGCATGATCAGAGGACCTTTTGCTCAACTTGGCTGATGCTTCAGTTATAACCCTATCTGAACTGGATTTATTTAGTGTATTGCATATCATACATGGACCATATACATTAACATTTCACCTAGATTAGTAAAACACAATAAAATATAAACGTTAAAAAGATAGATATATATATTCAAATATCAATGTTTAGGCAATATAACCATTGAAATGCAATGAATGAACTGAACTAGGATGATCAGGTGACAGTAACTCACTTCCCAAGTACCACTTGGCTGCAGTTCACGCAGAATGTGGAAGCCAGATTCCTGGCAAGACCTCCCCACCACGGTAGAAAAATGTCAATATTGAGCTTGCTGCACTGGTTGTCAGGCTTCTGGGCTCAATTCTAAGTGCTGCTTGTCTCCAATAAATATATATGGTTTAATACCAGATTATATTGGGCATCACCTCATCAGAATGACTGCTCATCCAACCAAATATCAGGTACAGGTGAAATCATGGAAAGGTCTCTTCCTATGATTATCCTCAAGCTTTAGAACATCAACGGCCCTTCCCCCCTTTCAAAACTGATGTGTCATATTATTCCACTATATATTTGGTTTTGAATTACGCTGCATGACCATTATTGTTAGGGTTATTTTGTGCCTTTTTATTCCTTTTGTTTCATGCTTGTTTTTATTTATTTATTTATTTATTTATTTAGGATTCTTATATGCCGCCCTACTCCCTGGGGACTTTATAGTTCTTGAAAACTGGTCAGGAACTTTTCAGATTAACGCAGTTGAAATATATTGTTAAATTAATAAGCACATTTATTGGTTTAAAATTTACTGGTAAAATTTTTTTAGTTGTTCCAACCATATAGGAAATGGTGAAATTTCTTCAATAGAACAAGATAATTTGGATGCCACACAACTAGATGCTGCCAAAGGTGAACAAGGGGAAAGATTTTCCAATGGACCTGTTTTTAGTCTGTCAGCATCCCAGTGATTTTAATTGCAGGGATTTGGGCACCATCTTACTTTTTGAGTATTAGTGATTTAAGTGGAATTTGACAAGAATTCCTTTATATTATGGACGATATATTTTATTGCTATTATCATGAACAATCATAATATCCTTTCAAGATTTGGATATTTTGTTCCTGTAAATTGTGTAATTACAGTATTACAATTTTTATTTAAAAATTAAAAGATTCATTACCAAATTTTTATTATTAGTAAGAAAAGTAATTTACCATATAATGTAGGATTTGAAATGTACAAAGAAATATCAGAAAGTAAGAAAATGGGAACCTATCAATATTGATATCTTCATAGTTGCTAGTCAGTCTTCTAAACTATTATGTTAAGTGGTTGAACTATATTAAAAATAAACTGATCATTCCAAGCAAGATACATTTGCTAAGCTATTATTAAATAGCAGGTTTATTTCTGAACATCGTGCTTCAAGAACCATCAGATTTCTTTAAAAATTGTCTGAATACCAGCTCTTTCTACAGCAAATTATTTTAGGCTTTGCAGCCAGTACCTGCATAGTACATGCTTCTGTATAAAAAAAATTCAAATAGAAATTATATCACTTAAAATCCTAAACAATACAATTCTATAATGAATGTGGAATGAGATTTTAGAACATGCTCCTAGATTTTATAAATATGCAATTACAAATAACTTCACTTTTATTTGTTACAGTAGCTAATTAATATTTAACTCTTATTCTGGAAACATAAAAGGGAAAATTGATATAAAGCAATCTATTGTTTCTTTATTTAATTCTAATTTAATTCAAACCGACAATTTAAATTGCTTTGATTTTGATTAATTATCATTATGAAAGGCAGCTTGCATATTTCTTCCTAACATCCTAAAATGCACAATTTCAAAGAAAGAGGTTACATGTGAATTCTTTGCTTGCATAAATTGATGGTCTCTCTGATATACACTAGGATCTCAGAAAACTCTAAAATTAGGAGTTTTGTGACAGGTGTATACAACTTTTCTGTAGGAAAGTCAGTGTTAAATGTTTCTTCAGCAAAGAAGATAATTGTGTAAAATAAGAACATTCTGTTCTGACACAGATCCTCTACTCATCAAGCCCAGGATCTGATAATTATTTGTGAGAGAGGAGATCACCCTGAACTAAAAGCTAGATAATCTTAAAACCAAGCACTATTTATGGAGTATTGAAGATTGATTGTTAGAGATTTTCCTATTTACTTTTACTGCATCTAACATTCTTTTTTGTATGATTGTGGATAACCTTTGCTGCATATGATAGTTTGAGACATGAAAAAGATGTTATGCAATGAGAAATTCCTTCATATTTTTGTATTAATTCCCCAAATTGATTGGTTTTCTAACTTTTTGGAATGGAAACAGAAATTGCCAGTAAAGTGGTTTAAGTTAAATTATTCTTTAAGTTGATTGAAAACTGATTTCCTGGAGAGAATCTAAAACTCTTTTCTGTTAAATGAATGTTTATGATGTTATAAGATGCTTTCTTTAATCTACCCCCAACTCTATAGAAAATGAATGTGAAGGAGAATGATATGCAGAGGAACATATCCAGAAAAGAAAAGTTACTGAGAAAAAAACAGCTAGTAATTTCCTATGTGAAAGAGTAAATGTGTTGTTGGGGTCTATGGAGAGGTTACCTATGGATCTGGGAGTTCAAAATATGTGGTAAAACAAAGAAAAACTGCTTCTAGACACAGGACTAACACTCCATTTATTTTATCCTGAGGCTTTCCATCTTTAAGGAATTATGTACAGAGTTGAAACAATGGTAGAATTTAAATAATAATTATTTCTTTTTCAAAATAAAGGAGCTAATTGCCTCAGGTATCTTTTTTAAATTCCAAATGTTTGAAGATATTTTCAATGGCTAAAATCTCTCTGCAGATGCTCTTACTTGTGGTCGCACATTTTAGATTTTTTTTTAAAAAAAAATTCTTAGTGTAAGCTGTGCTCGTCTCAGCTGATCAACTGAGTGCAACATCTAAGAAGTAGATTTGGAGAGAATATCTAGATACAGTTTTATTACTTATGCTATAATTTCAGTGATCATTTCAGTATCTAGTAAACCATAACTTTTTCTTTTAAAAAGCTTTCTTTAAATAACAGACAATTTTGGAAGGATAAACTCAGATAAATGTTCGTGAGCCATACTGGAAGAAAGAATATGTGTTAGTTCATATCTTCTATTTGTAAATTTATTTTTAAATTATGAATCTTACGTCACAGCTGAAATGAAGGTTGTAGAAATGATGTGATACTATATCTAATGTTCATTTACCTCAAATCACTTATACAATTGTCTGATAAAAATCATATAAAGATTTTCTGTCTCAAGAAAATCAGTACAGCATATTATTTTCCACTGTGAAGCAGAAAAACCACAAGTGGAAAAGAATCTACCGTATTTTTCGGAGTATAAGATGCACCGGAGTATAAGATGCACCTTAGTTTTGGGGGAGGAAAACAAGGAAAAAAGGCCTCTGCCTCCAAGCAATTTAGCAAACAGCACAGATGATATACACTGTTTGCTGTGTATTTCTGTGCATGTGTGCCTGACCCATAGAAATAGCAAAGAATTGGAGAAATGTACATTATGCCAGAAAGTTTTCTTAAATGCAGTCACACTAACTCCTCCCAATTATTTAAATAC
The DNA here is from genome assembly GCA_023053685.1 of Diadophis punctatus similis. Lineage (NCBI taxonomy): Eukaryota > Metazoa > Chordata > Lepidosauria > Squamata > Dipsadidae > Diadophis > Diadophis punctatus. Next base: position 53,926,982 of record JALIGW010000004.1, on the reverse strand, counting down.
ATCTACTCCAAGGTAAGTCAGGATTTAACTCGAATACTAAACAGGACACTGTTACATTTCAGACTATACTTGTACAGAGCTGTTAAAATTAATTAAAATTTCTGGAAATATACATTATTCTCTATTATTTAAAAGAAGATACAATAGCACTGGGCCTCTTCAGAGCAAGCATTTATTTTAAAAAGCTTCTTTATTTTGTTAAGTTGTCTAGAACAGGGGTCTCCAACCTTGGCAACTTTAAGAGTTGTGGACTTCAACTCCCAGAATTCCACAGCCAGCAAAGCAAATAATAAAGCAGTCAGCAAAGCAAATAATAAAGCAGTCTTTAAAAAATAAGTCTAATAATCTGAACATTCTACAGACATTTATAGTTATTCACTTACCCCCTTGCATCCAGTTCAGCAGAAAATAAAAATCTGTGTGTCTCTCCCAGCTATTTGCCTCTTTGCAGCTAGTTTCAGTTTCATTTTAGCACATGGCAAATCAGCTGGGGGTTGGGAAGCTGCTAAGGACTTGTTTATCTTAACAGGCTCTTCCCTGTTTGCTGCAAGCAAGTAAATTGCTGGAAGACAGAGGCCAAAGGGTGGGGGTGGCTGGGTGGGTGGGGCTACATTCGGTGTATAAGACGCACCCAAGTTTTCACCCTCTTTTGGGGGGTAAAAAGGTGTGTCTTATACTCCAAAAATACGGTAACTATATTTTCAAGAGTTGTCAATATAATTACTTCTAGTGTCTGTAAATGGTTAAACTCTTCTTCCATTAACTTCTCAGCTCCAGTGGAAAGTGGAGTGCTATAAATACTTCAACAGGATTATTTTGTGCAAATTTTTTCTCTGCTTTCCATCTTTCATTCATATAACCTCCTGGTTTTAAGCAAGTTGATGAACATAAAATGTAATAGTCTGTCAAGTAGCAGTGAAAGAAGTAATAGACCATCTCAGTAGAAGTTTACAGTTTGTTTTATAGAAGTGAAAGTTTGTGAACTGTTTAGAATTATAAGTAATCCTGTAGTACAGTGTGCTCAGGATTTCATCTAAGACTAATTGAAGAGATTCTGGTTAAACAATGTTAAAAACAAATGTATGGCATGTATTTTTAAATATACAGGTAATAATGTATTTATTGTAGAGTTATGTAAAGTTCTAGGACAGATTATTCAGGTTTCTTAACAGTAAATTGAATCGGATATCCTAGTAAATGAGATGACAAGTGCAGCTTTGAGAAAATAATCCCTATTAAAAACAATAACTTGGTTGCAACAATTTGAATCTGCTGTTCAAAAGCTTATGGAAGTGAATTCTGCTTTAGTCAAAATAAATATTTGTAGACCTCACCTCAAAAAAGGCATTGTCAATGGTTATAAAACTGGGAAGACTGTAGAAACATTGCTAATAACCATGGCCTCCTTCAATAACATTGTTACTCTTCCCAAGAATGTCTTTCAACAGAATTTATCCCAAGAATAAGGTATAAAATAGTCAAGAAGGACAGAAAGAATGGCAAATGAAATGCAGACAATGATTTCAATATTCATGAGTCCACCAAATGGAAAATACTGAACAAGACTAGTGTGCATGGGATAGTGTCAAGTAGGAAACCACTGCTTTCCAGAAACTACATGGTTGCTGTCATATTTGCTAAATATCATCTGGATGATCCAGCAGTCTATTGGAACCATGTTCAAAGAACACATATAAAAGTGGAAGTCTTTAGTATTAACAAGAAATGTGCTTGGAGAAAACAAAACACCACATTCCAACAAAAGAATTTCATATTGTGAAACACTGGGAGTATCATGGAGCTGCCTTTCAATCACAGGACCTAGATAGTTCACAATCATAGTGGAACAGTGGGTTCTGAATTACAACAACAATTTTGTAGGAGAATGTAAAGTTGTCTGTCAGTGAGCTCAAGCTTAAATGAATGCTGGTCATGCCATAAAACAGTAATAAATCACAATGACAAGCAGAACTTTACATTTTAGAATAGCTAAGTTGAAGCCCTTAATCAATTGAAATGTTGAAGTGAGCAATTCATTCAAGACAGTCCTTGAATATAACCAAGCTATAACACTTCTGTAGGGGGAATAGGCCAAGCTGGTGTGTAGTATTGATTGACAAGTACAGGAAGCATTTGGTTGAAATCATATTGTTAAAAAGTTGCATTAAAACTTGACATGCTTTGTTCAACAAAGAGACAGGTTGTTGCCTCAGTGTGTCCAATTAAAACATTATTCAGTGCATGGTTTCTTTAATCTTTTGATCAATGAAACTCAGGTCATGTTGCAGGTCACGATACTACAGAGTTACAGATAGTTTAGAGGTTTACAAGCATTCATTGGTCATTGTTTGGATTGAAGCTTCCAGACAAGTTTAAAGTTCTTGATTAGAACCTGTATGAATTATTGGAATGATTTTTTAAAACTCAGCTTTCATTTATTTTATTTGTTAGGAGTTTGTATCCACCTCATTTTCTTTTTTAAAAAAGTATATTCTCTGTTTAAAAAATCAGTTTGTTTTTCTATTGAATTGCTGAATTGCTTATATGTTATGTTAAAGTGGAAATAATTCTGAAGTGATTTATCCTGGTCTTTTTACATCTCAAAAACCTGGCATTTTAACAGGGGTGTATAGACTTTCTATATTCACTGTAATTCTTCTATAACATTTATAGTATGTCTATTAAAATTTCCTTATATAAGGAAAACATTCACAGGATAAAAATACGTTTAAGTAACTTGTAAATTAATACATCTGTAAGAGTTTAATGTGAAGACATACTCCTACATGTTGCTCTTTGTGCAGAAATATTTTGGGATATTTGAGTACAATAAGTAAGAAAAAAACAATGCAGATTTTGAAGAATGCATTTGTAAAAGTGGTATCCATTCCTAATGTAATCCATTTCATTCTTTTTCCACATTGTATAACTTATTGGTTGCTGTGCATTTGTGTTCTGTAGTCAGTTTTTATTCTAAAACCTGTCTCATGACAATATTGATAATTCCCAATTAGTATTTATTTATTTATTTGGCTTTCTTATATGCCGCCCAACTCCCGAAGGACTCAGGGCGGCGTACAGCATAGGAAAATACAAGAAACCAATAAACAAAATTTAAAAACATAATATAAAAATTAAAAATGCAATATAAAAACAACCATGCAACAACCAAGCATACCCGGGGGAGAGTTCAGTTGGAGTTAAGCTCTGCCCCCAGAGCTTTAGTTTGTACATTAGTTTGTCTAATTTTTGTTCTCTAAAGTAGTGGAAACTGAATAGTTTCCAGGTAGTAGTCAGGAAATTAATACAGGAAAACAATTTGACCCATGTTCCACACAAGTTTGCAGTTTCATGGGTAGGGAATTTCATTCATTCTGATGACAATGTACAACTGATTCTGTGGACTCATTCCTTTAAATTTTGTGAGATGTTCTGGATTTGCTGCATAATCTGGTGAAACAGGTAAGGTGGACTCTACACAAAACCTGTTTTTTATCAGCTTCTGTTAGATCACCAATTTTTTATTTATTTATTTATTCATAAATTTATAGGCCACCCATCTTGCCTCAAAGTAATTTGAGGTAAATACAGCCTTATGTAGAAAAAGTGAATCGGACCTTGCCTCAGTAATGTGTGACTGATTATTTACATACTGGGTTACTGTCGTATGTTGAAACATGTCCAGAAATGTCAAGTGGTTGTCTTCACATGTTTGAAATTCACTATCTGAATTGGTACATAAGTCTTGATGGGAAATACTTACCGTATTTATCCCAGCAATCATTTGATTAAGTTTAGTTTTAAACCAAAATGTTAACAAAATTTTGTTCTCTGATGCTATTTTATCATAGATGGAGGGAGGGAGGGATATATATAGATTGATTGATTGATAGATAGATAGATGATTGATAGATGTTTAAAATTTGTCTAGGGATCTTTTGATTATAATTATTTCATGAGTGATATTTTGTAAAGTAGGCTTTAAATCTGTTAAACAGTTAAATCTAAATTACAAATAGTATTTAATCTGAAGTTATATGATTTGTAAATGATGTATTTATAGTAACTCAGAAGCTGTAAAATCATTTAATATTATGTTCCAGTTGGATATAAGTTATCATGACTCTCTTCCTTTTTATTCTTTTTGTTGTTAATATTATGGCTAATTTCTATCTATAAGCCACCTTCAAGATCTTTGTATGAACCTTTTCTTTGTTCTAGACCTCTTTTTCAAGATGAGAAGCCAATATGTAAACTGAAAACTAGGACAACCAAGAAGAATATAAAATGACTAGCTAAATACCCGTGCTTCGCTATGAAACTATGTGATGGGGCTTGATAAATTGACACTTAAAGCTTTAAAATTAATGAGTAGTTAAAAAAGGGACTGTGTTATTTTGTTAGAGATGGTAAGCTAAGTTTCTGTTACAGATGAAGACATTATTTGCATAGCATAGACTTTCAATTCGTCCCTCAGATGAATTGCTCAGGACCTCCCTGTAAACAACATTCCTGGTTTTGCTCTCTGGCTGGAGGATGACCAGGCTGGCAGGTGAACTGACTCTGGAGCATGCCACATAGAACTGGCCATGGGAGAAACAAGCAGCTTCCCTTACTTGTGTTTTCCTAATCACATCTGTAAATCTTTTCCTGTGTTTTTGCCTCTTTTCCCTTTAACTGCTGTTACAGTAGAAGGAACAGATTTGTCTGAACTGAAGAGGAAAATAAGGGGGGGGATCTGTGTCTGCCTACCAACATCCATTGGTATTCATCTGGCTAGGATCCTGTTAGTGTGTGAGAGAGTTGAGGGGTGTTTGGAAACTCAAACAGTATTTGCTGTGTGAGCAAGAAGGAGATAGGAAGGAGTCTGTGCATGGCTTAGCTCAATTGTTCTGTAGTAAAGCTGCTTGCTGCTGTGAAAGCAAAAGCGAAACTGAAACTCCTCTGCTTGTGTTTTGCATTTGGATCAGATTTCTTTTCAGGTGGGGAGAGTGGAGTAGAACTCCTTAGCATCAGAGCTTGTTAATAATAATATAAGAAATACTCATGCTCCGATGGTCATTTTGAAAAATCCTTTCTTAGTGAGCACCTAGAAGCAAGAGGAACATACGTGGCAAATTTCAAGTTTGTAGGCTTTATGGTTCTGGAGATTTCGTGATTAATGTGTGAGTGGTTTTCGCTTTTATATATATAGATTCTGGAAACTGATAATTGTCTTGATTTTTAAAATAAGTAAATGGAAGAAATTTCACAAAACTGTTCCTTTGTAGTATAGGTTTGGTTGCAAATAGCTGCCTATAAAGGGACATAACTTGCTTAAAGTTTAGAATTGGGAAGGCATTTGGCCAGTTATCTGTCAATTTCTTTTCATTTGGTATCTTGGGATTCAAAGTACATTTAGAACAGTATGATTTGCTTACAATTTTATTTGTAAAAAATATATAAAACAGGCATTTCTGAACTTTAAAACTGAATTAATTTTTTAGCCTGGCTTTCATCATGAAAGGTACCAGACAAATATCTTGTTTCTTGTTGGATACCAAATACTTATTGCTTGTTTGACATTTTTCAAGAACTGTGGAAGAAAGGTCAAACAGAAGTGATGATGTAAATTTCTAGAGTTAATTGACAATTCATCAGATGATATTACCTAGTTACTGTAGGTAATGAAATGTCTGCAAGAAAACAGTTAAGCTCAGAGAGCACCAAGGATCCCATAACAGGGAGAATGTATGAAAAAAGGTATATGTGTATGAGATAAGATGTCTCTGCCCCCTATAAGGGTTCTAATCTTTTTGGGGAAGCCCTAGACCCTATCCTTATTGAAAGTAAGGACAAGCAGAAGGTGATGCCCTCCATCTGCAGTCGGGTGGACCGCAGATTTTCCCCCTACTCCCAAAGACAGCCCTTTCGTACATCAGAATCCAGTTCACCTGTACCTCAGTTTCGGCGATCCTACCCTCAGGGCTTCGACCGTTCCTCTGACAGGCAATTCTTTCGGGACAGGGGCAGGTGTCAACCTCCAGCCAAGAGACCATTTCGTGGAGCCAGCAATAGGTCCTTTCGTCGTGGAAAGTGACTCCCAAGCCATCCCCATTGGCAGTTGGCTGTAAATGTTTGCATTTATACTCCTGTATAAAGTTGAACTGGGGGAAATCATCTGCTTTCATCTGACATGGTACCTCTCCCACATTTGTGAAAAACAGCTCTCTAACTAGCCCTCAAATTTTAAATATACATTCTCTAAAATGGTTTTCCTTACAGAGGCTGACTGAAGTTATTCTGATATTCATTACTGAATACTTGTTTTTATCATTTTCTGCTTAAAAGTATTTTTACTCTTTACTTAAAAATCTATTTACTTAAGATTAATAAAAGAAGTTTCTTTCCACAGATTTGCATACTTTATAAATGAGTAAAATTTCAGAGAAGTACAGGTAGTCCTCCACTTACATCATCCATTTAGTGACCGTTCAAAGTTACAATAGCACTGAAAAAGTGACTTATGGCTGTTTTTCACAGTTACAACTGTTACAGCATCCCCATGGTCATACATGATCAAAATTTAGATGCTTGGCAACTAACATGCATTTTTTACTGTTACAGTGTCCTGGGAGTCATGTGATCAACTTGACAAGCAAAGTCAATGGGGAAACCAGATTTATTTAACAAGCATGTTATTAACAACTGCAATGATTCACTTAACAACTGTGGCAAGAAAGGTTGTAAAAATGGGGCAAAATTCATTTAACTGTCTTCCTTAGCAATAGACATATTGGGCTCAATTGTCATAAGTTGAGGACTAGCTGGTTTCTAAATTTCAGGGAGTAATAAAGTCATTATTACTATTGGTTACTTGTCTCCTATTTTAACTATACTTTCAAGTAGTATCCAGAGAACAAGGAGGTGCTGGTAAGACTTCTCATATTGTGCAGATATAGTTGACTTGTAATCTCAGTGCCCAAGCGGTGTGATGTAGTCAGTAAACTAAACTTCACAAATCAGCCTTTCCTATTTCATGTTTCTTTCTCCCACTACTTTCCAGTTGCAGGGGTTTTATACTACTGGGAATATTGTTGTTTGCGCTAAAGTTATTTTTCAACTTTGTAGTGTATTAATGTAACTTGCAACCGTTTTTCTATGGGTTCTTAACAAAACATCTTTGAGTAGAAACCACGTTTTCATTCCTCTTCATGTCGTCACCCTTCCCCCCCCTTAAACCCAGATTTAAGCCATCCTGCTTAAATAATCTTGTGTGTGTGAAGATATATCCAAATTTAAACCCACTTTGTTGGAAATGCAAAAAAAGAGCAAGGTATCTCCTTTCACACATGGTGGTTGTGCCTGGAAGTGAAAAAATATTGGGAAAAAATACATAGTTGGCTACAAGAATTAGTAGGGTTACAAATAGAATACACCCCAGAAATTTTTCTTCTAGGGATATTTAAAGGGAAATATGATAAAAATTCTAAATATTTGATTTTACACATTATAATAGCAGCTAGGATCGCCTTTGCGCAATGTTGGAGAAATACAATCACACCCACCGAGAGTTTGATAATTTAAAAAATTGAATGCGCGAAGATGGACAAGTTAACAATAGAACTTAAAGGACAAAAAGATTTGGATTATTATGTAATATGGGAAAAGTGGTATGATTGGATTGAGAACAGAAGGATGAAGAGAAAATGTACAAAGAAGATGTAGAATTAGATAATATTGCAAGACAATGTACAAAATGTATCAAGATAAATGTAATGTATGTATAAGGCTGTAGATCTGCTTAAGAAATTACCGTGACATATAAAAAGAGAAAATTGCAATAAAGACATTTTTAAAAATAATAATAATAACCTTGTGTGGAAAGCAAATTGGCAACATCCAGGAAGCTCCAACTCATTGGATTTCAACTTGATTTGATTGAGCTTAGTGGCAGAAAGCAAATGCATAATTGCAAGAATTTAAGAACTGTTCTGTATATAAAGCTATGAAGCCCATAAACATAATGATCAGATCTGTAAATTGAATGTTCTTCTGAAGACCGTAATTCATACTAGGGAACCTTCAGTAATCTATTGATAGCCAGGCCAAGCTTTCATACTAAATTACGGCAGTTTAGTGCAAGAGGTTTACAAATTATATTTAGTCTTTTATATGTTGTGTTGTGTTGTATTATTATATTATATTATTTTATTATTATATTATTAGCATTTTATATACTGCTTTAGGAATTTTTTGTGACAATATGAATGTGTTGATAATGCAGACACTGTTTCCATGTAAGACAAGTGGGGTTGGGGATTGCTGCCATGTTAAAAACTTGTCATTAGGAAATGAAGAAAACTTTGGAAAGTTACATAAATAACAGAAAAGGGGTTTTAGCTTAACATTTTCATTGACCTGCTATTTTTAAGTATTCTTTATCATCCATTTGAAGTGCTTCAATAAGTATTTTATGTGGTTTTTCCACTACAGGGGATTGTCAGCAGTGTATGTGTTTTTGTGTATGTGTATACACCTGCACATACACACACATAATTAATGGGTTTAATAGCATGCATATTGATGTCAAATAATGATATAGCATGTTCTTAAGAGCTGCTATTTCAGGTTTTTTTTAACATATCTAACAGGCATTGAAAGGAGCCATAACTAATGCAGTAGCTTTGCTTTAAATTGCTTAGTGTGAAAAATATTGCTAAAATTATGCAGTATGTTTTAAATTGCCCAGTTGCTTTCTTTTTTCCGTAAAAAGCAGTTGCCATCTGGAAATCCTCCTTAAAACTGTGTCTAATTCTGTGTTGAGTAAAAATAGAGCAGATATAGTCTATTGAACAAATCTGTAAATAGCACATAGACCTTTTCTTGTATTTATTTTTTACTCTGTAAAGACAGTGTTTACAATCTACTTCTTGCTGAAATAAAACCATGGAAAGCTAATCATGATATAGACCTCTTTAATAATTAGTGGTTTACATATATGAAATTGTAAAACATTTACATTTTAAAGCAAAATCACTGGATGTTGGGAAAAGTATAAATTCGTTATATAAATAATCCTTATTTTAAAAACATTTTCTCACAGAGCACATCTGTAATACCGGTACCAACAATGCAAGTTCAAGGTCCACCTATCAGTTTGCCACCTTCTATATATACTGTATCAAGTCCACATGCAGAACAAATGAAAAAACCTGGTCAAAATTTCATGTGTCTTTGGCAATCCTGTAAAAAGTGAGTGTTTCCATAATCCTTGCTAAAGATTAGTTTTATATGATATGTTTATGTGATATGTTTTTGCTGACTGCATCAGTTTGAAATGCTTTGAAGCACTGACTGTACTTTATATACATGCTTGATTTTTTAGAGTTTTTGTTTGTTTGTTGTTGTTGTTTGATGCAGGAATCAGACTCGCATCTGAAAACATAGCAACCACCTAATGTGGGAATTCAAATATTCTCATTATCTCTGCAACATACAATTTTGTAGGCAGTTGGCCAGCTTACTTTGTTTATTGTCTAAAACCAAAAATCATGTCAAGTTGGCCAATAGACTATAAACAGTGTTGAATTGTTCCTGTCCATTAGCTGAAATAGCAAATCTTTATAGAGCCAATAATTTGTCCTTTTTAATTTTCTATCACTGAAATGTTTGGTGGTAGTTTGCTGAAGAGCACCCATATCCCTTTACCTATCACCACCCCAAAGCATCCCGATATTCATAGTTTTTCCTTAAAAGAAAGTGATACCCTTTGTACAATTTCTTTGAATAGCTCTTGCTTCGTATTTGTATTTCCATTTGGCTGTGAGTATTTGGAATCTTGTATAAGAATCCAGAAAAGCCGTGCAGAAACTGCCATTACATTTTTCAACTGTCTTACATTAAACACTTATTGTTACTGTTTTTGAAACTTTGGAATAATGTTAAATTTTTCATAGATGACATGAGTTTTGCCTTTCCAAATAAATGAATACATTATACATCATTCATACATTTAAATGTGCCATGTTTACAGATAATCATATAATTATTTGGGTATCACTGATCCTCAGGCATCTCTTCAGCACACAATCCAGTTCTTTTTTATTGGATCCCTCCATATTCTGCTCTATTTCTCAGAGTAGGTATTAAAGAATAATATAAATCAGATAGTGGATTTTCCCCCCAAGATTTATATTTCAGGTAATGGAGTGGTATCTCAGAGTCCAGAGAAATGGATATATTCTCCATTGTGGATATAGCATCCAGGAATGGGTTAACTCCGCCTGCTTGCTGATTGGACTGAGTCTGTCAAAGCTGTTTAGGACCCGCCTCTGTTGCTACCCTTGGCAGCGTTTTTGATTCAGTCGCTCAGCTAGGATGGTTGTGCCAACCATTCCTCCTGTTTTCAGATTGAGCATTCCTGGATTCTATATTCATCACATTTCCAATTCCAATTTGACAGCTGACTCCCTGACATCGGTTGAGTCGCTGGTGTGATTCCCCACATCAAGAGCTTCGGTTCAAGCTGATTGCTGCTACTGACAGCTAGCAGAGCTGTCCGATCTATCGGTGCTGTCATTACCATATATATTCGGGACTTATTTCTATTGAATGACTGGATTGCTAGTAGAGCTTCGCGCTCCTGTATTATGACAGCTGGGGAGAGGGAAAATTCCCTCTTGTTGGTGGAGCAGTATTTAGGTGTCACCTGTAAAGCCGCCATTATCTGAGCAGCCAGCCTGTCACAGGAATTCCTGTCAGTCGCGGGCTCTTGTTTCTGGGCTGTTGTGGGCAGCTCGCTAGCTAAATTGAGTCTCTCCTGTGAATATTTAAGCACTAAACTGCTGCCTGTCAGTTTGTTGATTGTCTTTCTCTAGCGGAGCTTCGCGCTCCCCTGAGCCGAGAGGGAATAGGTACTTCGGTCCTGTTCCTCATTGAGGAGTTTTTGCGCTCCCGAACGCCGCAGCAAGCTCGTCATTTTCAACCATCATCGCAGCGGCTCTCTGGCAAGGAGCCAAGCAAGGATTGGAGCCCTTTTAAGTGCCAATCTGTTTGTTCTGGCTCATAAACGCTGCAGATTAAGCCACGCTTCCAAAAAAAGGAAGGCATAGGCTGCCAGTAGTAAACTGCCCCTTTGATTCACAATGGAGCTTAATTCTCCCACTTTAAACGGCACCCTGATTTCCTCGGCAGTCTCTCTCTCTCTCTCTTTGATCAATAGCAGCCAGCAGAGAGACAGACAGACAGACAGACAGACATTGTTACATCGTCTGGAGCAGGCTATTAACAGCGAAGCCAATTGCCTCTCTCTTTTAGTGTCAGAAGCTGCTATTTGTCAAGGTTCCAACTAACATCTAAACATAAATCCGAGTCCAAGGCAAAAGTCTCCTCAAAGTTCCAATTTATTCCTAGAGCCATCTTGGTACATCGGTGGAAACCCGAATCTGGTTTCCCCAGAGCTTCTCTTCCAGTTTAAAGTTCATTCCCACACCCACAAGTTCATCACATGGACCACTAATCTTCTGCCACCAGGTCCGTACACTTCCACCTTCTTCCGGGCGATTTCTGGAGAAAGGATGACCTTGAAATTCTAAAAGGAATTTATTTTGACTATCTCTACCTCCTCATGCCACCGCCCCTCTAAACTTCCCACAGCAAGATACATTCCAAAATAATATAGCATATTGTGGCAGGCCAAGATCTCCAATCAATCTGGCTTCGGCCTGACACTATTACTGACTAAGCTCTCTGACAGTACCTAATCCAAGATGGTGGATTGGGCTTCATCTAAAGCCTCCAAGCATTCAAGAAAGGGCAGTTCTAACCAGCCCACTGACACTCCTCCCACAAAAGGGTCTAAGCTTTCCAAACAGCAGTCAGGTTCTCATAAAGAATCCAAGGCAGCTCAAAAAGATGAAAGGTGAAGACACAAAGTATTAGACAATCCCTGTGACAGGGCAGTCAGTACAGTACATTTATTGAATAGCCCGAAGGCCTTTTCAAAAAAAAGAAAAACAGAACAAACAGGTACAGAAACAACCGTACAAAAATATATATGGTACATGACATCAAAATTCAACGATATCAAAATTCAATAACTAAATTTCTAAAACTAGATAATCCAAATAAAATATATCGTCTCTAGCTTAGCTCATCTTTCTTACAATCAATGAAATTCTTTTCAATGTAGCTGGCTCGTATTGCTGTCATCCTATTAAGATAGCGAGTGATAGCCCTTACCAGGGGAGGGGAGTCTGCCTTCAATAGAAATGTTAATTTATGCCTTACATTCCAATGGGAAAATTTATTTATAATTGGGGACAGATATTGTTTTCTTACTTCCTCATACATCCTACATTCAAATATTATATGCGCCGTATCCTCAACAACGTTTGCCCCACATATACATGTTCTTTCGTCATACGGGATTTTCCGATACCGGCCGAATGTAACGTTAGTATCTAAAAGTTCAAATCTAAACTTGACAAATAATTCTCTCTCCACTGATGGCATTTCTAGGAGTAAATATTTTTCCAGGGTGAAAGTTGTTTTAACTGCTGTCAGAAGCTTAAGGGAATGATTAGTTGAAAAAGTTGCCATGTCTATTTGCCCATGTATATCTTTAATCCGTTGTTTAACTTGCTTCAATGTATCGCACAACGGAAACCCTATGCCATATCGATTCAATATATCTGACAACCGAGTTAACCAAAAATACCTTTGAGGGTTTAAGATCTGCTGTTCCTCTAGGCAGATTTTAGGAAGTCTACTGGCTTCCATCTGAGTCATTTTTAGCCAGTAGGCTACCGCCCTAGTGATTGTATAGGTATACAGTGAAAAATGTCCCAATTCAGCTCTGACAGCTCTGACAGGAAGTGGAATTATTTACCCCCAGCATCCTCCTTAACAAATTATTTTGAGTTCTCTCCAATATGGGGGCCTCTGAAAGACCCCAGATTTCAGCACCATAGAGCATAATCGGAACAAGTTTAGCCTGAAAGACTTTACGAATTGGTAAAATCGAGGTTGGTTGGATACGTTTACTTAATTTAGATACAAGGCTTGCCCCAGCTCTGACCTTTTGAGAGAGGTATTGATGGTGTAGAGTCCAACCACCTGCACTGGAAAAAACAATTCCAAGATAGTATATTGAGTAACTTGTTCAATCTTTGAATCATTAATATGCCAGTTATGCGTTTTATTCTTATTGCCAAAGACTAAAACTTTTGATTTAGCTAGACAGGGCAGTCAACCAGCTAATCCATAGTGAGGGCATGATAACAGAATCTGCTGCCTAAACCCGGGTCACTCCTCCTGAGATAACCCATGATGCCCAGCCACCACTGTTCCCTCTAAGCTGCGCGGCTGCGCAGGCAACAACAAACCTCCGTGCAGCACTTTTCAAGTGCGGGGCAGTTGTGATGGCGAACACATGCCTCCCTTTGTTTCTTTGCTAATTTTGTTCTTTCTCGGCTGCCGTAAAAGGATGGGTAGTGGGCTCTCAAGATGGCTGTTGGGACGGTCTGCTAAGTTGTAAGAAGCGAGCGAGCAGCCTCAAAAAGCAAGGGGAGGCAGGCTCAGGCAGCCCTTTTCTCTCCCCCCGCCTCATTAGCTGATGATCCCTTTCCAAGGTAACAAAGGTTGACCCCCCCCTTCCCCCCAGGTGCTTATTTTAAAGCGAGAAGCTGCCTTTTGTGCTTTTTAAGGCAAGCTGGAAGGGCTTCTGCAGTGTTATATTCGACCTCCCTTTGTGCATTCTCGCCTTTGCGGATGGGAAGAGGTTTTACGCAAACTTCTGTTCGGAAATCTCCATCCGGTTCCTTTAATTGACTTCACAGTCATTGAGAAGGTTTTGAGGGGGGAGGGTTGAAGCTCTGATATTCTTGGATGGTCGTGGTTCTTTTTTTAATGCGTAAGTGAAGTGTTTGCAGCAGTGAATCATCTTTAGGCTTGACAAATGCACACTGTATTAAAAGCTGAGCTCAAAACCCATGAGTTGATCGAATTGCCAACGGTATTATTTTGGTTTATTTGGCTTAGGTGTCTGATTTCTGTTTCTTAAAAGGGTAATCCTTAAGCATTTGCAACAAGGTAACAGTGTGTTGTTAAGTCCATGCAGAGTAGTAGGGAGGAATTTCCTGGGAAATTTGCAAAGGACTTGTCTCTAAAATAAGGATTTTTTTTTTACATGGAGTTCAAATATATGCTCTGTGTGGCAAATGTAAACAATATATGGAATTTAAAACATTTTTTCTTAATTTGTGGTGAACATAATTTTACAACATTTTATACAGCCTATTTAATGGGTCATAGAGAGAGGAAAGTATATAACATTCCTTATTTTTCTCTGTGATCTTTGGAATGTTCCCATGCAGAATGTACAAGTCTATTAATTCTCTATGAAACTGATAATTCATTAACATACATCCCTCTCTGTGCTAGCTCCTAAGTGTGTACCTCCATTGTTTGCCAGATCCTGAAACCGTTGTGCCCAGAGATCATTATGTTTACATGAATTGTGAAACTAATATTCTGAATTTTTTCCACATACTTCAAATGTGAAGTTATTGTACTGATTGACTATAATAGTATTTGTGCAGTCAGAAGCAGGCCATTCGTGGACTTCATTCTCTTGAAACCTGCCTGCCAAATAGATATGACATATTTATGAAAATAATTATGGAATTACTATCCACTTGATTGTTTTCTTCAGAGCTTGCATCTGAAATAACCCTGATTACATTTCAAATAACACTGATTTCGTTGTTGTCTTGGGTGACATCTGTGAAAAAAATTCAGGTGCTCAGGCATGAAAATGTGCCGCTCAGACATTATACTTTTCCGCACACACCGAAAAGAAATTAGAGGGAACATTGCCTGCCACCATTGGATGAATTGATTCCCAACACTGAGGCAGAAGCATAGGGGAATATGCAGGCGGCACAGATACATCAGGACATTTCTCAAGCATCTGGCCAGGTCAGAGTTGCTTACTGCCACCTTTATGCCTACGACTGCTGGTCTCAGACCTCAGACTGAACCTGACAGTTCTCTCCCTAACTCAATGCAAGCTATTGTGGCAGAAACAATCAAACAGATTTTGGATGCTGGACTGCATACATCCCAACAGGTGTCTCCTAGGGGATCAATGATCTCAGATTCCCCAGCACAAGACTCATCTCATCACCTGTGGGGTGATGTGGTTACTTCAACATATCAGGACTCTCCGGGCTCCTCCCATGAGGACCGCTTGGTGTATTCCGAAGGGGAATTTCCCCAGGACTTAGAATTGTCTGAGGATGAGGGCATGCTTCCTGACCAACCACCATTTGTCAGGTTGTTTCAACCTCACCTATTTAGATCTCTTCTATTTAAAGCCCGGAATACAGCGGGACTAGGACCCTCTTCTACTGATTCTACGCCCGATGCTTCAGGTGCCTATCCAGATCCCCTGTTCTCTATTCAAACGGCTGAGGCGGAGACCGTTCCTTCTCCACAACTATTTATGGAGGTGATCAAGTCGCAACTATGTTCACCTACCTCGGGACCCAGTCCTTCCAACATGGAGAAGAGAATCTACAATGTGGCCCCGGAACTAGCCAAGGTCATCCAGTTACCAACTGTGGATGCCCCAGTGGCAGCGTTGAATTCGGCGCAGACAGTCCCAGGTGATCCAGTAGAGATCCTCTGTCCGGAGGACAGGCGCATGGAGCAATTGCTCCAAAAGGCCCACCAAGCAGCCGCGTGGGCCATAAGAGCGTCAACGACAGCGTCCTTTTTTAACAGGACCTCTTTAATATGGTTGAGGCAGATTCAGGAAAGGTCTTCGACGATAGACACCAGGCTGCAGCAAGACCTCAATAAAATCATTGCTGCCCTTCAACTATCAGCTAACGCTACTCTTAATGCAGCATGCTTCGCAGCCAAATCCATGGCTTCCACCATAGCATCCAGACGTCTCCTTTGGCTCAAAAATTGGCAAGCGGACCCTTGTCATAAGTGGCGCTTAGCGTCAACACCCTTTTCGGGCGACAAGCTTTTTGGGGAGGCTCTGGAACTGTAGCTCATGGAATCCAGGGACAAACGGAAAATACTTCCATCTTTTTTCAGACGTGTTGAGCAACGTCCATCCCCATATTTCTGTCGCCCTTACTTCTGACCTCAAGACTCAGGTGCGGGGTTCCAGCGCCCTCAGAGCTTTTATTCCCAAAGGCAGAGACAGAACAGACCTGATAGGGGCAGACCACTCAAGTCCCAACGGCCCTTTCGAGGGGGAGGAGGCCGTTCTTTCAGATGCCCTAAGTAAATGCATTCCCGAGCACCCCATCGGAGGCCAGCTGGCCTACTTTGCAGACCGATGGGATGAGTCCACCTCAGATGCTTGGGTCAGAGAGACAGTCCGTTCATGTCTCTCGCTAGAATTCCTCTCCACTCCCCCGAGGTTCTTTATCCGATGCCCTGTCTCCAAGGACGCTTCTAAGAGGATCCTCATGTAGACAGCTATCCAGCATTTGCTGGATATTCATGCCATCGAGGCCGTCCCTGAGGATCAACGTGGACAAGGATTTTATTCCATACTATTTGTGGTCCCTAAGTCCTCAGGGTCTGGAGAGCGATTCTAGACCTTAAACGACTCAACCGCTACATCTGTTACAAGCGGTTTAAAATGCATTCACTTAATTCCATTCTTGAGGGCGTTAGAGAGGGCGACTTCCTCACTTCTATCGACTTGACAGAGGCATATCTGCATGTGCCCATTTTTAATCCACATAGACAATTTCTCAGGTTCCAGTTCGTTGGACACCATTACCAGAATAGAGCCATGCCCTTTGGACTTTCCTCTGCTCCTCGGGCATTCACCAAATTGCTGGGCGCTTTGGCTGCCCATCTGCGGGCCATACCCATGCATGTCCAGTGCTATCTGGATGATATATTAATTCAGGCATTGTCTGCTCAACAGGCGCTGACGGACGTTAACACCACCATCCTGGTCTTGCGACACCACGGGTTCTCCATAAACTTGGAGAAAAGCCATCTTTCACCCACCACTCAATTGCTCCACTTGGGAGCCATAATAGACTCAGAGCAAGGATTAGTGTATCTGTTACCTGAGCGCCAGACTAGCATTAAGAACCTAGCACGCAAGGTCCAGAGGGAAAGAATAGTACCTTTAAACCAATTTTCCCGACTTCTGGGGAAGATGGTCTCCTCCTTTTCTAGTTAAACAGATTTTCTTCTCCCATTCAAACTTCTCTTTGCATAACTAGTGTAAGGACCTGCCCCAGCTGGTCCATCAGGAAAGTAAGATTCTTGAACCCATTAAGTTGAATCAAAATAATTTTTATTGAGAGAAAGTGAATGCAGAAAAGCAAGGTGGAATCTGAAAAGTCCCGTGCAAATCACAAAGCAAACCTTACGTTTCCCCAAACCCAACCCCCCTGACCAGTCCATGGGCAGCCAATGTGATGCCACAAGGTTGTTTTGAGAATGCTGAGGTGCTAGGCAGATAACAGTTCTCTCTCAGGCACAATGGCCTTGAAACCAGGCTGGAACCGGCTGGGAGGAAATCTGCTCCATCTCCGAAGACAATCCCCCTTCCTAATTCCCAAGCAGTTACAGCAAAAGCAAAAGCATGCAAAATGCCAGCAACCCCCCCCCTCCAACAGAATGGCAGGACATGATGGTGGATGTGACATGCTGCCCCTCTGAACAGTGACCTTAGTCCTGGAGAACAGAACAAAACAAACAGGGAAAGAGAAAACATAAAACAAGAGAAATGTCATTTGGATTTGTCAGGATACTGATTATGGAAGTGTTTGACGGGTTTAGGGGCTCTAACATGGTGATGGTCAACCCATTCATTTTCAGCTGTTGGGAAATCTTTCCAGACCACCAAGTACTAAAGGTTCCCCTATGCTTACAGAAATCTAGAATTTTCCGGATTTCAAAATGCTTCTTCTATCATTCTTCTATCATTCTTCTATCATTAAAGGCTCCAGGGTTGTGAAAGCTTAGTTCTAATGGGAGAAGTGACCTCAGGTTCAATAAGCTGCAGCGAAACATGGGGTGAACTTGTCGAAGGACAAGTCTAATTCTACAGTTATGGGGTTAATAACGCATTTGATTGGGAAGGACCCCACAAACTTGAGTGATGGTTATAGAGACTGCAGGAAGTGGGTGGAAAGGTCACCAATCTTAAACAGCTTGGGTTTCTCATGCTTCTTGTTGGCTTGCTTCTTATAAACCTCACGTGCATCTGCCAGAACTTTCTTCACCACCAACCACGTATTTTGCAGTTGGGAGACCCACTCTTTCAGTGACGCGACTGGGAGGTCATTGAGGGGCAATTCAGGCATAGAATTGAAGTTCTGTCCAGTAGCCACTCTAAAAGGAGTGAATCCTGTACTACTATGCACAGAATTATTATATGCCACTTCAGTAAAAGTCAACAAATCCATCCAGTTATCTTGCTGATAATTGATATAACACCTGAGATATTGTTCCAACACTGAATTCGCACATCCACACACCCCATTAGTTTGGGGGGGTGACTTGAGCTAAGCCCCTGGTCAGTCCCAAGTAGGTTAAGAAATGCCCTCCAAAACTTAGAGGTGAATGGCACCCCTCTGTTTGAGATTATACGTTGGGGTGTTCCATGTGGTCTGTAGACATGATGCAAAAATAGTATGATCAAACCCCGTGCTGAAGGAATCTTCTGACAGGACAAAATGTACTTCCTTAGAAAATAAATCAGTTACCACCCATATAACTGTCTTCATGAACTTTTCTGGAAGTTCAACAACATGGAGATCTCTCTCCAGGGTGCTGAAGGCTCTGCCACTATTTGGAGGAGTCCTGGGGTTTTCCCTTGCAGTCTTTAGCTGAGGTGCAGACAGAGCAACTTGCCACATAGGTTTCAATGTCCTTTTTCAGAGACAGACACCAAAACTGTCTGTCTCTTAATTAGATGCAAAGTCTTTACAAAGCCAAAGTGTCCAGTGACCTTGGAGTCATGGCTTTTCCCCAAGACCATCAGCCGCTGGTTCTCCATTGCATATAGTTTAGTTCCCACTCAGGCTAGTCCGGCCTGGAATGAACAAACATTCCCATGATCTTGAAACCATTTGCCGTCCTTCAGGGCGGCTTTAAGTGCGGCTGTCACCCCATGGACAAATTTATCATTTTTCTTTTGCTTGTGCTCGGGAGGTAACTTGGGCACCCAGTTGACTGGATGAGAGTAGAGTTTTGACTATTTCTGCTTTAGGGCAATTGTATTGACGCATTTGGGATAAAGCATCGGCTAGGAAGTTTTTTCCCCCTGGGAGGTAGCGTAATGTGAAATTGAAGAGTACTGCACTCATTGCACCTGCTTAGGAGATAGCCTCTGTGGGGTTTTTAGTGCCTCTTAAGTTCTTGTGGTCAGTCCATACTTCAAAAGGCACCTTACCTCCCTCAAGGAAATGCATTCAGGTTAGGCGTGCCAAACGCACCACATAAGCCTCCTTTTCCCATACCGCCCACCTTTGCTCAGTCGCTGACAGTTTTCTGGAAGTGTAAGCGCAGAGTTGCAGCTGGCCACTGTCATTTTTCTGTAATAACACAACCCCCATGGAGACATTGCTAGAGTCAGCCTGGATGACAAAAGGGATGGTTGGGTCGGGATATTTCAGAACCGCTCAACTGCAAACAACCCTTTGAGCTTCTCAAAAGCTGTCTGGCATTCTAAAATCCATTTAAGAGGCTGGCTGGGTTTAGTTTTAATCCTAAATCCATGTTGGGATTGCCTCTGGCTCTGCTGCGCACTTTTTGCATGGAGGGAGACAAAACTTTGAATCTCTCTCATTTCTCTGTCCGGGCTAAAAGTGTTTGGGCGCCTATGGGGTGCTTGGGAATGGAGCAAATTGCTCTGAAAACTTCAAGCGAAGGAAATGGAAGTAATCTGGGGAAAGTGGCCAGATAACTCTGAAGTGGCCGAGGAGTGGGTGGATCATGGGGGGCATCTTTCCTAAAACCCTAAGTGTGAGAATGAAAGAGGAACAAAAGAGAAAGCAAAGGAAGAGGGTGCCTTTGCCTTCTGCGGGTCACCTTCCTTGCCCAGATTCTGCTTCCCACCCACCCCGAATTCTTGAAGGGCTTCAGGAACGGAAGGGGGCAGGAAGGAGACAGAAGTAGCCAGGAAATAAAGAGGGCAATCCACAGTCACCCACAGATTGACAAGCCAGAGGGAGGGGTATGAGCGATTTGCTGCATCCTGCCCCACCGCTGGTGAGCCAGGGCCAGGGAATTCTTGACACTTCCTCAGGAATGCCAGGGAGGGGATGAAAAAAGGGCGCCGCAACAAAGATTTGGGATGTCGGGCGAGAGGGGCAGACGGAGATAATCCATTCCAATGCTCACTTTGTTTTGTTTAAGGGGATCCCTCGGGAGAGAGAATAATGGCTTGGGAAGGAAGCACCAGGTTCTACTGCAGCAGGATATACCAGTTGAATGTGTAGCATGTGTTGTGTCTCCTTTGCAGAAGGGAGGGGGGAAAGCCCTGTTCTGATCTGCGTGTAGTAGCATAGCGCTGGGTGCTGGGGGTGAGTGAAGAGAGAGAAAGCCTCTTGATTCCTGTGCATGTCTTTTCATTTTTCACTAAGTGTAAACATGTGTGTGTGATAGGGAGCAGAGCTCTTCCCATGGGAGAAGAGTGCAATTTGAAGGTTGTCAGCAAATACACACACAAATCAGCCAGTGAAAGATATGGCGATAGCTGCATATTTTCAGTGCAGTGAGAAGATGCCTCGTGTGAATTCTGCTTGCCGCTCACATCTGGGTGCCCCTCGCACTCTCCAATTTTGCTGCCTGCCTCTCCTTAAGCATGTGTGCTTCCTGGGAAGCCTATAGACTTGCACACACACTTGTTTGCCACTCATTGTGGGGAAGGGGGGCAAGGGGGGCTCACCTGAAGCCCGCTGTGAGGGTGTGAGAACCTGGACCTGATTTGTGGTGCATAAGGGTAGAAAATACAGAAATGTGTGTGTCTTGTGCATAGGCACACCTGCAGCCCCTTATGTTTTCTTCCTACCAGTAGTCGCTTATACCAGTAGCAAGAGAAAGGAGTGTGGCGGGAAAAGTTTGAAAGGATCCAGCGGTCTCCAGAGGGAGACCCCTCTTTTCGGCCTCAGATTTGGGGCTGGGCTAAAGAGACCAGGGAGAGCGAGCAATCACCCCACCCCAGGGGGGAATCTGGAGAAGCCTGGATCAAGTGGGGGGGGAAGCTTTGACCCCCTTTTTCTCCTTGGAGTCAAGGAGGATGGGGAACATGGAAGGGTGTTTCCAAAATGAGGAGGCGACAAAAGGCTCTTGAGCTTGCTCTAGGCCAGGGGTGTCAAACTCAAGGCCCGTGGGATGGATCCGGCCTGCAGGATGCTTAGATCTGGCCCATGGGATCGGCCTGGAAATATCAAAGGACCGGCCCGCAGTGCCTCGGTCAGCCAAAACGGGCCGTGGGGGGGGTGCACACGTTTTCGGACGGGAGAGTGCTTCAGGAAGCCGTGGAGGCCAAAAATGGGCCGCAGCAGGGCTGCCCGGGACCTCCGTGCAGCCCATTTTAGGCTGGGAGAGTGCTGCAGGAGGCTGTGAAGGCCGAAAATGGGCCACGGCAGCGCCACCCGGGGCTCCAGGAGGCCCATTTTCGGCCGGGAGAATGCTGCTGGAGGACTGGCTTGGACTGAATTACAATTATGTGGCCTCAAGTAAGTGCCTGATCTGGATAGAAAAGTAACATATCCTATGTTAATACTACAGTTTAATGCCAGATTTTACATACTGTAGGTCCATTTAATTTACAATCAACAATGTTTTCTGTATCTATATTCTGTATTCTATTCTGCATCTATAATTGACAGCCATTTCTTACTTACTTTATTGTCCTGGAAATTTACCTCTGCTCTTACAGTAGATCTTGTATTATCATGTTATTTATGCTATTGTATTTTTATTATTAGTTGAATAATAAAAATACAATAGCATAAATAGCTTTTCTGCCTGGAAAAGCAATTGACTGTTAAACCATGGGGTATAAATTTAGAAATAAAAAGTTTAGTGGGAATATGAAGAATAAGTAATAAATGTTTGCCAGTAATATCTGGTAGAAGAAATAGGAAAATGGTTATAGTAAAGAACTGTGGAAAGAAAGAACTGAAAAATGCATCTTGAGCCTGTGTCAAACGCCTACCATGGCCATGCCCACCCGGCCACGCCCACCATGCCTACACCTACCATTAACATACCGAACTCCAACCACCACCCCCGGCCCTCCGAGGTCAAACACATCCCTGATGCGGCCCTCAATGAAATCGAGTTTGACACCTCTGCTCTAGGCAGCCTCCCCTTACTGATTTCTGTCGGAACCGCCGTAAGAAAAACGGGACTTGCTTAACAAAAGAGCCTTTCATTATGCAACTTTCTCAGTCAAGTGCCCGGTTCTCTCCTCCAGCTCCTGCCCCGTGTACACCTTTTCTGCCCGCCATACAACAATCACACCTCCCTTTCATGCCTTTCCCTGAAGTGGAAGGGAGGCGATCGTAAAAATTATTTCAGGCATCCCAGGGCGAGCTGATCCAAGCTACTTTTCATTTCTAATGAGAGGAAAGAGGCAGACTTGGTGGGGGGAAGCTTCATCTCCCTCTGGGTGAAAAATGTTTATACAACTATCGCCAGCCTCCTCCTCTCCATCCCAATGTCTGCTTGCCCACAACCTCAATCAGGGCCAAGCTCTTGCCATGCCACTGCCTCCACCTGTCCTGCCAGGAGGGCAAAGAGCCCCTGCAAGGCCAGCAGCAGCATGGGCAGCTGCTTGGGGGCCAGTACGGTGCCTGCTGCAGCCAAGAAATGTCCCTGCAGCAGCTGGGCCAGCAGGCAAGATGGGTGGAGGACAAAGCGTGCCGAAAGCTTGGCCTGTTGCAGCCGCGGGCAAGTAGAGAGTGGGACGGAGAGGTGGGGCCAGTGGTAGCTGTGCTCCCTCTCCTGTCAGTCCCCATGCTCGCCTCCTCCTGCATGTCAAAAAGATAAGACCTCCCTGAAAATAAGTGCGAGTGCTTATTTTCAAGCCCAAAATAAAATAAAATAGGGTCTTATTTTTGGAAAAAAAAATGGTAGTTGCTTTCTGATTCAGGATTGCGCCCAGTCCAGCACCACTTGGACTTTTGGGGGGTCCATTTCAATGCCTTCGTATGAGTTGCAATAACTCAAATAGTCTATCATTCTCTGGTGAAATTCAAACTTGTAAAGTTTGGCATACAGTTTGATGGCCTGCAGTTTTCTGTGTCTATAGCCTACAGCCCTCACTAGTTTCATGTGCTCCACCTTTGTTTCGGTGTAGATTAAAATGTCGACTAGCTACACCAGTTCTCTCTTATACAGGTGTTGCTGTAAGACCTCATTTATTGGGTGCCCTGGAGGCCGAATGGGGGGACTTTAAACTGGAAGCATCCCAAAGAGCAGTTAAATGCAGTCTTCCACTCATCCCCCTCCCTAGTTCTCACACGATAGTAGGCTTCTCACAGGTCCAGTTTGGTGAATATTTTGCCCTTGACAAATCGGCTAGCATGCTTTCATCAGGGGCAGGGGTAGACGTTTTCTACACAAACAGCGTTTAACCCCTATAATCCACACACAGACGAAGCATCCCGTCCTTTTTGCAGAGCAGGACAGGAGCTGCCACCTAGGGTTGGGCCAGTTGAATGAATCCACAGGCAAGGTTTTTATCATTGAACAACTGTCTTAGGGTCATTGAATACAGTTTTGGCTTAGGCAATTTAGCCCCGGGAAGGATTTCTATAGCACAATCTGTCGGCATCTATGGAGTGAGTTCATCTGAACCCTTTTCGCTTAACATCTCTAATAGGTCCCGGTACTCTTTGGGGATAGTGGGGAGGCCCTTTTCTCATTCCTGCACTACTGCCCCAATCTCACGCCATGGGGAGGCTACCTTCCAGATTCCAACTTACGTTCCGGGGAGGCCGACTCATTCGGATTTTTAGCAGCTCCCTTCTCCAGTTAATGTAAGGATTCCACTTCTTTAGCTACGCCAGCCCTAATACCAGGGGTCATTCCATCCCTGGGGCCACTATGACGCTTAAAATTTCTACGTGAGCCCCCATCCACATTTCTATGGATTCGGTAACAAATGTCGCTGGGATGCCCCCTGCTACCGATCCATCTAGTTGGCAAAATGTGATGGGTACTTTCAGCCACCTCAATTTTTCAACCAGGGTTGGGTTAACCAGGCACCTGGTGCAGCCTGAGTCTAGTAGGGCCTGCAAATGTGGCTTTTAAACCTGAGGCTTGAAAATGTTGCTCTATGGGAAGTGTCATTGGTGTGACCGGACCACTTACCAGGGGGTCATCAGTGTCGGTCAACCCCTGGCTGTTGGCTGATGGGGCTGGAGTTCCCTCATCTTGTTTTGGCGATGTGGTGAACTCAACCTCCACTCCCTTCAGTGCTGTTTCCCTGGCGCACTGCGGGGCCTTGGTGGCTGCTCCACGGTAAATTTCTTCCATGGTCAAGTCGAGTGATACTTCTTGCATGCTTGATCATCATCTCCACCTGTTTGACCAGGATGTACCAGTCATGAAGCACAGGCTTTCCTCGAGACGCAGGTGTTGTACAGGTCATCGTTCAGCCAATCTTTGAAGCAACTGATAAGTCGTTAAGTTGGCATGCCAGGTCACAGAATTCCTCCGTGTACTCCACCACTCTGCAACCTTGATGCAGGGTTTTGATGCGGTCCCTCGCTTTGCGATTAGCTGGGTGTCTTTGAACTGCTGAGAATGTGCCATCATAAAGCAATCAAAGTTTCTCAGCTCTGGTCCATTCGTGTTGTGGAGGGTCACCAGCCAGTGAGTTGTGGCCCCCTCCAGTGCCAGGGTGATGATTCTCACGTTGGCACACTCGGTAGGGATCTCCTGCCCATATTCTTGCATATACAGTATGTCAGAACATGGGCCAGGAAGAATCCCAACGCTGGGGGTCTCCATTGAACTTCAGGCTAAGGGGTGGGGCCTTCTGGTGCTTTGCTTTGCCTGGACAGTTCCAACAGTTGAGGCAGCAGCCAGGGTTTCTGAAACACCCACTCTGGTATCTAGTGCTGGAGCTCTACCTTCTCTTGGGTTTGCCGGGACTCGCTAGTAGCAACTGTGGCATGTGCCTCACATGCCTTCAGGGTTTGGAAGGCATTCATCATGAACTGCATGTCTTGCTTCATTAGGTCAGCATGGTCAGGTTCTCCACCTTCCTCTACCTCATTCTCAAACTCTTTCAGCTCTAGTTGCCTTTCTTGCCTTGGCTACCTCGGGTGATGGTCACCCCTTTGGTTGTTCCTTTGCAGTCTTCCTTCTTTCCAACTCCAATGGACCACCTGGGTCTTGATGAGTCTCCCAGGCTCCCAACCTCCTCCGTACACTCGGAGAGTTCCAGCCCAGGCGGAGGTCTGGATGAGGCTTCCCCCCAACACTCAACTTCCTCCTGGTCGCTGCCTTGAGCTGACATCATATGCATGGTCTCCATGGTATGGTGGTGTGCCTCTCCAGTTTCACCAACTTTGCAGATTTGATGCGTATTGATGCTAATGTAAGGACCTGACCAAGCTTCTCTCTCAGGAAAGTAAGACTCTTGAATCCATTAAGTTGAATCAAAAGAACTCTTATTGAGAGAAAGTGATTGCAGGAAAGCAAGGTAGAATCTGAATAGTCCCACGTAAAGCGTGCTAGTTGTTTCCGGCTCTAGGGGCAGTGCTCATCTCTGTTTCTAAGCCGAAGACCCAGCGCTGTCCGAAGATGTCTCCGTGGTCATGTGGCCGGCATGACTAAATGCCGAAGGTGCACAGAGTGCTGTTACCTTCCCACCAAGCTGGGACAAGTAATGGGAGCTCACTCCATTACGCGGTGCTAGGGATTCAAACTGCTGACCTTCTGATTGACAAGCTCAGTGTCTTAGCCACTGAGCCGCTGCATCCCAACCCCCCTAACCAGTCCACCGGCAGCCAATGTGATGCCGCAAAGTTGTTTTGAGAACACTGAGGTGCTAGGCAGACAACAGTTCACCCTTAGGGCACAACGGCCTTGAAACCAGGCTGGAACTCGCTGGAAGGGAATCTGCTCCATCTCCGAAGACAATCCCTCCTCCCTAATTCCCAAGCAGTTAAAGCAAAAGCATGCGAAAATTCCAGCAAGCCTTCTCCCCCGCCCCCTTCCAACAGTGGAATACCCCCATCCAACAGGACACAATGATGGACCTGACAACTAGTCAGTGCTACAAGCTTTTCATGGTGATATGGGAAGTCTTTATAAGCTACTACCTAATAAAAATATATTAAATATTTCATTTCCATTTATTTATATAATTGTGTAAGGGCTGCCTTTCCCTTTATAGAAATCTTGTGCAGGTAGCTCTTGAAAATGTAAATAGAACCCTTGAATAATTTTAGTTTGCCACTTTTAAATAACTTTTGTTTTTGATTATTTATAAGTAATAACTAGGTAAAAAATTGATTGCAAAAGAATATACTGTTTTCTGCAAAATTAAAATCCTTTCCATTTTCCAGGTGGTTTCAGACACCATCCCAAGTTTTCTATCATGCTGCAACTGAGCATGGAGGAAAAGATGTCTACCCTGGACAGTGTTTGTGGGAGGGCTGTGAACCTTTCCAGAGACAAAGGTTTTCCTTCATTACCCACCTACAGGTAGAAATTTCTCATTCCTTTTCTAGGATTTTATAGACAATTTTTATATAAATAAAAAAGTGTGTTTTGGAAATTTCTGGAGTGCTGAAGAAGAGCCAGCCATTTGGTATAAAATTTTATTGGGCTTCTTATTTTTAAAATAGGAATAATAAACATCTGAGTCTCGATAAATATCTAGAAAGAGTTTGAAATAAACTAAAAGTAGCCTGCTGGTCCATGACATGGTAATTGCTGTCTATGAACAATGTCAAAAGGAATGAATTGAGTAATAAAAGGAAGTATTGAATTTCTCGATCGGTTCTATCAATCATACAGTGTTTTGACGGTGAAAATAAGACAGGATTATTGTAAGACACAGTATTATGTAAGACTTTAGAGTTATGTATATGTTTTGTACACCAGTGAAAGACTCTGGAATGAGATTTTCATTTTAAATTTCTAGGCTAGTAGAGAGGAAAACGATACCGGTATTTACTTTCTATAAGTATCTGGTACAAACACTGTATAGAGAATCAAAGCAAGCACAAGATTTAAAAAATACTAACAGCATTAATTGGTTAATACTTTAACTATAAGAATAGAGTCTAATTACAGTTGATAATTTATTATTAATAAAAGCTTGTGCTGAAGATATGGATGATATTAAATTTCTCTCTGAATGTAATTCCACTTACCTGAGAGTAGTCTCCTTTGACTTTATTGAGATCTATACAACTGTGTACAATTGGACAGTCAGTTCCTTTTGATATGAGATTAAAATATAGTTGTATCTTAAGTTTTTTAAACTGCTAATAGTGACATAAAATATCAAATGTTTCCAGTAAATGCAGGATTTTAAAGTATTCTGCAATTAGCTAGAAGATTGTTTTCCAAAATCATCTGATTCTTATTATTTTCATTTTTCAGTAAAATAACAAAGCTATGTGTATTATTAACCTAATGTACAAAATGAATTTTAAAAATTCACTCTCTTTGATTTATGTTGCTGATTATCCATATTGACTGGACAGTATACAGAATCTCCTGTGATGCTGTCCATTCAGGTACAGTCTCCATTCATTCATTTGGATGTGTATAATACCTAGTGGTTATACAAGTTCACCAGTCAGACTTAATTAATTCCAGTATGATGTAATAATACTACTTTCTCTTTCTCAAACAGGATAAACATTGCTCACGAGATGCTCTCCTTGCAGGATTAAAGCAAGATGAAAATGGACAAGTAGGAAGTTCAAAACCTTCCACAAAGTAAGAGGTGTAAACTCCCTTAATAATCAAATAGCACAGTCTTAATACTCAGAAAGATATTTCATTATATTCCATATGGAAAGAATTGCAGGTCATATATTTTATGATGAATTTTGTGAAAATATGCTGCGTTAAAGCAAGATATGATCAGTTAAGTTAAAAGTCTAATCAAAGGTTCCAAAGTAGGTCTGACAGAAAATTAAAGTGTTTAATGGGTGATGAATTGCTTATCAATCTGTATATATCAATGTGGAGTTGGTGGTTCACAAATGATGTGCAAACATGAATACAGACATATATTATAATTATGTGCCATCAAATTGGTGTTGACTCTTAGTAACCACATAAATAGACCTTCTCCACAATGATTTATCCACAAATTGGCTCTTCAATACTTTCAATGTTATACTTAGCAGTATTGCAATCAAGTCCATCCATCTTGCTGCTGTTTGTTTTCTTCTCTTTTCTTCCCTCTTCTCTCCCAGCACCACACACTTCTCAAGAAAGCTAGGACTTCACATTATATGTCCAAAATATGATAATTTTAGCTATGCACATTGTTGCTCAAATTAAAAACTCTGGATTGATTTGTTCTATAATTCATTTATTTGTTTGCCTAGTTACCTGTAGTATAGGTATTCTCAAATCCCAAAATTCAAAAGCATCAATACTTTTTATATCCTCTTTTTTCAAAGTCCATGTTTTTACTTCCATAGGACATCAAAAAAAGACCATTATATGCACAATCTGGTTTTTGTAGGTGTAGGCACAACATGGTGTCTTAGTGTCTTTCTATGACCTTTATTGCTACACTGCAGGTGCTAATATGACTCCCAGTCCCACTATTGATAGTCAATCCTAAAAAGTAGAAGCTATCCACCACTTCATATCTTAATTTTCAGTTCTAACACTGATAGTTATACCTGATCCATATATTAATTTTGGTTTTCTTTATATTTAATGTTCTGTTTTTCTCTGTGCTTCTTGAATTCCATTAATAGAATTTGCAGATCATTTGTATTTGCTATTGAGTAGTGTCATCAGCATAGTATAGTTATTAATACTTTTTCTTCCAGTTTTAAAACTTTGCTCATCTTCCAGTCCATTTTCCTTCAATATACAGTACAGGTAGTCCTCGACTTACAACCACAATTGAGTCCAAAATTTCTGTTGAGAAGTGAGACATTTGTTAAGTGAGTTGATAAGTTAGTAACCCGGTTGTTAAGTGATTTTGGCTTCCCCATTGACTTTGCTTATCGGAAAGTTGCATAAGGTGATCACATGACCTTGAGACACAGCAATGGTCAAAAGTATGAGCCAGTTGCCAAGCATCTGAATTTTGATCACATGATCATGGGGATGTTACAAAGGTTGTAACTGAAAAATGGTCATAAGTCATTTTTTTCAGTGCTGTTGTAATTTTGAACAGTCACTAAATGAACTGTTGTAAGTTGAGGACTACCTGTATAGAACATACATAGATTGGTTTGCCTCTGGCAAATTAATAGACTCAGATGAGTTTTGGAGGGAGTTTTGGAGTTCTTGCTGGTCTGCTAAACATTACATCCGACGGCTTGATCACCACTTGGAACAGAGTGGCATCTGAAGCTCCAGATCTGATTGCACCTATTTATTTATTTTATTTATTTTATTTATTTGTGAGATTTATATACCGCCTCACAGTGCAAGCACTCTCTAAGCGGTTTACACCAGTAAGCAATGTATATTTATATTGCCCCCAACAATCTAGATCCTCATTGTACCTACCTCGGAAGGATGGAAGGCTGAGTCAATCTTGAGCCGATGAGATTTGAACCGCTGACCTTGGATCACAGTCAGCTAAAGTGGCCTGCAGTACTGCCTCTAACCGCTGCGCCACCTCGGCTCTGTGAGATCTGTGTGATCTATGTGATCTCTTACCTCTTGCAGAACCCATCACTTCCCATAGTTTAAATAGGGATTTGAAGCAAGAGAAGTCTAGGCATTGCTGGTACTCTACTGGGAACAAATATGGCTATACATGGGTTAAAGCCAACTTTGTGGCAGTAAAAGTCACTTGAATTCACTCACAGTTGGATACTGTCTTTGTTGAAATTCCAAATAAATATCTGAGGAAAAGTCTTGCTTGGTAATCTGGAAAATATTTGGATCTGTTGGTGCTGATGGGTCCTTAGGACTGTAAGCTCAGCCATTTGGTCTTTAAATCCATGTCCCTAAGCTGGGGATGGTGTGTGAGTGGATACGAACAGTGGTGAATTCTTTAGTGAGAAGGTTCCTTTATGTCTTAAGGAGGCTCTGGTCTGCCACCTCCTTGAGAAAGCATTGCTGGACCCCACAATACTGGATGATTTTCATCCAGTATCCACATCGTCTTTGGGGCAAAGGTGATTGAGAAGTCAGTTGTGCAGCAACTCCAGAAGGCCTTGGATAAAGTGGAATATTTGGATCCTTTTTAGTCAGGATTTAAACCTGGGTATAGAATGAAAACTGCATTGGTTGTGCTTTGGTTGATATCTGACATGGGCAGGATGGGGGTTCTGCATCTAGCCTTTGCTGTGTCTTGATCTCTTGTCAGCTTTGACTATGGTATTTTTCTGGATAGACTTAGAGGATTGAGGGTGGGTGGCATCGTGATGTGGTAGTTCACCTCCTTTCTCAAGGATTGATTCCAGTCAGTGATTATTTGAAGAGAAGAGATCCCCTTCTTGGCCCCTATTATGTGGGGTGCCGCAGGGGTTGGTGCTTTCTCTTCCCCTATTTAACATTTAAAGAAGGCCCCTGGATGAGTTAATCCAATGTCATGGGGTGTGGTATCACCAATATGCTGATGATACACAATTGTACATCTTCACACATGGTGAATTAAGCAATACTGTGGATGCTTTATCCCAGTGTCTGGAGACTGAGAGGGTCTGGATGGGGAACAACAGACTTCAACTGAACTTTGGCAATATGGAGTAGTTTTAGGTTTAAGGACCATCCAGTTCTGGGACTATATCATCTGAATGGGATTACATTGCCCCAAACAGATTCCGTTCTCAATCTAGTGTCCTTCTGGATTTGTGGAGCAGGTAGCAGTCATGACTAGAAGGCCCTTTGCACAACTTCATATTGTATGCCAGTTGCTCCCATTCCTAGATCGAGAGGCTCTCTCCTCATGGTCACTCATGCCCTAGCCATATCCCAGTTGGACTATTGTAATGAACTCTATGTGCGACTGCCCTTGAAGATCACCCAGAAACTTCAAAATGGAATGATGAAGGCAGTTGTGTGTGTTCCTTGTAGAATACACGTTACACCTCTGCTCTGCAAGATGCATTGGTAATTTATTTCCAGTTCCAATTCAATGTGCTAGCCTTGACCTCTAAAGCCATACATGGGACCAGGTTATTAGAGGGATCAAACTTTACCCAGTTACATCCTTCTGTCCCACCAGAAGGTATGCTGCAAGTTCTGTCATTTTCGGACTAGGCAATGAGCCTTCTTGTCTATGGCACCCATGTTGTAGAATATCCTCCCCCGAGTTTAGGCTGCTCATATTTTCCAAATGTCCTTTAAGATTTGGTTTTGCCATCAAGCCTGGGGATCCCACAGAACTAGTGGATATTATGATAGTTCCATTATTGTTAACATCCATTCACCTATTATATTTTAGCTGCCTTTTATAGTTTTTTAATGTGAATAATAACAACAACAACAATAATAGTAATTATCATCATCATCATCTGCCAGACTGTCCCGCCTCTTTTACATGGACAGTTTAAAGCTGTATGGAGAAACACTTCTGAAACAGAATCGCTGCTCATCACTGTCTACATATATAGCCAAGATATTGCAGATATTGGAGTTTGGATTGGACAAATGTGCCAACTTACTATCAGACAAGGAAAAATGGTGAAAACTGAAGGAATCAAGATGCCCCAGAATCTGCATGAAGATATTGCTACAAATACCTGGGTATCCTTCAAGCTGACAATATCAAGCACACTGAAGTCAAGAAAAAGATTAAAGGTGAATACATCAAGAGTGTGAAGAAGATCTCAATGGAGTCCAAACTCAATGGAGGAAATACCATCAAGGCAATCAACACCTGGGCAATTCCAATCATTAGATACACAGCAGGAATAGTGGACTGAACTCAAACAGAACTAAATGCAATGGATAGGAAGACCAGAAAAATAATGACAATGAATCATGCTTTTCATCCTCGCAGCGACATTGACAGACTCTACCTACCAAGGCAAATAGGTGGGCGTGGAATGTTGCAAGTACATCAGATGATTGAAGAAGAAAAAAGGGTTTTGGAACAATATCTGAAGGACAATGAAGAAGATGCACTGAAGTTAGTATGCCAGGAAGGCTAACTGACTACTGGAGAAACCAAAGTGACCTACAAGAAAGACCAAATGAAGAAGAAATTGGAGGCATGGGAAGACAAAGCACTACATGGCCAATACATTTTTAAAAATAGCAAGGAAAGCAGGGAAAGCATAAGACCTGGCAGTGGCTAAGAGCAGGAAAGTTGAAGAAAAAGTCCAAGGGACTAATTCTGGCTGCACAAGACCAAGCCTTAAGGACAAATGCATACAAAGCCAGAATTGAGAAAACAGCAACAGATAGTATGTGCCGCCTATGAAAAGAAACTGAAGAAACAGTGGACCACCTGGTAAGCTGCTGCAAGAAGATCGCACAGACTGACTACAAGCAGCGGCATGATAAAGTAGCAACAATAGTGCATTGAAAGATCTGCAAGAAATATCATTTGCCTGCAAGTAAGAACTGGTGGGACCATAAAATAGAGAAAGTCACAGAAAATGAAGAAGTTAAATTGCTCTGGGAGTTTAGAATTCAAACAGACAGGCACCTGCTACATACTGTAACACCCCAGACCTAACAATTGTCAATAAGAAAGACAAAAAAGTCTCCATAGTGGTTGTGACAGTGCCTGGAGACAGTAGAACAGAACAGAAAGAACTGGAGAAGATAACAAAATACAAAGACCTACAAATTGAAATACAACAACTGTGGCAAAACCAAGCAAAGATAGTACCAATAGTAATGGACACCTTGGGTGCAGTCCCAAAACAGTTGATGATGTTTGTCCATTGTGTTCGAAGAGGACCTTGACATCTAACAGGTTGTGGGCTGTCCATGATCTGTCTGCAGGTGGCTGGTAAGGCCTATATGGGCACGAAATGTTCTGCCACATGTTGGGCAGACGTGTGGGCACCATTGTTACAGCATTTGCAGCTCTGGCTTTGCGGAGTGCT
This sequence comes from Diadophis punctatus similis, assembly GCA_023053685.1. Classification (NCBI taxonomy): domain Eukaryota; kingdom Metazoa; phylum Chordata; class Lepidosauria; order Squamata; family Dipsadidae; genus Diadophis; species Diadophis punctatus. Next base: position 53,893,755 of record JALIGW010000004.1, on the reverse strand, counting down.
CGCTTCTCTTGTGCTGTGGTTGTTCTTCTGTCCTCAGATGTCTGGCAGCCTTGGTGGATCAGCGTGCGCCATGTTGATTGATCTTGTGCCAGGGTTTCCCAGGAGATGGTGTTGATATGCAGGGACTTAAAGGAGGCTTTCAACGTGTCTTTGTATTGCTTCCTTTGTTCCCCATGCGATCGCTTTCCTTGAGACAGCTCACCATAGAAGAGCTGTTTGGGGATGCAATGGTCTGGCATCCTTGCAACATGCCTTGCCCAGCGTGTCTGGGCTTTCATCAGCAGGGTGTGAACTGATGGCAGGCCTGTTCTGGAGAGGACTTCTGTGTCTGGCACCTTGTCCTGCCACCGGATCCTCAAAAGGAGGCAGGTCATGTGGAAGTGGTTCAATTGCCTAGCGTGCCTCCTGTATGCAGTCCAAGTCTCACTGGCATATAGTACATCAGGGTAGTTAGCACTACTGCTCGGTAGACTTTGAGTTTTGTAGCAAGGCTTATTCCACGGCGGTCCCACACGTTGGTCAGTAGTCTGCCAAATGCAGAGCTTGCCTTGGCAATTCTGCAGTTGACCTCAATGTCAATTGTCACTGCATGGGAGAGAGTGCTGCCAAGGTATGTAAATTGGTCCACTGCTTGCAGCTTTTGTCCCTTCACTGTGATGGTGGGCTCTTGGTATTTGGCTTTCGGAGCTGGCTGATGCATCACTTTGGTCTTCTTTTTTTTTTATTGAAAAGTTTTACAAGTACAAAGTACATACATTTTTATCTTTTCTACCCCCCCTATCCTCCCTCCACCCTTCCTCCCACATTCACCCTCCCCCCCACCCCCCTCCCGGACTTCCCAGAGAAAAACACAAGGTATAAATTCAAGACAAAAAGTATAAAACTACATAATGCTAAAACAAACTGTTAGTTCAAAAATATCTTTTCCATTCTTAACTCTTTGTTGTCCATAAGCTTGAAAGTATAATCTATTGTTTTCTCAAACAACTAACATTAATATACTATTTAGATTATATTTATCTGAAACTTTTTCTGAATATATTCCGTCCACCTACTCCATTCCAATATATATCTTTCATTTGAGTGATCCTTAAGATAAGATGAAATCTTGGCCATTTCGGACAGATGTGTCATTTTCACTGTCCATTCTTCAATTGTAGGTATATCTTCCTTCTTCCAATATTGTGCCACCAATAATCTGGCAGCCGTTATAAAATTCAAAATCAACTTAGTCTCTATAGGAGTACAATCCGTAATTATTCCCAACAGAAAAAACTATGGTGTAAACTTAATTTTTTTCTTTAAAATATTTTGTATAATCCACCATATTTTTATCCAAAAGGCCTTAATTTTTTTACAAGTCCACCATATATGAAAATATGTTGCATCATCACATTCACATCTCCAACATTTAGGCTGTAAATTAGGATACATACACGCTAATTTTTTAGGGTCTAAATGCCATCTATAAAACATTTTATAAAAAATTTCCCTCAAATTTTGAGCCTGTGTAAATTTAACATTTGTGACCCATATCTTTTCCCATGTATCCATCATTATAGGTTCTCCAATATTTTGAGCCCATTTTATCATACAATCTTTAACCAATTCTGATTCTGAATCCAATTCCAATAAAATATTATACAATCTTTTTATATGCATTGGACCATTATCTTTAATTTGTACAATCAGATTATCTTCATTTTGCAAAATACCAATTTTTATATCATCTCTCCATCTGGCCTGTAATTGTCTGTATTGAAACCATGTCCTAACTATTCCTTCCTCTTTTAGTTTCTCAAACGATTTTAGTTGAGATAGCGTTCCATCTTCAAGAAGAAGTTCTTTATATGTAACCTTATCTAATTTTTGTTCCAAGTTTATATTTTCTATCGCATGTCTGGGTACTGTCCACCAAGGTATTTAATCATTTAATTTACATTGGTACTTTTTCCAGACACGCAATAAAGCATTTCTTAATATATGACTCTTAAAAGCTTTGTCTACCTTTTTATCATATACTAAGTAGGCATGCCACCCATAAAGCAAACCCTATCCCTCAATATTTAATACACTCTCTTCCGTTAAATTAATCCAATCTGTAATTGCTGAGAGAACTGCTGCTTCGTAATACAATTTCAAGTTAGGCATTTTTAAGCCCCCTCTTTCACGTGTATCCTGCATTATCTTCTGATTTACCCTTGGCTTCTTCCCCGCCCAAATAAATTTATTTATACCCTTTTGCCACTCCTTTAAAATTCCATCTTTTTTAAGTATTGGTATCATTTGAAAGAGGAATAAAAACCTTGGTAGAACATTCATTTTAACAGCAGCTATCCTTCCCAGCAACGACAATTGTAATTTTTCCCAATTTTCCATATCTTTCTGTATTTTTAACCATAATGGTTCATAATATTGGTATAGTTTTGTATTTGTGGACATAATATAAACCCCTAAGTATTTAATCTTTTGAACTATTTCAAAACCTGTTACCTTTTCTATTTCTTCTTTTTGGTTTCTTGTCACATTTTTAACTATTATTTTTGTTTTAGCTATATTTATCTTAAAACCAGATACTTGTCCATATAGATTAATTGTATCCATCAAAATTCTGATAGATTGTAGTGGTTGGGTCAGAGTAACAACCAGGTCGTCCGCAAAAGCTCGTAGCTTGTATTCTTCCTGTCTAATTTTAATCCCCTTTATTGTGTCAAGTTCTCTTATTTTACTAAGTAATATTTCCAAACTCAAAATAAACAACAAGGGAGATAAGGGACATCCTTGTCTTGTTCCCTTTTCTATATTGAAATTGTCTGTTAATCCACCATTAATTATTATTTGCGCTGTTTGTTTTTGATATATTGCCTGAATAGATTGTACAAAATAATCTCCAAGTTGTAATTTTTCTATTAGCTTTAGTAAAAACCGCCAATTCACTTTGGTCTTCTTTATGTTGATAAGGAGGCCAAAGTTGTCGCATGCTGCTGCAAATTTGCCCACATTGGCTTGCATTTCCTGCTCTGATCCAGCATTCAGGGCACAGTCGTCAGCAAAGACAAATTCGCCATGAATTAATTGCAAAAGGTGGCTTTACTCAGAAAAGCTTCCACCCTGCGACAATATCTATAATACCATCAAACATCCAGATCTGCCTATCCCAGGTTCTTAGTAAGAACTCAATAGGTAGACAAAAATACCAAACCCATTCTGAACATCTGGCTGACTCTGTGATCTACAACAACAACTACAATAAGCAGCACATGTTCAAGATTTGAAAGAAGAATCACCTGGATATGGAAATCAGTGAACAAAGACTTATGGACCAGAGGCGTGTTATTTTTTTTATTCAAAAAGTTTTATTAGTACAAAGTACAAACATTTTTCTCTTTTTCTCCCCCCCCCCTTCCCCCCATCCCAGGGCGTTATATTCAATAAAATAAATTTCAATTAAACTAACAAATTCTTAATTTCCACATCACTCTAAATCTTTAACTCCTTGTTTCACAAAACCTTTTAAGTATAATCTAAAAATCAAGCATCTTATTAATCAAACATCATTACAATATCTCAGGCTGATAAACTGCTCCACTAATTATCTTTCCTTTATATAGAATTTATATAATCTTTAAAATGTAATAATAAAAGAAAAAGAAAAAAAGAAGAAATCCATTTGATTCAGTTACCACCATCAACATCATTTCCTCAGTGTTAAGTAAAAACTTCCTTCTTCCAACAATACCTCTTCAATATACATAATAATTTAAGATATTCTAGCAAATTGTTAATTCCGAAATTTCTATATTTCTTTAACCCCTTATAACTCAGAAATTTTTAAACATCATCTAAGAATCAAACACATTATTAATAACCTAACATTACAATATATCAAATTACTAATTTCACAGTAATTCTAAATCTTTACTTGCTTTAAGATATAATAATAGAAAGAAGGAGGAGGAGACTTCCGGCGCTGACGTCACGCCGGTGCGAGCAAGCCAACGGAGCTCTGTCTGGCGCGCCCGGTATTTCTTGCTTTTGTGGCCGTTTGAGGCAAGGTCGGCTCTGGGAAAGAGCACCGATAGAGAGGGGCGACCTCGGAGCGTCTGGGGAAGAAAGGCGATCTTCGTACAGAGCGAGAGGTACCCTCAGATCGAGCAAGAAAGTGATCGGCCATTGAATGGCCGACCCAAAGACGTGGCTGTCAGCCTGACAAGGAGGAAGGCGGAAATAGAACAGCGAGACGTATCGTGAAAACTTTATTTCGAAAATCAAGAAAGCTTCTTTATCGTGAGAAGTAAACCAAAAAGGGAAAAAAAAAACCTTAAAAGAGATCCGGAGAGGACTATATAGCGGCGAATTTATGACGGGAACGGAGAGAAAGTAAAGTAAGTGACGAGACGGAACAGAGGAAGTGTTGGAAGGATCGAGCAGCGGAGACAAGTGTGACTTTTGTTTTTCTTGGATGCGAGGGAGAGTTTGGAAAGGAAAGGAAAGGAAAGTGATTGAGACAGAGACTGAGACTGATTGAAAGTCGGGAGACAATTAGAGGGCGAAAGACGGAGAAAAGTGGCAAGAGGATCTCGAATAGTAAATAAATAAATAAAGAGACTCCATTTTGGAAATTCAGTGATATTAGAACGGAGAAAGACAAGTAGCAAGAAGGCTGGACTTAACTTTATGAAAAGGTTGGACTTCAAAATCAAGAACCTCAATTTTTCTCTCTTTTCTTCTTTTGCTTTTTGCACTACAGATCTTCTCTTTTTTCCCCCTCATCTTTTCTCCTCTGTTTCCTCTTAATAAGCAAAGATATTCTAATATACATTACTATATAGAACTTTAATTAAGGATTAATTAGCTGATTGTGTCACATCTGTAAAGATATATATATATAATAATATTTACAACTAAAAATTATATTATAATCACATTATAACTGTATATTTATATTTAAATATTTGATTATATTCTTACATAGATTTATAGATTTATACGGATATATATAGCTACCTATCTCTTTAAAAAAAAAACTATTGATAAATTGATATAGAGTATTGATAAATAATATTAAATCAAAGACCTAAATAACTGTTAGATACAAATACTACTGCAAACTGTGACTGTGACTATAACGATTATAGATTGCTTTTGTATCATTACTGAATATATTTAAGAGAATCTAAATGTCTACCATGACGACAACTCTGACAAAAGGGGGTAAAAAAACTTTGACTGCAACACCAACCTCAGTAGGTCAAAAGCCACAGGAAAGCGGCGCAAGTGCTGCAAGTACTGAAAAAACAAACTCAAGTGCAGAGATGCAGGGCATACAAACCTCCATACAATCTTTGCAAGAGATTATACTAAAGATGCAAGAGAATTTATCAAACAGACTGGATGGGGTGAAAAATGAAATGACAGAGGTAAAAAATAATATGACAAAACTGGATGATAGAGTGAGTGTAATTCAAACAGCACTGGCAATTAGCCAAAAACAGATTCAAGAGGTGGTAGAAAGAACAGATAAAGTGGAGAAAAGACAAGATAAAACGGACAACAAACTGGAAGAGATAAACAAAAATCTTGAGGACGCGATATCCCATCTAGAAATGGAGAAATCCATGTTTTATTTAAGATTCCAAAACATTACAGAAACTAAAGACGAAAATCTATTGGAAATAATGGTTAACATATTAGGGAAAATATTAGACAGAAGCAGAGAAGATGTAATGAGCGAAATAGATGAAATTTATAGAATCAACACTAGCTATGCCAGAAAGCACAAACATCCAAGAGAAGTGCACGTTAGATTTTTAAGAAGAGCAATGAGAGATGGTATCCTCAATGCAGTGAGAGATGATACCCTAACATACATGGGAAAAGAAATCTTAATTCTTATACAAATACCGCGAAGAATAAGAGACAAAAGGAGAATCTATAATTTTTTATCAGCACAACTCTTTAAGCATAAGATAATGTTCAGATGGCTTATTCCGGAGGGAATGCTAATTACGTGGAGGGATAGGAAATTTAAGATTGACAATGTGGAGAAGGCACAAGAATTTTACGATCAATTAGTAGAAGGAGAAGATAGTCAAAGCAATTCAGAAATGAGAACAACTAGAAGCCTGGAGGAGTTAGGAGCTAGCAACCAACGAGAGGAACGAGAAAGAAGAGGTAGTAATGGGACAGTGAAACATGAAGGAGCAAGAGCAAGGACAAGAGCGCAAACAGAGATGCTTTCGAAGGGAATTACTAAGTAACAGGGAAAAGGAACAAGAACTTAACTTATTATCAGTAAATATCAATGGATTAAATTCACCTACAAAGAGGAAACGTGTATTGCTTGACCTTAAGAAACAAAACAAAGATATAATATGTATGCAAGAGGTCCATATAAAGAAAGAAGCTGAAAAACTATTAAACTACCCAAAACTAGGGAAATTATATTGTGCCCTACCGCAGACAAAAAAAAGAGGAATTGCAATATATATAAAAAGCCACTTAAACTCAAAATTAATATATGCGGACGAGGAAGGCAGGATTTTAATAGTGGAAATAGAAATAGGGAAAAAACGTATCCTGATTGTCGCGATATATGCACCAAATAAACAACAAAAAAAATTCTATTCAAAATTACATAAAATAATAGTGGATATAGAATGGGAAAACATTTGCATCATAGGAGACTTTAATGCGATTGTAGACAATAAAATGGACTACAATGGTATAAACAGGAAAAAAATTAGAAGACAACTACCAAACACCTTTTTCAATATGATTAGTGAACTAGACCTAAAAGACGTATGGAGGAAATTGAATCCAACCAAAAAGCAATACACGTTTTACTCGAACCCCCATCAATCTTGGTCGCGCATAGATATGACTTGGACAAATACTGAAATGATAATAGATATTGATTATATTGATATTCTACCCAACAAATGGGCTGACCATCATCCAGTGGTATTAAGATTGAAAGGACGGAGGAAAAAAGCATGTCGTTGGTCTCTTAACACAAATATCTTACCTGAAAAAGAATATTGTCTAAAAATTGAAAAAGAATTAAATTTCTTTTTCAAAGAAAATATCAAAGAACAAACCTCAACCCAAAATACATGGGACACGATGAAAGCTTATTTTAGAGGCTTAACTATAGCATATACGATAAAGAAAAATAAGGAAAAAAAAGCTAAATTAGAGGATTTAAACTCTAAACTTAAAGAACAAGAAACTTTACTACAAAAAGACCCATCCAATCATAAGTACAAAGAAGCAAGAGACCTAATAAAACACAAAATCAATTTGGAAACCCAGGAGGAGATAAGCCAAAATATTAAAAGAATGAGGCAAAATTATTTCGAACATGCAAACAAACCTGGAAGATGGTTAGCCCATAAACTTAGGAAAGAAAGAGCAAAAAGAACAATCCAACAACTTAAGGACAATGAGGGAAAGCTCCACAACGAAACCGAAGAAAAAAAGAAGATAATTCAAGACTTCTACGCAGCTCTATACGGAAGGACAGAAATCCAACAAGAAAATATCCATGGATACCTGGACACAACAGACCTACCAATCTTGCCGGAGGAAAAAAGGGTAGTATTAAATAAAGAAATCACAATTGAGGAATTAAGGACGGCCATTAAAAAACAAAAAAACAACAAAACACCTGGACCGGATGGGCTTCCAGCGGAGATATACAAAAAATTTCAAAATACTCTAGAAAATGAAATGTTAGAACTATACAACGAAGTACTAAACCAAGCCAAAATACCAAAATCATGGGAAGAAACATACATAACCCTTATTCCAAAAGAAGATACAGACAGGACAATGATAAAAAATTATAGACCAATTTCATTATTAAATTCGGACTACAAAATTTTTTCAACTATATTGGCAGAAAGACTAAAATTATTCTAAATCAAATGATACATTCGGATCAAAATGGCTTTCTTCCAAAAAGACAAATTCGGAATAATACAAGAATAATAATGAACGTGTTAGAATACTATGAAACATACTCTAATCAACAATTGGCTCTAATATTTATTGATGCACAGAAAGCCTTTGACAATTTGGACTGGAAATTTTTTATTACACAACTAAAATATATGAAATTCGGCGATAAATTTATCCAAACAATAGAAACCATATACTCTACACAAATTGCAAGGATCCTAATTAACGGCGATATGACTGACTCAATAGAAATTAAAAAAGGCGTAAGACAGGGTTGCCCTCTATCCCCTTTATTGTTCATATTTGCTTTAGAAACCCTGCTAAATCAAATTAGGAAAAACTCCAATATAGAAGGATTGAAAATTAGGAAGGAGGAATATAAGATACAAGCATTCGCAGATGATATGGTTTTCATTCTGGAAAATCCCCAAAGCTCCGGACCCGAAATTATGAAGGAAGTAGAAAGATTCGGAAAGGTGGCTGGCTTAAAAATCAACAAAGACAAAACAAAAATAATAACTAAAAACTGTTCACAGAAACAAGATAAGAAATTAGAGGAACTACTAGGGATTCAAACAACCAAAAAAATAAAATATTTAGGAATTTGGATAACGGCTAAATGTACAACGATAAAGGAAGATAATTACATTAAATTACTACATAAAATTCAAAAAGATTTGGAATTATGGTCCAAACTACAAATCTCTTTAATTGGAAAAATAGCCACAATTAAAATGAATATCCTACCTAAATTGTTATATCTATTCCAAACTGCACCAACAAAATTAGGAAATAAATTTTATACAGATTTAGACAAAATAATATTGAAATTTATTTGGTCAGGAAAAAAAGCAAGAATTAAAAAAAAACTATTACATGATAAGAGAATAAGAGGTGGCTTTGGACTACCAGACTGGAAATCATACCATCAAGCAGCAACAATAACTTGGATAAAAGAATGGGTGACACTTACAAATAAAAGAATTCTGACAATTGAAGGGCACGACCTACAAATTGGCTGGCACAACTTTATCTGGGAGGGAAAACATCATATACACAAATACTTCCAAAGACACCACATTAGAGGAACACTACTGGAAGATTGGCTGGAAATTAAACACAAACACTACATCCAAATGCCCAAATGGATATCTCCTATGGAAGCCCTAATATACCCCAATTTGCTAGACCTGAATAAGAAAATTACTTATAACGAACTACTAGATGAACATAATAACTTAAAAACAAGAGATGATTTGGCACTACAAGGAAAAAAGATTGATTGGTGGCCATACTTACAAATTCAGAAAAAATATAAAAAAGATATATTACAATTTGGTTTTCAGGAAAAAAATCAAGAATTAGATAAAATCTTACTAGGCCCAGAGGATAAAATAATATCAAAATTATATAATTGTATTATCAAGGTAAAATTGGAAGAAGAAATAGTAAAAGAGGTAATGATAACATGGGCACAAAATTTCGGCTACAATATTGAATTAGATTTATGGGATCAAATATGGAACCAAAATTATAAAATGACAATGGCCGCATCCTACAAAGAAAAATGTGCAAAATGTTCTACAGATGGCACCTACCCCCGGCAAGATTGGCAAAAATGTTTCCACATCTGTCACCGAAATGTTGGAAGTGTAAACAGGAGTACGGAACTTACTATCACATGTGGTGGACATGTTCAGAAATCAAAAAATACTGGAAAAAAATACAGAAGTGGATTGAAGAGATAACAAAACAAAAGGTAGACCTTAAACCGGAAACTTTCTTATTAGGCATAATGAAAACAAAAATAGATAAACCAACTCACTATCTCATACTTCACATAATCACAGCAGCCAGAATATTATACGCACAACACTGGAAAACAGATATAATACCCACTAATACAATGTTAATAACTAAGATCTTAGACTGCGCAGAAATGTCTAGATTAACAATGAAAATACAAGATAAAGAAGACTCAGAATATTACAAAATTTGGGATAATTGGTATAAGTGGATGGAAAATAAACAATAAAATAAACAAATTAATTACTTTAAGGGTGATAATGATCAAATTGAGAAAGACTGATGATAAGCTAGGGATAAAACAAGTCAGATATTGAAATGACACGATACGCAAACGCTGTAATAAATTTATACAATTTTTTTTCTTTTTTCTATTTTTCCTTATTGTATTTATATTTATGTACATATATTTTTTGTATGTGTGTATGTGTGAGTGTGTGTGTGTGTGTGTCAATATATAGCTCTTTTTTTTCTGTATCCATATATTTAGAATACTATTAAATATGAAAATATATAATAACAAATAAGATGAATTTATGTATAGATACCTATATAAGTATACATATATATATATGCACACGTCTTTTTTTTTACGTTGTTTTTTGTATGGTTTTTTTCTTTTTCCTTTTGCTTTTGTATTATGTCTTTTCGTATTTTTGTATATTTTAAAACAACTCAATAAAACTATTTTAAAAAAAAAAGAAAGAAAGAAGGAGGAGGAAAAACAAGAAAGAAAAAGAAACACAACCATCAGGATCATTTCCTCAATAGTCAATGAGTCTTCATACTACAAAATATCAGTTTTCATTCATCTCTCCATCTGTCCTATAACTTCCCAAATTCTAATCATTCCTTCTTCTCGGTCGGATTTTAGATCTGATTCTTTCAGCCTTTTGTATCTTAGCAGTTTTTTGATTTGTCAGCTCTGCTATTGTCTGACTCTGATCTTCTGTCTCCTCTTCCACATTATGAACCTCTCTCTGGCTCTGTAAATCACCTTGAATCATCAAAGGTCTTTCCGTTGACTCTCCTCTCTTCTCTTCTTCTGTTGCTTTCATGCTTCTTCCTTCTGGAATTTTGGATATATCGGCCTTTAACATAGAAATCAGTAGCTTTCATTATTGTGTTGAGTCGGTATCTCTTTTCAAAATATCTCACCACTATCCTCGTTGGGGCATCCCATTTGTACTGTAGGTTCTGTGTTTTAAGTTCTTCCACGAGAAAAATATAATCCTTTCTGGCTCTGAGCATTTTAGGAGGAATTTCTTTCAGTGTCATTACTTCCTGTCCATTTACCTGAAGCTTATTCTTGAAGGTCGCCTGTAGAATTGTATTACGTAATACCCTTGTAGTAAAATATATTACAATGTCCCTTGGCAGATGTTTTTGTTTAGCAATCCAGGAGTTGACACGGTATATCTTATCAATTTGCATGACCAGTTCTTCTTCAGTCATTCCTAGCACATGCACCAGAGCCTCCACCACCCTCCCTTTCAAATCTTCATATTTTTTCTCTTTTAAGCCTCTTAGTCTTATAGCAAATTCCATGCTTCTAAATTGAGTCATTAACACTCTGTTTCAAAATTTTCAATATTGTTTTGGGTTTTTTCTATATTTTCCCCCAAGGTTATCACAGACTGTTTAATTACTTCCACGTCTTTCTCCAAGATTTCCATATTTCCTGCTAATCCTTCAACTGCAAATATCATATCCTTCCTCAGTTGCTTATTTCTAGTGTCCATCTCCTCTAGGGCAGCCTTCATTTTTTCATTAATTTTTGAATTAAATTCCATAACCAGTTCATTCTTCATAACTTTTAAAGTATCGAATAAGTTTTCAGGTGTTAAAGCCTGTGGGGGTGTTGAGTAAGAAGTAAATTGCATTCTTGAGGTATAAACAGAGGGATGCTCAAGTCTTTTATTAAGAACAGTCTTTCCAGGTTTAAAAGCCATTTAAGATTTTAGATTAGACTTTTAGTTTTATTCCAAAATCAGAGAGAGAAAAGAGTTCATCAAAGTCCAACATTTTCAAAAGTATACAAAATTAAAATCCATAATTAAAAAGATTCTTTCCAGGTGCTGAAGCCATTTAGATTTTAAAGTTTAAAGTGTTATTTTAATCCAAAGTCAGAGAGAAGAAAAAAAATTTCTCAGAAACAGAGGTTTCCATGAAGAGGGCTGCTAACGAAATGAAACTTAGTAACTTTCACTTCCACGCCCTAAAAATTCTTCAATAGCCATTTTGTTGCTTGTTAACTCAGCTACTTTGTAACTTCCCGAAGTGAAAGTCAGCAATGGAGTTAACAATTAGGATACTTGCCATTCTGGTCTCCTGTCTTTCTCTGTCTGCTGTCTGCAATGCATCAAACTATTGTAAATCCCATCTTGCGAGCAGCGGTGGTCGCGGCATCTTGCTCCTCTTATAGTGGAGGAATCCGAGGTCCTGGAGCGAGTGACAGGCTACCTGGGGAGCCCTCACCCTTCGCGCCCCATATTGTCTCCTGGGGCACTAGGAGGGCTCTACCCCACCTGTCGAGCTCTCATCTCTCCCCTAATCCTGGGGAGAAGATTTTCAAGCTGCCAGACAGCTGATCTGGCGGCTTTTACAGGACTCCGGAACAGGCGCTCGACGAGGAGCGTCCTCGATGCCTGCGGAGCCAAACCGGAAGTCCCCAGAGGCGTGTTATTTTGAAGCACAAGCTCTTCACTAATGCAGAATTACAAGAGATTGCAAGCAGAGCAGTGCAATATCAAGACTCAAGTATAACTGATAATAGAGATAATTTAAAAGTGGAGCAACAAGCAGTGGAGAAAAGGAACGAAATCAGAGAAGCGGATGAGGAACAAGAAGCAAGAGTTGGATTAGATCTTGAAGAACCAACAGCTAGAGCCAAATTAACTGAGAAGATTAAGACTCAGATGGAAAACATGGAAAGATTTCAATTGCCAAAACTGAACCAAGTTAGTAAGAGAAGTTTGGCTAAATTATTGAAGAGTGTGAATGAAGCTGTCCAGACTATTCCAACAGAAACATTACTTGAACAAACCAGCTAATGTATCCAGCAGCTTATGTTACTACTGAAGAATTGGGCTTGAAAATTGTAAAGAATAAAGCAATTAAGAAGGGAAAACCAAAGTGAAAAATTCGCCTTGAGTTAAAAATAAAGAAAATTTGATTGGTTTTAAGTAATTTGAAGAATTTGAGGCAAGGAAACCTGAAGAATAAAAAAATCAGATTAGCTTGACAGCAAGATACAATCTGGAAAACAAAGAAATTGGAGTCATTGTTGAAAAAGCCGAAACAAAGAGATTTCAGAAAAAATAAAGCGATGTGATAACTGAATAATGCAGTTTCAGCAAAATTCACAATTTCAAGCGAACCAGCATTATTTCTATAACACCCTTGAAAGTGGACATGTGCTACCACAAGTAAAAAACCTAACAAAGAAAATGCCCTGAAATTTTGGAAGAACTTGTGATAAAACAATAAGAAGCACAATGAGAATGCAAAGTTGATCAAGCAGGTTGAAAGCACTGTAAAAGTGACTCGAATGGAAGATGCTCACATAACAAAAGAAATGGTGCAAAAACAAGCAATGAATGTCAAGAACTGGAGTGGCCCTGGTTTAAATGAGCTGCATGGCTTCTAGTTGAAATCACTAACAAATTTACATGCAAGATTAGCAAACCAGATGAATCAGGTTCTGGAAATACGAGAAAGTGAAAAATGGCTAACAACTGGAAAAACTTTTTTAATTCAGAAGGATGCAGAAAAGAAAGAAACCTGAAAATTACAGTCCAATCACTTGCCTGCCAACAACATATGAAATCCTTAAAGGCATTATTGCTAACCAAATTTATGGATATTTATGGATATATAGAAAACAAGGATTTGCTACCTGTAGAACAGAAAGGGTGCTGCAAAAATTCAAGAGGAACCAAAGGCCAACTGATAATTGATAAACTGGTTCTGAAGAATTCAAAGAAAAGATGAGCGAATTTGTTCATGGTCTGGAATAATTATAAGAACAGCATTTGATTCTGTTCCACACTCCTGAATTGAGAAATGCTTAGACATTTTTGGAATTAGTAGCAACATCCAGAAATTCCTAAAAACTTCCATGATGTTTTGGCAAACTAAGCTGATGGCCTTTGGAGAAGAACTTGGTGAAGTTGAAAGCAAATGAGGAATCTTCCAAGGTGACTCATTGCCACTACTGTTATTTGTACTTTCAATGGCGCCACTTACAAGCATTTTGAACATAACAAACTCTGGCTATGAATTGGGAAACTTTCAACCCTTTTTTAGCCATTTGCTCTACATGAATGATTTAAAATCGTTTGGAAAAATAAAAGCTGAACTGAGTTCACAGTTGAAAAACACAGGAGTTTAGCAGAGACATTGAAATGCAATTTGGCATTGACAAATGTGCAACAATTGCTGTTAAGGCAGGAAAAATTGTTGAAGATGATGGTTTCAAATTTGATAATGAAGACCTGATAAAGGTTACACCACAAGAGGGGTCAAGTACTTAGGGGTTTTGGAAGCTTCTGCTCTATTGCACAACCAAGTCAAGGAAGCTACTTCAACAAAATACATAAAGTGAGGCCCGGAAAATCTTGAGATCAAAGCTGAGTGGAGGAAAAATCATGAAGACAATTAACACCTGGGCAGTGCTTGTAATATATACTCAGCTGAAATAATTGATTGGACTCAGCTAGAACTTGATAACTTGGATCGAACCACAAGAAAACTAATGACAATGCATCATGCATTGTTAAAAAGGATAGTTTCAGCCAATAGTTGAGTATGATCACACTTTCATGAATTCTGTCTCTAATCTCAGTTCTATACATATAATTCTTTATTCTGGGTATATGTTATTAATCTAATGCTGCCTCTTCAAAACCTAATTTTGTCTCCTGGGTCTACCACCAGAAGAGGCACCGAGAATTTTAAAAGGAATAGAATATGTTATCAGTCTGTTCAATATGAGAGGAATGAGGATATGAATCACTCAGGGAAAGGAAAAGAGGGAGAAAAGAGGAAGTAGAAAGGTAGGAAGAAGAAAAGGAGTGGAGGGAAGTAGGAGAGGGAGAGAAGGAGTAAGAAGGTAGAAGGAGAGGATGGAGATAGAGGGAGGGGAGTGTGAAGAGATGAAGGAAGACAGACTGATGAGCAGTACTACAAAATAGGTGCAAAATGGAATATTGATTTATCTGATTGGATAAAATGTATAATTAAGTATATTATTGGCATATTGTAAGCTATATGTATTGATATATGTACGGAAATTGTGGAGAAAAAAATAAAAAAAATTACAAAAAAAATGAATTCTGTCTCTAATCTCAAGGTGGCATTAGAGACACATTTTGGGACTTGAAGGGCCAATTTTAGAAATTTGGATTGAGCAAGTTAAATTAGAGAATGGGACAAGCTGGGCATCATAAAGAAGCTGTGCTGTGACTTGACTTTAAATAATTTAAATGCTACATTTATAGGAGTTGAACATTATTCTTCCCAGTAGTGGTCCAAAACCTTAACTCGTGCATCATGTGGATTTAACAATCTCAATATTTATTTTAAGGAGAATAGAGAAAATCTATTTCTACTGTCGGTTGAATAATCCCAATATCCACTTAGTTTAGGAAAGTTGAAGGAATATTTGACAACCTTTGGAATAAGCCATTTTGATTGAAAACCATTTTGTCACTTTAAGCTTGTTATTATTATTAGGGTTATGCTGTGAATTGGTGAATTGGTACCAAGTCTTATGTAGAATAAAACAGTTCAGAGTTACTTGAGTTAAGACAGTTACCTAACTCAGCCTGCCTTTTTGAAAATTCTCTGTGGAGTTCCATTATGTAATTTGCCTATGCTGTATAAACACTTTTTAATGTTTAATATTTCTGCATAAATATGATAAAACATTATTTATTCTCCACACGTCCTAAAACTAGATAAAGGATTTCCTTAACCTCGAAATGCTGTTCACCTTAGATGACTAAGGGTACAGGAGGGGGAGTTCAATCTGGTTGAAGTGAGGAGGTATGTTCAGGTTTCAGTAAACTAACATGAAACACAGGGTGAATCCTCCTAAGGGTTTTGGGAGCTCTAATTGTACCATGACTGGGTTTACAATTCTTACAATAGGAAAAGGGCCCACATACTTAGGCCCTAGTTTTTTCGACTTTTGAGTAGTCTGTAGGTATTTAGTTGAGACGAAAACCCTATCTCCCACTTGGTATTCCTTCGGTCTAACTCAAGGGTCTGCAAACTTAAACACTCAAAGAGCCATTTGGACCCGTTTCCCACAGAAAAAAACCCACCGAGAGCCACAAAACCTGGGTAGGCGTGGCCAACTTGACATCACTCACTCCCACCCAGTCACATGACCCCCCCTAGCCACGCCCACCCAGCCGGTCATTAGGACCGAGATCTGGGAACCACAAAACCCTTCTCTCTCTCTCTCTCTCTCTCTTTCTCTCTCTCTCCCCCTCCCTCTCCCTCTCATCTCTCCCTTTCTATCTCTTTATCTCTCTCTCTCTCCATCCATATCTATCTACCTATCATCTATCTATCTATCTATCTATCTATCTATCTATCTATCTACCTACCTATCATCTATCTATCGATCGATCGATCGATCGATCTATCTACCTATCAATCTATCTACCTACCTACCTACCTATCATCTACCTATCATCTATCTATCTATCATCTGTCTGTCTGCCCATGGTTTTATTCCCTTTTTGTACCAGATGCTGAGCTGGGACGGTGACAACACGGCAAACAAAGTCCTTTGCGGGTCAGCCTGGATCCCGAGCGGGGGCTCTATAGGGCAGAGCAATCTCTTGGGCCAGCCGCTGAGGAAATACATGGCCAGAGGGCCAACCCGGCATCCTGGCCAGGTGCCGTCCTAGCAGGCAGAAACGGCGGCCGGAGCCTGAAGGGTTTTCAGCATATGTCTTGGGCGGCCGGGACGTTCTCGGCGCTCCCGAGAGGTACCAGCATAATAGCGAAGGGATGGAAGCTCCACTCGGAGGCCGGCGTCGCCCCTGGCCAGACTGAGAGGCGCTCGGAAGAGGAAGGGAGTCGGAGCTGCCTTTCTGGTGGGTTGAAGCAACGGGACGTGAGAGAGGCATCCTAAGGGGAAAGGACGGTTACAGCTCGAGACGGCGCCCTCGCGACGTCGCCTTAACCTTGCGGGTGCCTCGCGCTCTCCCTGCCACGGCTTCCTTTGCCTCGGCTGCCGCCGCCATCTCTTTTTCTTTCTGCTACGTCGGCAGGGGCAGAAAGGGGGGGCGGGGGTGAAGAAGGAGAAAGAACGAGCGAGAAAAGCATATAACCCGAAGGAGGGAGCGAGCCCTGTTTGTCTCAGGACTGCAACTCAGTACTGGTTGGGAAAAAGGAGCGGCGGCTGAGCACGGAGCTTTCAATGTCGTGGAACGTCGGGACGTGAACGTTCTGAGGCCGCCAAGCTGGCTTTGATGTGGAACGCCGAGGGACCGAACGTTCCAAGGTCGCTTTGCCGGGAGGGGCGGCTTTTGGAGTTGGTTCATTGGAAGCCGCCTGCTTTTCCTCAGATGGGAGGAACGAGGGCGGTCCCGCCTGCTTTTCCTCCGATGGGAATCATCACACATTATTCAGGCTGGGGGGAGGTGGAATCTCCCTGGGCTAGGCAAGGGAAGGGAGGGCGAGGGGCGGGGCAGTCAGTGATGGGACAGGGAGCCATGGCAGAGGGCCCAAAGAGCCACTTTTGGCTCGCTAGCTGCAATTTCCGACCCCTGGTCTAACTCTTTTCTTGTCAGCTTGTCTTTTATGTGCTCGGTGAGCTTCATCTAGCGCCTTACGAGTAGCGGGCCAGGTAAATTGAAGTTGCTCAATCCATTCCACTAAAGAAGGGATTTGAGGCTTCTCTTGAGGCAGTTCTGGAATGGGTACGAAGTCTTGACCAGAAACCATCCTGAATGGGGTAAAACCCGTGCTACTATGGATGGAGTTATTATAAGCGACTTCTGCGAATGGCAGTAAGTCTACCCAGTTATCTTGCTGATAATTTACTTAACACCTGAGGTATTGTTCTAAAACCGAGTTAGTTGATTCACAAGTCCCATTAGTCTGCGGATGATGGGCGGAGCTTAAGCCTTGGACAGAGCCTAACAACTTTAGGAACTCTCTCCAGAAGTGGGGGGATGAACTGGACCCCCCTGTCCGAAATTATTTGTTCAGGGCTACCGTGTAGACTATACACATGTTGAATAAACAGTTTAGCCAACATTTTTGCTGATGGAATCTTGGAGCAGGGTACAAAATGCACCTGCTTGGAGAACAAGTCCGTGATCACCCAAATGATTGTATTACCCCCCCACTCTCGGGTACTTTAACGATGAAGTCCATGGATATTTCTTTCCAAGGAGCACCAGGTCTAGCAACGTTCTGAAGTAACCTGTTGTAATACAACCTCCCTAAGACTAGAAGGGACATACAGCTTAGCCCCCACCCAGGCAAGGCCATCACGAACAGTACACTCTACCAGGTGTCTTAAAGCTTTGAAGCAAGGCCGGCAAACCCTGCAAGAATAAATCAGTGAATTCCGCTTGCTTAGCCAGGATTCGGCCTGGAATGAGGCTGCCCTCATGGACGCGTTCCAGGATGGGTTGTCGGAGGAGTTACAGGATGAGTTGGTCCGTGTGGATATTCCTCCAACTCTCAATGAGCTGGTTTATCTGTGCCTCAGGATTTATGCGAGGTTACAGAGACGGACCAGTCGCCGTGCCTCCCAGGAGTGCCAGTCGCCGTGCCTCCCAGGAGACCCGGGCAGTACCAGTCGTGCGTGAGGTGGTGCAGTGGTTAAAAGCAGCACTGCAACCTATTTCAGCAACTGCTAGTTCAGCAGTTCAGCTGTTCAAATCTCACCGGCTCAAGGTTGACTCAGCCTTCCATTCTGAGGTTGGTAAAATGAGCACCCAGATTGTTGGGTGCAATATGCTGAACTCTGTAAACCGCAGAGAGGGCTGTAAAGCACTATGAAGCGGTATATAAGTCTAAGTGCTATTGCTATTGCTAGACCCCGGCTCCACGGGAGGAGCCCATGGAAATAGGCGCAGCCAGACCCCACCTGTCAGTAACTGAAAAGGACAGACAGCGCTTTGTGTTTGTATTGCGGGGAACTTGGACACATGGCCGCCTCTTGCCCCAAGAAGCGATGAGGGGCATCGGCTCCTGGGCCTGCCCCACAGCCACAGACCACCCTATCGGGAAACGCCCGGAGCCCGATCTAGGGGAGACCCTGGGTCGGGTGCGCACCACCACCGGGTCACATCCTACAGACGTGGATCCTGGACCCCCTCGTCACTTGATTATGACGGCATGAGTCTTCCTTTGCAATAGCCCACAGGGGATTCCAGCTCACACCTTGGTGGACTCCGGAGCCACTACCAACTTTATGGACAAGGCATTCGCCACCAAATTTGCCATCCCTCTGTGTCCGGTGGATCCTCCCATGCTCGTGGAGACCATTGATGGTTGGGTGCTTCTGTCTGGCCCTATTAAGGCTGCCACGCAACCCGTGCACCTGACCATTGGTACTCATGAGGAGGCCATCCAGTTCTACATTACTTCCGGCCTGCATTTCCTCTTGGTCTTGGCTTGGCTCCGGACTCATGATCCACACATCCTTTGGTCCCAGAATTTCATCTCGTTCCCGAGCCTGCAATGTGTGGACCATACGCGCCAAGTCTGCGCAGGCCAGGTGCTGGGTCCATCCGCGGTGTCTTTGCCTTCCGACCTCTCGGACTTCGCAGATGTCTTCAGTGAAAAGGAGGTGGACCAATTGCCGCCACACTGGCTGTACGATTGCCCCATTGATTTAATTCTGGATGCGCCGCTCCCAGTGGGGCGTTTGTATTCAATGTCAGACCCTGAATTGGCCATGTTATGGGACTTTGTGACCAAAACCTGGCTCGGGGCTTTATCCGACCCTCATCGTTGCCCCTGTCCGCTCCCGTCCTATTTATCAAAAAGAAGACTGGAGACTTGAGACTTTGTTGCAATTACCGGAAATTGAACGCAATCACAGTGCGCAACCGGTATCCTCTGCCCTGATTCCTGCCTGTTATAACGGCTCCGGGCAGCTACTATGTTCACCAAGTTGGACCTGCGTGGAGCTTACAATCTTGTTCAGGTCCGGGCAGGGGATGAATGGAAGACAGCGTTCGGCACCAGATACGGACATTTTGAGTACACAGTCATGCCGTTTGGGTTGACCAATGCTCCCGCTGTCTCCCAACACTTCATGAATGACATTTTCCAGGATCTTTTGGACCAGTTTGTTGTTGTCTATTTGGATGACATTCTGATCTACTCGGTCTCTCAGGAGAGTCATCTCCATCACCTCCGTCTGATCCTGCAACGGCTTCAGGAGCACCATCTATGCGAAGCTGGAAAAGTGCCAGTTTTATCAGACCACCATCGACTTCCTGGGACATTGCATCTCTCCCGAGGGCATAGCGATGGAGTGGAGCAAGGTCGAGTCGTTGCGTAGTTGGCAACCTCCCCTGCGAGTGAAGGATGTCCAGTGACTCCTCGGGTTCGCCAATTACTATCGGACATTTATCCCTGGCTTCGCATTCTTGACCGCGCCCCTCACTCAGCTCCTGCAGAAAAAGCCCCGTTCTGGTGGGGCACCCCTGAGCAGCAGGCATTCCAGGCCTTGAAGCAGGCCTTCATGAAGGAACCTATCCTGAAACATCCTGACCTTCACCATCCGTTTGTGGTGGAAGCGGATGCATTGGATGTTGCTGTTGGAGCGGTGTTACTCCAGGCTCACACGTCTGGCGGTACCCTCTTCCCTTGCGCGTATTATTCACTTCCGTGAATAATGAATCCGTGAAGCTTAACTCTTCTGAGCGCAACTATACCATTTGGGAGAAGGAGCTACTGGCCATTAAGTCTGCGTTTGAGACTTGGAGACATCATCTGGAGGGGGCCCAACATCAGATTGAAGTCCGGACGGACCACAAAAACCTGGAGTTTCTGCAGACCGCTCGGAAACTGAATCAACGCCAGATCCGGTGGTTCTTTTTGCCAGGTTCAATTTCCGCATCACCTACATCACTAGTGGGCACAACCAAAGAGCGGATGCGCTCTCACGGAAACCTGAGTATTCCCAAATCGAAGACCCGCTTCCACCCCGGACAATTCTGCCCGTCGAGTCATTCGCCGCAGTCCAGGAACTAGTAGACTTCCACGCTCAGATCCAGGAGGCGCAGCGACAGGACATTTACGTGGAGCAACGGAAGAGTGAGGTAGGGCCCGCTTCTCCCTGGACATTTACCAAAGACCTCTTGAGGTACCAAGATAGACTCTATGTACCGGTGGGGCCGCTTAGGGGTCTTATCCTGTCGCAGTGTCTTGATAACCCTGCGGCAGGACATCTTTAAGACTTAGTTTCTCGGACCTTCTGGTGGCCCCGACTCCGCCACGATGTACAGGCCTATGTTATGTCCTGTGTACTCTGCCGACAGGCCAAGTCGGCCACAGGAGCTCCCCCAGGGCTGCTTCAGCCCTTGCCGACTCCGAAGAGACCCTGGGGTGCCATTTCCATGGACTTCTTGACGGATTTGCCTATGTCTTCTGGCTTCACGACCATGTTCGTGGTGGTGGACATGCTGACGAAGATGGTGCATTTTATTCCCTGTCATGGATTACCGACAGCTCGCACCACCGCCCGCATGTTTATCCAACATGTCTTTCGGCTACACGGCCTACCGGATAGAGTCATGTCGGACAGAGGGGCCCAATTTACAGCCCAGTTTTGGAAAGGGCTGATGACGGCCTTAGATGTGAAAATCTGCCTGTCGTCGGCGCATCATCCAGAAACTGACAGTGGGACTGAGAAAGTCATTGGGATCTTGCAGCAATACCTGCGCTGCTTCATGAACCAACAAGACAATTGGTCAGAGTATTTGGCAGTCGCAGAGTTTGCGTTTAATAGTTCTCAGCATACCTCCACCCAAACGACCCCTTTCTTAGCTAATCTGGGATATCACCCTCGATTCTTCCCTCTCACGCAACTTAACTCCCCGGTTCCGGCAGCGGATGACTTTCTGGCCGAGTTGCAGGCCGTGTATCAACTGGTGTGACAGTATCTTGAGAAGGCCAAGGAGGACTACAAACAAGTCACGGACCGCTCTCGGCGGGCAACGCCACCATTGGCTGTGGGGGATCGTGTTTGGTTGTCCACCAGGCACCTTCCATCAGACCAGCCAGTCAGGAAACTGGATCATCACTACCTTGGCCCATTCCCTGTTATTTAATCAGGAAGCCTAGGTCAGAACTGGTGTGTCTCCACTCATAACCCAAGAAAGAAAAACCCCAACTCCATGTTTATAGAGAAAGGTACTTTTACTGAGTATAAACAAGATGAAAGCAAATCTGAGGCTAAAGGCGCAAAAATTACATATTGAAAGCATTCCCAAATCCCTCCCCCCCAAGGACCCGGGCTGAGTGTCCAATCCCCAACCCCCCAGGAAGTCATGTGGGGCACATCTTCAGTGGAGCCATCCATCTGGTATGCCGGGACGGTTGACCATTCAGCTGCGCAGCAGATGATAACTTTCCTCCCTTCTCCCTATTCAGTCACACAAGGAGACATCCCCTCCAGCACTCTTCCCCCCCCCCGTCCAAATACCTAAGCCTCCCCCCTCCCCCGTTTCTATGGCAGCCGACAGCAAGCAAGCAGCATGGAGGCTGACAAGAACCCAATTAAAGAATTGAGCACAAACATTACACTTGTACATTTATTTACTGATAAAAAATTTCCAAAGCTGGATCATCATCATATTTGGCAGTTAAGCATCGCTATCATATTTGGCAGTTCAGAAGTATGTATCATATAAAAACACTTTTTACTTTTTCAATTATCTACCTGATTCTGTATTAGCTAGATAGCAAAAAAGCTGAACCAATTTATTTTAATGGAAAGAAATTTCGAATTAAAAAATCTAGTGTTCAACGTCTTTATTCCATTGTGACTGGACCTTCTCAGTTTATTCAGTTTTTTATTTCTCTTCTCCCCAATTATTTCCTTCCTTTTACAAGTATAGAATTGTAGTTCTTACATTTCAGTATTTAAAATATTTTTTCAGCTCAACTAGTTTCATTTAGTCTTCCTTTCTTTATCATTTTCTTTTTCTGTTAGACTATTAATTGAGAAAAGTTATTCAGTGGAAATATGTGTCTTCTTTATGCCGACTGGCGGGGCCTGGGGGGAGGGCCTTCTCTGTAGGGGCCCCTGCTCTCTGGAACCAACTCCCCCCGGAGATCCGAATCATCCCCACCCTGCTGGCCTTCCAAAAAGCCATTAAGACATGGCTCTTCCTGCAGGCAGGGTGATTTTGAGACGACCTTCCATCTGACGTCTCCCCCATGTATATACGATGTGTATGTTTTTTTTAAATTGTTTAAAATTGTTTTTAACAATTTATTTGATGTTCCCTAAAATGTTGTACGCCGCCCTGAGTCCTGAGGGAGTAGGGCGGCATAGAAGAACTTCAATAAATAAATAATAAATAAATAAATAAATAAATAGTATTACTACTAACTAGCAGTTTACTACTAGTACTAGTCCAGTAGAATTGTAATAGTATTCCTCCTTCATCCCATTTTGGCTATATTGATGGGTATCTTGGTATGATTTAGTATATTAGACAGTATCACTTCTCAGTATCAAGGATTAGAAGATGAGCTGATTATAAATTGTAGTCAAAACTTTAAGAATGCTGCTGAAGTGGCTTCAACAAACAGTTGGTATCAGATTATGTAATTAATCTGTGCGTTGATTTCTCTGCACTGACATGAAATTTGACATACTTCATCCTCTCACAACTATCTAATATTTATGCAAAGTTAGTTTCTTTTGAAAACATCTGAAGTTTTTGCCTTATTTCAGTGAAGGCAAATACTTTTTTAGATTTGTGGGATCAAATCTCCCCAAAGAATAATATTTTAAATATTTTAAAAGTATAATAGGGATTATTGCAAGAAAACTACCATTGTTCCTTATTCCAAAGGCTTTCAATTCTTGGGAAGCTTTGCTCTACCCATAGCATTTGGAGGAGAGGTTGTTGTTGCATTTGGGGGGCAGTTGTTATTTAAATTTATTTTATTTTATTTTATTATTTATTTTATTAATGGTTCTTATAGGCCGCCCAACTCCCATGGGACTCATGGTGGCGTACAGCATAATATAAGAACAATAAAAAAACCATAAAATGATTAAAAATTACAAAAAGCTAAAAACACATCAACATTCATACATGGGAGATTGATCTCAATATCACCCCCCCCCCTTGCCAGAAGAGCCATGTTTTAATGGCTTTACGGAAGGCCAGCAGGGTGGGAATAGTCCGGATCTCCGGGGGGAGTTGGTTCCAGAGAGCCGGAGCTCCCACAGAGAAGGCTCTCCCCCGCGGGCCCGCCAGCCGACATTGCTTGGCTGAAGGGACCCAGAGGAGACCAACTCTGTGGGACCTAACTGGTCGTAGGGAGGTATGATGTAGGATGCGGTCCCGCAGGTATCCTGGCCCAGAGCTATGTAGGGCTTTAAAGGTTAAAACCAACACCTTAAATTGCATCCGGAGACTAATGGGCAACCAATGCATCTGGCGGAGAATAGGTGTTACGTGGGTGTACCTTGGGACACCCACTACAGCTCGCGCAGCTGCATTTTGCACCAGTTGCAGTCTCCGGATGCTCTTCAAGGGCAGCCCCATGTAGAGCACATTACAGTAATCCAGACGTGAGGTGATGAGGGCATGAGTGACCGTGAGTAAGACCTCTCTCTCCAAGTAAGGCTGCAATTGGTGCACCAGGCGAACCTGTGCAAAGGTCCTTCTAGCCACAGCTGATAGATGTTGATCCAATTTTAGCTGTGGGTCTAGAAGAACACCCAAATTGTGAACCTGTTCCAAGGGAGTTAATTTCTCTCCCCCGAGAACCAAGGAGGGGCAGTCGACAAAGTCCCTAGGAGGCAGTATCCATAGCCACTCAGTCTTGTCAGGGTTGAGCTTGAGCCTGTTCATTCCCATCCAGACCCTGACATCGTCCAGGCATCGGCACATCACATCCACTGCTTCCCTGAATTGAGACGGGGTGGAGATGTACAACTGGGTATCATCAGCATACTGCTGACACCTCACCCCGTGTCGTCGGATGATCTCCCAGCGGTTTCATGTAGATGTTAAACAGAATGGGCGAGAGGACCGAGCCCTGAGGCACCCCACAAATCAGGGTCCTAGGGCTCGACCTCTGTCCCCCTGTCAACACCGACTGCGTCCTATCGGAGAGGTAGGAGGAGAACCACCGAAGAACGGTGCCTCCCACTCCCATCTCACCGAGTCAGCGCGGAAGGATACCATGGTCAATGGCATCGAAAGCCGCTGAGAGGTCAAGTAGCACCAGGATGGAGGAATGACCACCATCCCGGTCTCACCAGAGATCATCCATCAGGGTGACCAAAGCAGTTTCCATGCTGTAGCCGGGCCTGAAACCCGATTGAAAGGGATCTAGATAATCTGTGTCCTCCAATAACCGCAGGAGCTGAAGCGCCACCACTTTCTCAACAACCTTCCCCACAAAGGGAAGGTTGGAGACCGGACGGAAGTTCTTTAAATCCGCTGGGTCCAGGGAAGGCTTCTTGAGGAGGGGCCATACCACCGCAATTTTTAACGGTTGCAGCATAGATCCCTCCCTCAAAGATGCGTTCACAATCACCTGGATTCAATCGCGTGACACCTCCCTGCTGGCCGAAACCAGCCAGGAGGGATACGGGTCCAATAAACAAGTGGAGGTGCTCATCGCTCCCATGGCCTTGTCCACATCATCAGGAATGGCACGTTCAAATTCGTCCCACAAAACCGGACTAAGACCCGTCCCTGTCTACTCGGCTGGTCCTGTCCAATTGGAGTCCAGGTTCGTCCGGATCAGAGCGACTTTATCTGCCAGAAACTGAGCAAACTCCTCAGCTCTACCCTGCAAGTATTCCTCGTCTCCCCCTTTATTAAGGAGGGAGCGAGTCACCCTAAACAGGACGGCTGGGCGCGAATCAGCGGATGCAATAAGAGCAGAAAAATGCAAGCATTTTGCCGCCCGTATCGCCACTAAATAAGACCTAATGAAGGTTCTTAATAGTGTTCGATCAGATTCAGCTTTACTGGCTCTCCATCGTCGCTCTAGGTGTCTCTTCTGGCGTTTCATCTCCCGGAGCTTCTCAGTAAACCAGGGAGCTCTCCAGGATTCACTGCCTCGGAGAGGCCGCAAAGGCGCAATCTGATCCAAAGCCCCTGATGCCGCGTTGTTCCACGCAGCCACCAGGGACTCGGATGAATTGTGTACTAGGATTCAGGTATCTCCCCAAGTTCCCTCTGGAATCCTTCGGGCTCCATTAGGTGCCTGGGGCAGAACCACCTACTCAGTCCCGCCTCTCTGCGGAGGAGGAATGGAGCCATAAAATCCAACCTCAGTAGGAAATGATCTGACCACGACAAAGGGGAGATGGCTAAACCCCTCAACTTCAGATCATCTCTCCACTGCCCCGAGAGAAACACTAGGTCAAGCGTGTGACCTCCCTCATTAGTCAGACCCTGAACTACTTGGGTCAGGTCCATAGTTGTCATGGAAGCCATGAACTCCTGAGCCGCATCAGATAGGATTCGCCGGCTGAAGGCAGGTTGAAGTCCCCCAGCACTATAAGCCTGGGGAACTCAACCGCCAGCCCGGCTACCGATCCAAGGAGCTCCGGCAGGGCCTTTGCAACGCAGCTGGGAGGCAGGTACGTCAGCAAAAGGCCCACCTGAAACCCTAAGTCCAACTTCAGAAGGAGCGTCTCACACCCAACAATCTCCGAGGCAGGGCTCCTACGAGGATAAAGATTCTGGTGAGCTATAATGGCCACTCCTCCATCCCTTCCCTGGGGTCGCGGCTGATGCTGAACTAAGAACCCGTCTGGCCACATCTCTGAGAGGGGAACCCCCCCTCTTGGCCCAGCCAGGTCTCAGTAATACATGCCAGGTCCACCCCCTCTTCCAAGATTAAATCCCGTACGAGGGGGACTTTGTTGGTAATAGACCTGGCATTCAACAGCAGCAGCTTGAGCCTGGGGTCCTGATATCCCTGGTCATCAGGTACTTGGGTTGAGCTAGTTGGAACCAAAGAGGGGCCAGAACTGGAAATCACTTGGATATAGCGAGTTCTCGTTCCCCGAGAGCGGCCTACCCCTCTGCTCCCGCTGTACCTACCTCTCAAATGGATAGATCAACAAAAATTTTAAAATGCAGTATATTAATAATGCTGACAAAACATCTTACAAAGTAAATGGCAATTTCTCTATTATATTATTATTTTATTAGTTAAGATATGGACAAAACTATCTTCTCTTGAGGAATAAAATAATTGGAACCTGTTAGCACCAAGCATCAGTTTAACAGAAGGAAACAATACTTGTGCCAGAAACCCTGTGTAATTATTTTTTTTTGTAAATCTATTCAGGCCACCAACTGCTGGGGGTTCTTCTTCTACTCCCAGAGCACAGAAGGCTATTGTCAATCACCCTAGTGCTGCCCTCATGGCTTTAAGGCGGGGATCACGAAACCTCGTTTTCAGAGATTTCACAGTAAGTAGGATGAGTATGGAAGATATACTGGAAAGAAATAGTTATGATATTAATACTAAAAACTTGTTTTCTTTTCTGATTTAGGATGAAAAAGAGGGACCAATTACTAAACACATCCGATTAACAGCTGCCTTAATATTAAAAAATATTGGTAAATATTCAGAATGTGGTCGCAGGTGAGTAGATTGTCTCTAATGGAATACTGCATATTTATTCATGCAAATTTTCAGAAATGACATGTAATCCTAAACATTAGTAAATTGTACCAGCTTGGAATTTCCTTTTTTCTTTTTTTGGTCTATATTCTGACATTTAAACTTCCTGCTCATTTTCTCTTTCATGGCGGTGTAAAAAGAGGTTGGAAAAGTGTCGTGTCAATTTAATGACTTGGATTTTGGTGTAGGTTTTAGTGCATGTTTGCTCCTTCTGTTCTCCCCCCTCTCATTTTTTTTGTATGTATATGGATATTTTCAAATACTTTTTCAATTATCTACTATTATTCCACCCAGCAAAAGTGCATGTCTGCATATTCAGAATTGGATTCATTGGCATAATTTTAGAAGATGCTTGAGATGAGCAATTCCCTCATTTCCTTCTTTATTGCCTGATCTGTAATGCAGTATTTTTCTCTGTGATGCTCTTTAATATTCTGGTAATAATGAGACCATAATAAATTGTTTGTATCCATATACCATATTTTTCGGAATATAAGGCACACATTAGTTTTTGGGGAGGAAAACAAGAAAAAAAATCTGCTTCTGCCTACCAGCATCTATCAGTATTCATCTGACTAGCGTCCTTGCAGCAAACAGCCTGGTCAGCTTCAGCAAGTTATCACAGCCTGATTCAGCACGAGAAGCTGATTGGCGGTTGGATCAGCCTTCCGGAATACCACCAATCAGCTGTTCCAGGCTACAGGGATCGCCACAGCCCATCGCTGCCTCAGCACGTCACAATTTTTGCCTCTGCGCATCGCGTTTTCGGCCTCAACACACTCCATTTTAGACACGTTCCAGGCTGCCGGGATTGCCACAGCATATCGCCACTGATCGCCGCCTCCACACATTGTGTTTTCAGCTTCTGTGTGTCGCATTTTCGGCCTCAGCACGCCCCATTTTTGGCCTCCACACATCATATTTTCAGCCGGTTCCAGGCAGTGGGTATCGGCGGTGATGGCAATGTGCTGTGGCGATCCCCGCAGCCTGGAACGGGTCAAAAATGGAGCGTGCGGAGGCCAAAAACAAGACGCACGAAGGCCGAAAGCAGCTGAAGGGTGGGGGCCAGTGGGTGGGCGGGGCTTCAGCAACATTCGCTGTATAAGACACACAGAGATTTCCACCCACTTTTAAGGGGGGGAAGTGTGTCTTATACTCCGAAAAATATGGTAGCTTTTTTTCAATATTTAATACTTTTTCTTAAGAAAACTTAGTACAGGTAGTCCTCAGCTTACCACCACAATTGAGCCCAAAATTTCTGTTGCTAAGTGAGACATTTGTTAAGTGAGTTTTGCCTCTTTATGACCTTTCTTGCCACAGTTGTTAAGTGAATCACTGTAGTTGTTAAGTTAATAACACAGTTGTTAAGTGAATCTGGTTTCCCCATTGACTTTACTTGTCAGAAGTTCGCAAAAGGTGATCACATGACCCCTGGACTAGCTATCATAAATATGAGTCACTTGTCAAGCATCTGAATTATGATCACATGACCATGGTGATGCTGCAATAGTCATGTGTGAAAAATGGTCATAATTCACTTTTTTCAGTGCTGTTGTAACTTTGAACGGTCATTAAACGAACTGTTGTAAGTCGAGAACTACCTGTATAAGAAAAAAAACCCAGTTGTGCACTGTAAAAGTAGGCATATGAAGGACAATTAATTTAAGGTAATGTGAGTGCAAAGTGTGGTAATTCATAGTAACTCTGAATGATTAGTTAGCTATAAAGTTTTTCATTGTTGAAAATCTACACTTACCGTATTTTTTGGAGTATAAGACACACCGGAGTATAAGACGCACCTTAGTTTTGTGGGGAGGAAAATTAAAAAAAAATCTGCCTCTGCCTACCAGCATCCATTGGTAGTCATCTGGCTAGCGTCCCCTCAGAGTGTGAGAGAGTTGAAGGCTGTTTAGAAACTGAAACAGTATTTGCTATGTGAGCAACAAGGAAGGAGACAGCAAGGAGCCTGGGCGTGGCTTATCTCAACTGTTCTGTATTAAAGCTGCATGCTGTGCTGATCTCTGAAACTGAAACTCCTCTCCTCTGCTTGTGTTTTGCTTGTATTTACTACGCTGGAAAACCTGCTTTTGGTATTGTATATTTACTTAATATTATATATAAAGAGAAGTTATTGGATCCTGCTGAATCAGTTACTTGTATGTGCTTTCTGGATGTGATTGCTGCTGCAAACTCTGACACGTCCTTGCAGCACATAGCGAACAGCCAGGTCAGCTTCAGCACATTATTGCAGCCTGATTCAGCATGAGCAGCTGATTGGCGGGTGGATCGGCCTCCCGGAATACCCCCAATCAGCTGTTCCAGGCTTCAGGGATTGCCACAGACCATCACCTCCTCCGTGCCTGCATTTTTGGCTACATTCGGTATATAAGACACACTCAAATTTTCACCCTTTTTTAGGGGGGGGTGCATCTTATACTCTGAAACATACGGTAATTATCCCAGGTTTTGCCCCTGTGCTGCAGCATTTAGAAAAATTCATCCTCCTATAGATTCTATTTTGGTTTTAGTGATTTAAATCCAACCCATTTGGATTTAAATGAAAATATTATAATGTTGAACGTGTGACTTTTAGTGTATCAGTACCATATTGTTGGTGGGATGTAGGCAACTGGGTTTGGTTTCCAAGGTGTTTTATAGATTAGAGATCCTGGCTTGCAAAAAAAAAAAGTGAGTGTGCTTTGTGGTTGAGGCATTCTGCCCTAAATGGGCCAAAACATACTATTACTGTACTATCCCAGCCATTAGCAGGAAATGCTGCCTGTACCACAGGGCAACTAAATTCAAAAATCTTATGTGCTATTTTCTCTGTCTTAATAAAAAGAAAGTGAAAAATTTATATGACCAAAGCAAAGCCATAATTGGTCTATATTAATGAATCCATCTGTTGACAACTGGAGCCACATGTGGCTCTTTCATCCCTCTGCTGCGGCTCCGTGTTGTGGCAGTGGCGATGGCCGGAGCCTTAGTGCGGGAGCGAAGCGCCCCTGCACTTGCCTTTGTGCAAAACAGCATTCCGCCTTTGTCGCGGTACATTTGCTGTTGCTGCCTCCATGGCCTCCCTGCTGCTCTTGCAGCGCCTTGCACAGTACAGTGAAATTTAGCGCACTTCACAATGGGGGAAATGGGGTCCCCTCCTCCTGGAGCCCGTTATGAAACAGAGCCACAATGCGATCCTATCCCACTCGCCCCT
Organism: Diadophis punctatus similis; assembly: GCA_023053685.1. Lineage (NCBI taxonomy): Eukaryota > Metazoa > Chordata > Lepidosauria > Squamata > Dipsadidae > Diadophis > Diadophis punctatus. Next base: position 53,862,887 of record JALIGW010000004.1, on the reverse strand, counting down.
GGCAACAGCAGCATCGTCATCAGCTCACTGTCACCTTCCGGATGTCAGTTGCTTTTCCTGCAGAGCCGCTGTTGTTGTGATGCCCCACTTTGCCCCTTGGCTAGCTGGTCTTTGGCTCTTCGCTGACCAGGTGATCATTGGCGCGCTGGTCCTGGGCTCGTCAGCCTCCGGACGTCAGATTCACACCAACCAGCACCAGTTCAGGGGTTCCTTCCCCCCCCCAAGGGGACAGAAAGAGAGAGAGACAGACAGAGAGAGAAAGAGGGGGGAAGAAAGAGAAAGTGAGGGAAAGAGAGACAGAGAGGGAGGGAGGGAGAGAGGGAGGGAGAAAAAGAAAGGGAGGGAAAGAGAAAGGGGAGAAGAGAAACAGAGATAGAGGGAGGGAGGGAAAGAGAGGGAGGAGGGAAAGAGATATAAGAGACACAGAGACAGGCAGAGAGAGAGAGAAAGGGGAGGGAAAGAGAAACGAGACACAGACGAAGAGGGGGGAGAGGGAGGGGAAGAGAGACAGAGAGTGGGAGAAAAAGAGGGAGAGAAAGATGAACAACATTTTTACAGAACTATAAATACGTTGCCTTTGAGGCGAATGGCCGGGAGACGAGGCCAGGTGTGACAAGAGGTGGCTGGGAGGAGAGGAGTTAGGGTTGCAAATAATTTAACAACCGGTTCTCTGCCCTAATGACCAGCTGGGTAGGTGTGGCTGAGGAGTTATGTGACTGGGTGAGAGTGAGTGATGTCGAGTTGGCCACGCCCACCCAGGTTTTGTGGCTCCCGGTGTTTTCTTTTCTGTGGGAAATGGGTCCAAATGGCTCTTTGAGTGTTTACGGTTGCAGACCCCTGGTATATGGAATATTCTAACTTGGAATACAAGAGGATCAAATGATAAATACCTTATGTTAATGACTAAAAATAAGAAAAAAATATCTATGTGTTAATGTATTAGCAGAGTATTCCTTGTGTTACCAAGGTTGTGCATACAGAAACGTTTAGATTGAGATCAGTTGTGAATAAGTACTCAGCCACACACAGATACACTAACTTGAGTTAAAGTTTACTTTAAGAAATAGCATTTTCCTATAAACAGTCCAAAGTCATACACTTAACAGTCATAATAACAATCCAAATACTATCAAGTACAAATACATTTTAGCTATAATACATAACTACAACACAGAGAGAAATGCAGAGCATACATACACAATGTCTTGCTCTAGTGAGTAGCAGAGAACAGTGAGTAGCAGAGACCAAAGACAAACAGAGAGGGACTCCCAGAGAAATAAGCTGTGAACTCTAGCTCCCTCTTGTGGCAGTCTGCAGCACCTCAGCTAAACAGACATCGCTCTGTTAAAAGCTAAACATATATTGTCTTACCCAATCGTTATGGACAGAGACCTAACATTCTCCCCTTTGGGTAGGTCAATATATAATACCTTACATCTTTAAACCATAGTTTTCACAACACTCTTTGTGTTTAATTGCACCTTGCGCTTTAGTGAAATGATCTGCAATATTCTGTTCAGTCATGCAGTATTCCAACTTAACCATTTTATTTTGAACACATTGTCTAACATTCAGATATCTCAAATCAGTATGTTTCGACCTTGTTTTCACAGCTAAACTATTAGCCATACTAATGGCAGATTGATTGTCTTCATACACAATAAATGGCTCCTGTACAGTAATTCCTATATCCTTTAACAATTGTTTATAATACACCAATTCTGTACACATTAATGATAAACTCGAGAATTCTGCTTCCATAGTGGATAAACTAATATGTTGTTGCCTAATAGATTTCCACCCTATTAAAGCATTACCCAACATTACCACTATACCTGATGTCGATTTGCGAGTCATTGCATCAGTAGCAAAACTTGCATCAGCATATGCAGTTAACACTAATTCATTTCTCGGTTCTAAATATAAAGAATAATGTATTGTGTGCTTTAGGTATCTAAGTATTCATTTAGCTGCTTGCCAATGCCTTTCATTTGGTTCAGCATTATATCTAGCCAGTTGATTTACGCTGTAAGATATATCTGGTCTAGACCAATTACTCAAATATGAGAGACTACCAATTAGAGACTGGTATATCTCCTTATCAAACACAGGACATTTACTATCGCTATTTGTAAATCCCTTATCCATTGGTGTCTTAGCAGTTTTACAATTCTCCAGGTGATATCTTTTTAACAATTGGCTAATTTTCTTAGCTTGTGAAATTTTGAATCCTCTATTTGTCTTCATTATATCAAGACCCAAATAATGTTTAATTTCTCCTAAATTTCTAATCTTGAACTTTCTTTGTAATTCAGAAACAATATCATTTGCTTCTTGTTCAGTCTTTGTTATAATCGCTATATCATCTGTAAATAATAGCAACAGAGAAATCAAACCATCTTTCTCTCTCCTAAATAAACAAGGATCAGCTATACCAGCTTTAAAATCCATGGAAACTAATTCTTTTACAATGCATTTATTCCATTCATAACCTGATTGCTTTAAACCATAAAGACTTTTCTTAAATTTCAAATAATCATTTTTTCCATCATCTTTTAAACCTAATGGCTTTCTCATATAAATGGTATGTTGTAAAGGTGCATGTAGATATGCAGTTTCGACATCTATATGATTAATTATGCATTTATTTTTAGCTGCCCAAACTAATGCTCCTCTCAATGTATTTGCTCTCAGACTAAGTGCAAATACCTCATCATAATCCTTAACTGATTGAGCAAATCCCTGAGCAACTAATCTTGCTTTATGGGTAACAGTGCCATCCACACCAGTCTTTAATTTATACACCCATCTGCAACCTATTGCACGCTCACCTGGTGGTAACTTTACATCTTCATATACCTCAAGATCCTTTAAAGATTTTAATTCCTTCTTCATAGCTTCCTGCCAAGCTACCTGTTCCTTTGTTGGATACAGCTTAATTTCATTATAATTAGACGGTTCCACATTAATCTGGCATACAATACTTGCCTGATATCTATCAGGTGGATGTCTCTCCCTAGTTGACCTCCTAGGCAATTTAGTACAAGTTGTTGGAATTTCCTCTTCCTTTTCCTCCCCTATCGAATTATCTTCTACATCATCCATAGATGGTTCTTCCATAGAGGATTCCTCTATTGAGGATTCTTTCACTATCTTATCATTAGTACTATTCTTATCAGAATCATCAGGAAACAATGGATCCTCAACAACAATACTATCTTGTTCCTTGTATTCCTGTTCCAGTTTACTCCATCCAACATGTCAAGGAATTTAGCACTTGCACTACAATATACTCTAGTAGTACCTGGCTCCCAGAATCTAAATGATCTATGATTAGATTCATACCCTACAAAACATAATTTCCGTGCTCTATGTTGTCCCTTTCGCCTTACTTGTGTGGGAATATGCACCCATGCTGGTGCACCAAATGTATGCAAATAACTAAGATTTGGTTTCCTACCATACCAACGAGTAAATGGCAATTCACCAGTTGTTGCATTCACTACATTGTTCAAAACATGGTTAGCACACATTATAGCTTCACCCCAGAGTCTCTCTGGTAAACCAGAATCTGAAATCATGGTTCTAGACATAGCCTGTAATGTCTGACCTCTACGTTCAATATGTGCATTATGTTGTGGCCGATAAGGAGCAGAACGCTTATGTTCAATACCAGCTCTCTTTAGCATATCTTCAAATCTCTTATTGGTAAACTCAGTACCGTTATCTGTTACTAAACTAACCAGTTTCTTATTCAGTTTTCGTTCAACAAACCTTAACCAGTTTACAAAATGCTGATATGTTTCTGTTTTTGTTTTCATCAGATAACAGAAACCATATCTAGAAAAATGATCAACTATGCTCAATATATAACAGGCTCCACCTAAACTGGGTTTCTTAGGGACAATGAGATCAGCAAATACAACCTCTAATGGTTCCTTGGTTTTAAATCCATTTAACCTGTTTGCAGGAATTACCTTGCTCTTTTCCTGATTGCAAGCATTACAATTTAAATATCTTGCACAAGGTTTTAATTTTATACCATTAGATAACTCTACAGTTTTCTTTAAAATTTTGAAATTCAAATGTCCCATACGTCTATGGAGCAAATGAATACATTCATCATGAGGCTTTCTATTTTCATAAACTGAATTAGCCTTATTTAATGGATTATCATGGATAATGTATAAGCCATCATGCAATCTTGCAGTAACTCTTTTACCTTGTTTTTCAATTAAACATTTATCTCCCTGAAAAGTTACCACAAACCCTGCTTTTACCAATTCTCTCACAGAATTGGTAAAAGCAGGGTTTGTGGTAACTTTTCAGGGAGATAAATTGGTACCATATAACATTGGTAAACTTTCATTAATACATGAACAATATGCATTACCTTCTCCAGATACTCTCAATTTCCAGCCATTTGCTAATGATACATGCTGGTTACTTTTAGTCATATTAACAAATCTCTCTTTACTTTTAGTTATACACTGAGATGTTCCACTGTCTATTATCCAGATATCATGGCTTACAGTTTTATTTGTACTTGATATAGCTACACTAACATCATTATAAGCTCTCTGCATATTACTAGCATTCTGCCTTTTACCTGTTTTACAGAATCTGGCTATATGACCCTTAGCCCCACAAGAATAACATTTCCTAACAATATAGGCCCCGTGATGGCGAACCTATGGCACGGGTGCCACAAGTGGCACGCGGAGCCATATCAGTGGGCACGCGAGCTCAGGTCCGGCCCGCGCATGTGCGCACCGGCCGGCTGATTTTTGGGCCTTCTGGGCCCACTGGGAGTCAGGAAACAGGCTGTTTCCCGCCTCCAGAGGGGGTGGGGAAGGCTGTTTTCGCCCTCCCCAGGCTCCTAGAAGCCTGGAGAGAGCAAAAAATGTTATCAGAGCAGTATGAAGTAGTTTTTCTGAATGTAGCCAAATTCTTCTATGCTGTATGTAAAATTAGGCAAACTTAACTGCCGACTGTTAATCTGCCACCGATCACAATATAGTATTCTGTCTATCTTTTATTTATTATTATTATTATTGTTTTAATGCTTTTGTCTATGACAATAATAAAAATTGTTTGAACCTGTTAGCAATCCATAGGTAGGTTTTAGTTGCCAGTGAATTATGAGAATAGAAAAACCACGGATGAATGGGGGAGGAGAATGCAAAACTGAATGAATGTGAACCAAGATAAAGTTATTATGTTACATAATATGAATGAATGTTGAGATCAAAAAAGTGTTTGTTTGAGTTATTCAGAGGCCAAATAATGAATCAGGATGGTTATTTTATATACATGTTTTAGCTATGTCTATTGATATGCATATTTGAAAGAGGAATTAATAAATTATTGTCCATGATGAAACATGAGGGATGAGCCATTTTTTTAATGGTTTAATGTTGTATTTATTGGAAAAACAGATATGGAAGAAAGGTAAAATAAATTAGAGTGAAAGTAAAATGACAAAAGGAAGCAAAAATCAACACCCTGAATGAAAAGTCATTACATAATAGTAATAGCACTTAGACTTATCTACTGCTTCATGGTGCTTTACAAAGCCCTCTCTAAGCAGTTTACAGAGTCAGCATATTTCCCCCAACAATCTGGGTCCTGATTTTACTGACCTTGGGAGGATGGAAGGCTGAGTCAATCTTGAGCCGGTCAGGATGGAAGGAATCGAACTCCTGGCAATGTGAGCAGAGTTAGCCTGCAATACTACATTCTAACCACTGCTCCACCACGGCTCTTGATAGTTGTCAATTAACAACCACTTTTTCAGCAACTATTTAAATTTGCAGTGATGCTGAACAAATGGCACTTATGATCAGTCCTCAAAGTTCAGCACCCCTGCAGTCACATGATGATCATCATTTTGCGACTTTTTCTGATGACTTCCCACAAACAAAGTCAATGGGGAAGCCAGCAGGGAAGGTCCGAAGTTGCTCCCATTAACTACATCTGCCTACCCTCTATAGCACATGCTTGCCCTGCTACACACAGACCATGCCACAGCAGCCCCTTCCATGCTAAGCACCACCTGCTCACATTTATATCATGCTACAATACCTCCCTCCCACCCAGGCACACTTCATAGCACTCACCCACCTGCTGGCCTGATTGCAAGCTTCCCGGCACATGCAGCTTTCCACTGGTTTCTCCATTGACTTTGCTTGTTGAAAACTGGTAGGAAGTCTCAAATTTACAGTCACATGAAATCCTCACTTAACAAGTCACCTCACCAGAAGGGACTGCCAGGTTTGTTATAGCTAAACAATATGATCACATGATGTCATGATTTACAACCCCATCGTGTATAATGGCAAATGTAGCTTAAGAAATTGAATGCTGTATGAATGCATTATTTAAAAAGTGCATGTGGTAATACAAAAAAAGGGAGACATGGATGCATGGCTGATGAATGAATGTGGATTCCATATAAAGATTGAATGATGGTATGTAAGACATATATTGAAGTGGTTGGTCATATCAGGAGAATTAATGGAGATCAAATCAAGTACATGTAGAAAGAATGAATGGATTGAGAAGGGAACACAAAAAGTACTACTTAATTGAAGTTCAAATCTTCAAAAAAAGATGTTTACAGAAGCTTAAAGGCATTGTATGAAATAGTGTATGGATATGATGGAAGCAAAATAATTTGCAAGTACAGAAACAGATGGAGACATATAGTGAATGGTGTATGTATCAAGTAAATTTACCTGTATTTTTCATTTGGTTTTGTACCCTCCGTTTCTTGTGGAAAAATCTACTGTTTAATCTCAGAACAACCAGTTTTGATTGGAACACTATAATCAATTTTCAGTTTATTTCAGGATTAAGTTCCTAAAAACAACTGAATCTGTTCAAGAATGGATAGATCCATGTAATCTGGAGGTGGCCTGAAATTTTGAAAATACTTACCTGAATATATTTTTATTATTTTTAGCCCTATATTTTAGGTAGGGAAAATCCAAATATTTCCAGCCCAAATGAGAGAATTTATTAGGAGTTAGCAAAGTCAAAACACTGCATTAGTACTTTATACCATAACTGTAATGCACTCTAGCTTAATACTTCAATTAGAAGCATCAAGACATGGCCAATCCACATTGATTTACCTTAGTTCTTCTCAAGCAAAGCAGCATGTCTACTCAAGTATCAAGGAGCTTTGAAGAAGCACTTGAATTGAAACTTTATTGAGGCAAAGTGACTGTTCAAAGTTTGCTAATGTTTTTCTAATTTGTAAATCCCAAAGTATGGAATTTTCTGAAGAAGAAAATGTAGTGTTAGGAAAAAGTTCATGTAGCATTTTAGAGCACTTTTATCTTGCTGAGAAATTGTTGAGA